>JAIPUX010001232.1:71817728-71839244 GCA_020142125.1 Phrynosoma platyrhinos | reverse complement strand
ACCTTTGGCCTTCTAAATGTTTTAGCCTAGAGTTTCCATGAACTCCAAGTAGTATGGCAAATGGTAAAAAACAGTGGGAGTTGTAGTCTAAAATTTCTAGTGGAATAAATGTTACCATCAGTTATGGTAGATGAGACATGTCTAAAGAGTAACGTAATGTCAGGAGGACAGTTTGGCCAGGAAATAAGTATGTTTCAGTTCTGCACCACTTCTACATAATCAGAGCACCTCTTCTTTCTGTGGTTAATTTAAACTTCAGAGAGAGAAACAGTTCACTAAATTGTTGTACCCTCCCCGTTCTTCTGGACCTTAGTGATTAAAGAAAAATATTATTGGGAGATGGGGAACTTGAGTCATTTGTCTATGTGCGAGCAAAACCAAAACAGCAAAGGAAGTGGGTGTGTTGTAATATGCCATGCACTTTACATCAAAATACTGGAGAGAAAAATGAATCCATTTTGACAGCAAAACTTCAACATGTCTGATGTGGATGCATAATCAGGTAGATGAAACCTTCTTAATCTCTATTTAGTAAATATTTTGTTGTTATTATACAATACTGTTTTCCATTGATAAACTTTTATTTAGCTTAACATTAAAATGACTTCAAGAGTCAATAATGTTGCTTAGGCAAGCTGATTTGGAATTCAACCTAAAATATATAAGTGCATATAGCAAATATTTATGGGAGATAAGGCAAGTGCTACATTTAAATTTTCCTTACATGGTTATTATGTGGGTCACCATATGTTGTAATGTTGTTATTGCTGGCGTCATAAATGTATTTTTATCTAACTACACTGGGACTAAAGTGCCAGAATTCATGGCCAGTCCTATCATTAGGCAGAGTAAGAATCTGAGTCTCATAAAATGATGGAATATTGTTAGCTATTTACTTTGTTTCTATTGTATTTTTACTGAAAGGAGAAGTGCTTATGGCAGTGTTCTCAAATGGTGGGGGGGGACCCTCTGGTGGATTGCCAGACTTGGAGGCCCTGACCTATCCTCTTCCTCTTCTTCCCAAACTTTTTTATGCATAAAATTTACACACATGTTGAGATAAATATTAAATTTACTTAAATAAATCTGTTCTAATTCAAACAATGTTGTTTACTTGTAAAATTTTAAAATATGAATATACATGAATGTGTTGAATGAAAATGTGCACACTAAATAAACAGAATATTTTTTTTAATTTACTATGTCCAGTGGGTGGGTGTGATGTCCTCATGTAGATTAAAGGTGATTCTTTAATCATAAAAGCATAAAATCATTAAAGCATAAAATTTGAGTACCACTGGCTTATGCTACATACAGAGCTTTGCTACATACAGAGAAATAGCTTGCTTTGTATAGCAAAACTTTATAATACAGTTCTTTATCATCTATTCAGAGACTGGAGTCTCAGGTTTATTCTTAACCATTAAACCATTTCCCCATACAGTGTTGAACAACTTGCTTGGGTTATTATCATATAAATTTAAATATATCATATAAAAACTATTGTCATTGGTTTTTTAAAAACTGTTACAGAGAGGATTATTTCTTGGATTCTTATTTCTGCAGTATTAGTGTAAGGAAATATTCTATTTTAAATTATTTAAATTATTATTAAAATTAATGCTTTAAAAGATTTAAGCCTGCTGGCCAAAAGTTACATGGCCCTTCTCTGTCATTTAAAGCATTCCAAAAAGTAGATTCCTTCAGAACAAAAGTCTTATTTGCGCTTTAGTTTGACTACCATTCAAAGAACATGAGAAGGGAGATCAAAACTGCATGCACCTCCTCCATCTCCCATACTCCTGTGCTCCTTACATTTGTCCATTTCATGTGAAGGACTGAGGGAAAGCTCCAGGTATGTTGTTGTTGTTGTTGTATTAATTTATATCTCACTTTCCTGCCATAATTGAACTCAAAGCAGCTTACAATTTAAAAGAACAATACAATTGATGATACAATACCAGGGGTAGGCAACCTTTCCCCTTTAAGGGCCGAGGGACTTCAGCTCCCAGAATCCCAGGAGCTATTGGCCAACATGGGACTATTGGCCAACATGGCTGAGGCTTCTGGGAGCTGAAGTCCCTCAGCCCTTAAAGGGGAAAGGTTGCCTACCCCTGTACAATACAATACAATACCATTATACAAAAGTGGGCATTAAAATAGAATAAGACTATTACAGTGTTAAAACACACCACTAATTAAAAGAATGAAATACTGTTAAAAACGATAAGTGGTTGGACTTGATGGCCCCTATGATCTCTACCCACTCTATGATTCTGATCCTATAAGCCAAATTGTTCCTAGTGGCATCATCTACAGAGCCAGTTATTCCCCTCCGCTATTCTTCCCTCCCTTCCTGGACCATGTCCTTCAACTGGGAGGAGAGATGAAATGACAACCTTGCATCAAGGTGCTTCAGCTTCCTATCCGGAGCCTCATAACACATTGCAATATCCTGAAGGCTATAGCTTGCAGTGTCATTGGTTACCACATAGACCAAAAGGAACGAGTAATGGTCAGTGGGCTTCATGAGTCTTGTCAGCCTCTCTGTTACATCATGGATTTTTGCCCCAGGGAGGCTGCACACCTCTCTAGACAAACTCTCAGACCCATAAACCACTGATTCTTTTTCCCTCAGCAGGGACTTCCTTACCACCAACACTACCACATGCTTCCTCCAAGGATTGGCAGAGGCTATTCCATGTACTGACACTTCTAAGGTCACCTGCACATTCTCTGAAGATTTACACTGTTGGTTTTGTTGCTGTTCCTCATAATCCCTTATAAGGAAGAGAGCCTCAAATCAATTGTCTAGCTTCAAACTCACAAAATGATCCCCGGTCCTTCTACTTCTATGTGTCACATTGCTCCAGATGTCTACCTCCTGTGTTTGGGAACTGACATTCCTCCTCAAAGACATCCCCTCTATGTTCCTCATCCAGGAGAGTCAGCTCCACTCTCTCCAAGAAAACTTCATGCTCCCTAAAGTAGATACATGAGACTCAAATTGCTGGACCTTCTCTTACAACAGGACAACCAACTTTAACTTGGTGCTGGTGTAGCTACCCACATCTCTTGGCAAGAACACAAACACACCACAGTTGTTACAGGTGACTACAACAGCTTCCTCACTATCCATATTCAGTACTCTTAGGTAGGCACTGGAATAGAAGTACAGGTCTCCTCCACAAAATTCCCTCTTTCATTGCCCATACGAAACACCTGTTGGCATAGCCTGTTTGCTAGGCTCCAGAGACTGCCAGAAATAGTGCAAATTGAATCCATTTTAACTGCCCTGGCTTAGTGCTAGGGAATCATGGAAATTGCATTTTTTTTCCTGAGACACTGAGCCTTCTCTGTCAGAGAGTTTTGGTGCCACAATAAACTACAGTTCCCATGATTCCCTAGCACTGAGTCAGGTCAGTTAAAGTAGACTCAATTTGCACTATTTCTGGCAGTCTGCAAAGGCCCTGAGGCTACAGCTATACAGAGAGCTAGTGGCTGCTAACTCCTTCCCTAGTCAAGTCTCTGACTCTCTCCCAGCAAATGGCTTAACCCCCTGAGACCACTTGTTTAGGTTACTGGGCCTTTGCCTACACACAAAAAGAAGAATAAAACACTAATGAGCACACAGGCAAGCCTTCTTCCAGCTTGCACAAGCAGCTTTAATAGAACCTCTCTCAAAAGACTTTCCATAGCTGGGAGGCTTAACCTAACAGATACAAGTTCACCTTATGCTTTCTCTTCCATCACACCCATGCAAAATTCGTGTTGGCCATGACTGTTTGTTGAGCTCCAGGAACTGGGACTATAAGATCTCTAAAATCCTGTTCTTGAAAAGCTGCAGGAGAAGCCCAAGTTGGATACAGGCTGCCTACTGCCTGGGCACAGGTGTGTGTGATAAAACCCACATATTGAAGTTTACATTTCGTGTCTCATGTGGGAGGAAAGGGCAGTGAAATAATCTCCATAGTTTGTGTGTTAGAATCATAGAATTGGAAGAGACCACAAGGGCCATCCAGTCCAACCCCCTGCCATACAGGAATACAGAATCAAAGGACCCCCAACAGATGGCCATCCAGCTTCTGTTTAAAAACCTCCAATGAAGGAAACTCCACCACACTGCAAGGAGTATGTTCCACTGTTGAACAGCTCTTACTGCCAGGAACTTCTTCCTAATGTTGAAGTGGAATCTCTTTTCCTGTAGTTTGACTTCATTGTTCTGGGTCCTATTCTCTGGAGCAGCAGAAAACAAGCTTGCTCCATCCTCAATATGACACTCCCCTTCAAATATTTAAACAGGGCTATCATATCACCTGTTAACTTTGTCTTGTCCAGGCTAAACATAGCCAGCTTTCTACGTGTCTCCTCTTAGAGCATGGTTTCCAGACCCTTCAACATTTTGGTTGCCCTCATGCTGTTGTTTCACATTAGTATCTTTTGCCATTTTGACCACATACTGATGTTACTTGGACACAGATGTCCTAGTTTTCATCTATAAAATGTTACATGTGTTCTCTCTCTGACAGCTAGTACAGAACACAATAGATAAAGCCCAGTTTTGGTTCCTAGCATGTTAACCTCAGCCCATACTATAGGATCCTCACAAATTGATGATAAACATTCCAAACACAGAAAATGGGAACATAGATGACTGCACCCTACCCCTATTAGTATGCATGTCCTGGATTTAGAGACTATCAACTAGAGAAGAGTGAACCAATGGAGTTCACATAAATGTTGCCTCACATTTCGATATGTGATTCAATGTATCCATTCTATGGATTCAGCCTTTTTAAAAAACAAACAAACAAATAAAACAAAAACATTAGGAAGAAGTTTACTGTAGAATCAATCCAGTTGTTAATACCACGATAGATAGACAAGTTCATCTGTGGAACTGTTTTTAATACAACCATTTTAATAGCTGACTGAGGAATCAGACATAATGTGAATTCTTGGGAAGTTGGCCAACAATCTAGGTTAAATCTAAGGGGCCGTGCAGACTGGCCACAAGGGCCGGCCTGAGGGTGGAACAGGGTGTGGCAACTGCATGCCGGCTGCCCCAAATCTGCCCCCTCATATTGTCCTCATACCGTGCACCCCACCACATGGCAAGAGGCACCAGGGTGCTCCCTTGGTGCACCATTCACACATGCTGAGCCAAAGGAATGCTGAAAAGCTGCCACCATGGCAGCAAGGATGGCTTTTTGCTGCTTTAAAAAAGAGTGGCATTTGCCAGCTCTTTTTAGAATGACAAACTTCTGAATCGGGGCCATGGCATGCTCTGGATCAGGGCCACAGCATGCAGTTGTCACGGCCCCGATCCAGGAAGGAAAGGGGTGATGGGATGCTGCCCCTTAGGGGCCATCTGTTGAGCCCCTAAATACTAAGGAACTTCCAAGCTAGGGAAAACAACTATTTTAGAGGTCATATAGAGAGCAAATGCTCCCAGTTGCTGCAGTGTTAGTTGACATGCCTGATAATGCTCACACCCCCATGAGCCTTACCTATGACATAAATGACATATGTATCACCTCTACCACCAATATGTGACGATGTGGCAACTATCTCACCAGCTGCCACCAATTATGTGTGAAAACCCTCGAATTCAGATCTCTCACAAATGGCTCCCATACTAGAACTCTCTTCCAATGTCAGTATTCTAGGGTTTTAAAATCCCAACAGCTTGGTGCCAACTGTCAATTAATAACTATACACTCATTAACTACTCATTAAAACAGGGGTAGGCAACCTAAGGCCAGGGGCCGGATGCGGCCCGCCGAGGCCTTTGGACCGGCCCCAGGCAGGTCCTGCCGCCGCCGCCGCCTCCCACCATGAAGATATTGATTATTGTTGTTATTACTTGTTCTTGGGGTTTTCTTGGCAAAATCTCCACAGGGGTTTTGCCATGGCTTTTCTGGGGCTAAGAGAGTGTGCATGCATATTTTTTGTATTTTTTTTAACTTTTTAATTTTTTTATTTTTTATTTAATTATTTATTTTTGGTGCTTTGGCCCCCCAATTGTCTGAGGGACAGCAACCCGGCCCCTGGCTCAAAAAGGTTGCCTACCCCGCATTAAAACAAAGAAATGAACTTTATTTACAAGGAAGGTTTATTGCAGTATATTTCTTGTTGGATGTTATTCAAGCTTGATATGGTGTATAAATTGCTTCAGTAGTTACAAAGTTTAACAGTTTCTTTTACTTGACTTTATAAATGTTTCCTTATAGTCTCATTTCCTCCAGAATCTTTATCTAGTCTCTGTAACTCTTAACCCTTTTGGTTATCTGTTACACCAACAATTGAACTTCCTCAATTTTCTAATATTTATTTCATCTGTTCCCCAGATGACTTTAATAATCTCCACCGCCTCCTAGCAATATATATATCCTGCAGGATATTAACACATATACTTTAACTCTGAGCTCCTCTTGTCCCTAACTAACTGCACCTCACAGCAGTCTCCCTCAGCTTCCTTGGCCGTTAACTCCTCAAAGTACAATGACACACTTTCCCTAACTCCCCCCAAACACGGCTCTGCCTCTGTATTTATGCCCGCTCATGGGAGCAGCCCCTACCTTTTTCTACATTCATTCCCAATTGGCTTTCATAACATTCTAATCTACCTGTGTTCTCCACACCATCATTTTCAGATATCATTGGTATTGCTGTATTTCTCCACTTTTGCGTGTACAATAATCTTGCTGCACTGGTCATGTTGTGATACCTCCTGCTACTACTGTGTCATTTTATATTTAAAAAGTCAGGAAAAATATATTAAAATATCTATCTATCTATCTATCTATCTATAGATATTCTAATATATTTTCCTGATTTTTGTATTACAGTGAGCCTGTGGTATCCATTGGGGCTCAAGGACACCCTATCCCTGTGGATAACAAAATGGATGCTCAAGTCCCATTAAATAAAATGGCAGAGTAAAATAGTGTCCCTTATATAAAGTAGCAAAATCAAGGTTTGCTTTTGGGATTTTTCTTTTATATAGTCCTCCCTCCATTCTCATGGACTTGGGATCCATGTCCCTTGCTTATTTGTGGGAGGCAAATGGAGGGGGACAAAATGGGGTGCATGCCCATGGCGCACCCCCACATGCTCCCATGGGAGCATGCCTCCATTCAAGCCAATAGGGCTCGAATATACGCAATTTTCTGTTTTCATGTGGGTGGGTGGGTCCAAAATGTAAACCCCGTGAGAACAGAGGGAGGACTGTGTGTGTGTGTATATACACCCACACGCATGCATGCGCACACACACACACACACACACACACATATTCAAGCCATGGATGGTTGAATAAGTAGATAAAGAATTCTTTGGATGTGATGGGCTGACTGTATTTGATAGCTATATTTCAGTCTTTTAGGCAGAGGGGTAGGATAACAATATTGTAAACAGATAAATGGTGCTCCAAAGTGATCTGGAGGAGAGCTGCTTCATCCTTCCCAATGGCTGGGTTGGCTCTAGTGGTGACCTTAGCTACCAGCCACTTGAGTGTTCATAGTTTCTTCATGCACACACGTAGAACTTTAGCACACATGACTTTTAAATTGCCATGAAAGTTTGATAATAGCACCTTTGGTATAATAGCACAACACTGTCTCCCTCTCATTCCTGTCTTGTCTTCCAATTGTGGTTAGCCCACACTTTGCTATCAATGGGAAAAACTTGTCAATAAGCTCCCTATTGCATTGGTATAGCACTAGTCAACAGGTGTGGTAAATTATCTTGTGGCAGTTCGAGAATTGTGTGGTCATGTGGTGTTGGTGTCTCCTCCTTCCCCCTTGTCCTCTCCACAGCCTGTTTGTTTTTTTAGTTACTTCTTCTTCTTCTTTGTTAAACTACATTGGCACAATTTCAGAATTGCATTAAACACAACTAAAGGCACACTGGCTAGGGCATAGGGCAGGGAGGCAGAGTTAAGGCTGAGGATGGAAGAGAGAGTATGGGACAGCAGCAGCCTGGTTGCGCTAATGAAGGTAGGGAGTGCTCCCAATCTGATATATATGCACTTCCTTTCATTACCATGATCACGGTGAGAACGAGATTCACGTCCTAAAATCCTGAATGTGAGTGGACTGTGGAGACATATGCAACACTGAAATAGTAGCTCTGCACCTTACTTATGCATATAACTGTACCAAGTCTGCAACAGTTTTTCTCCACAGAGCCTGGAACACAAACAGTGGTATTCATAGAGGGCTTTTCATATTTCATGGCATATGCACATCAGTTGTGGGGAAACCCAGCACGGGAATAGCCTTGCATCTACACACATTCATTATCATGTAGTCTATTGCCACACTGCAGAAATAAAACTGTTTGACACCACTTTAATTGTCATGGCTCCATGCTGTGGAATCATGGGACTTGAAGTGAGGCACCAGCACTCTGGTAAGGAAGGCTAAAGATCTTGCAAAATTACAAATCCCAGGATTCCACAGGATGGAGCTGTGTCAGTTAAAGTGGTGTCAAACAGCATTATTGCTGCAGTGTGTATCTACCTGTAGACTCTACAGAAGAATGTGTAATTGGTTATCATCTATTGTAACAAGAATTGTTGTTCTCTATTCCACTTGCAGCAGCCAGCTGATTCAACTTTTGGAAAGTCCCCTCTGTGAAAATGCATCAAGGCAGAGTTCAGGGAATCATACCCATTACTTTAAGAAAATAAGAATGTAAGAAGCAGCCCTCAGCACAAAGCATGTCAGGAAATGCTCTGTAAGAGGAAGTTTGTGTGTACAAAGAGATCTTTCAACCTTCTCTCTGAGGGCTTTTGAGTCCTTAGAGAGCAAGTGAGTCTATGGAAGCAAGGAACCCCTTCCTTTCTCAATTGTGAAAGAATGATGAGGAAAGATGGTTACGCAATGAAGTCTATGTCACAAGCTAGTTCCTGCTGCCTTTATTTTTTTTTATTATTTTTGTGACCTCAACAGGAAAAAAGGGGTTTCAATGGCATAATCATGCCAGAATTCAGACACAATCCTCACACAGCCACCAGCAAATATACAACAAATGACAAAAAGAGCACAAGCAATATGCTCCATTTCCTTTCCTGATCTCCAGCCTACATATTAGATAGACTGCATGTGAGCCTACATTTAAGTCAGAGTAAAAAAAGAACATTAGAAGAACATTATTAGAAAGAATTATTTCATTTTTGTCATTGTTAGCAAGCTCCAAAAATTAATTTTCTTTGTTACCATCAGAGGGGACATTTTGGTTCATAATGGAAATGATTACCTTTGTTCCAAAATATCTATCTCAGGCCAAGAGCCAGAGGGCAGGGATGCTACAGCCACAGGCAAAAGGCCATATGTTTTTCTCCCTACAGGATGTATGATATGCATTTTTCTACAAACAAAATTCAATCACACAATTTGTTTTTCTTCTTATTTCCCCCTCAAAATGTATGGTTCCCTGAACAAATTCTCCAGCTCCAAGCTGTCCAGACCTCTTCCATTGCCTTTTCTTTGAAAAAATCCTAGATAAATGGTCTTCTCAAGGCAATTTCAGGCCTTATTCTCTCCCCAAATTCTGCCATGCATAATTATATCTGAGATAATAAAAGTCTAACAGCTAGAAGGCAGGGTGGAGCAAAATAAATACAGATGATGCAGGTGGAAAATAATTTGCATTATTATTTATGAAGTAACCTTGCACATTCCATAAATGTGATGTGGAAGAAGCGAGTACAGAGGTATATGGCGCATGTTGCTTTGGCAGAAAATGTAGTATTGTAGATTTTCTCTCCCTGTCCCTTCCTGTGGAAATTCCCCAAGGTCCCAACCCTGTTTCCTTTTCCTCACAGTAACCCAGATACAACCATGAAGACCTGGACCATTGAGAAAGCAAAAAGTGCATCCCAATTTCCCCATCCCATGTTTTCCATGCCTGCTCAGTGCTAACCTCTCATTTGTATGATCTCTTCACAATGATTCTTCTTTCTCCTGACTCTCTGTTTCTGGGCATCAATTCCTGCCAATATAGGCATGAGTATTGCAGTATGAAAAGCACATTTGATATCCCTCCACCACCATTTAGAGAGTTTTGATGCTAAACAAAATATAAACATAAAGATGTAACACCTTGTTGTGTTAAACTTGGTCTAAGCAATAAGGCTCTTGATTTTTTTAAAAATAGAACAAATTATGAAAAAATGTGCTGTTTCAATGCATTATTTCCAAGCCGTTTAAGGCCTAACATTCATTCCTGTATCATTCCAGCAAAGTATAGCTTTCTTTTTCAAACTACTCTTGGCTTAATTTAAAAATAATTCTGGGGCTGATCTTTAACACACAGAAGAAAATTGATTGCCTCTACATAGCTTTCATGAATATCCTAAAAGTCTGTGCAACAGATGTAGAGGAAATGATTCACATTATTTTAAAAATGGCTTCCATTGTAGACAGTAATCCACAATTAAATTTTAGAGATTTGTACACACATTTGTATTTATGAAATTTATGGGCATTTGAAATTTTACTTATTATATTAGTTATATTTAGAGAATCCTTTATGGGAAATATTAAATGCAGCAACATACAACAGACTGTGGTATAGTAGTTTGAGTGTTGAACTACGACTCTAGAAATCAGACTTCAATTCTCCGCTCAAAAGCATAAAAACCCACTGGGTGACTTTGGGCAAGTCACATTCTCTCAGCTGCAGAGGATGGCAATGGCAACCCCCTTCTGAAGAAACTTGCCAAGAAAACTCTATGATAGGGTCGTTATGTCAAAATTCACTTGGAGGCACACAACAACAAACAGCAGAGAACATGGCATCTGTACTTTAAATATCTGTGTCTAAAACAGAGATGAAAGAGACAAACGACATCTCCTACAATATCCTTTTCTATAAACAATGATTTAAAGCAAAGGAGTCCTGACATCTGTCCAGCCACTTTAGATACAGCCTGCTATTCTGTAAAAAATCTAAGATATACTATATTGAAGTCATACATTAATTTTCATGTTAAATTGCCTTGTGTTCATTTAGAGACCATATTCTTCTCTACTGGCACTAACTATTATCAGTCACTGCACTTGGTGCCAAAGTCATCCTTTGCCCCCATATTTAGACAGAGTGAAGCATTGTCTTTTTTGCATCCTCTTGACTTTGATGCTGGGTATTACCTTGCAAATCTTTATATAATGTAGGGAAAAGACAGACGCATTTCCTCTTGTCCATTTCATCCATGATCCTGTCATCCTACTACTTCCTCCTCATCTGCTATGCAACAATACATCTAGAGACCCACTCCCTACATCAGGTGAGAGGTTCAAATGATACAAATAAAGGGAAAACTTTTGCTTTTGTCTGTTTTAAATGGAGACCTAACAAGTGTCATCTGATTAAGTGATACAGCCATCCTTTCACCTTTCTTTGGCTGCTGCAAGCAATCAACTTCTAATTTTGTATGCAAGCAGCCAGTCAGGTGGATGGAATGGTCCAGCAGGAGATCTATCTAAAGATTTATGTTCTGGTGAAGTTTTAAAATCTAGGGTAAGAGAGTTAAAACCTGTTTCTGGTGCTCAGTGGGCTGGATGTCATCTGGTCTGCTTGTGTTAGAACCTATCAAGGGAACAAGGAGAGGGTTTTGTATTTGGCTTGTGCAGAAAGAGCTTTCTTCACCAAGGAAAGTCAGTCTACAATTCTCATATTGTATTTTCCTGTTCCTGAACAAGTAATGATAATCTTATTGAAGACTAGATTATAACCATGTATAAACTGATCAATTGATTGTCATAATCAGATACCATACTGTCCCAGCAAGCACCTAGCAAAGAGGGAGAACCTATTTATGTAAATATTTTAAAAAAGGTAATTAAGGGGCTAAACAGATTGGGAGTTATATGTAAGCATATAACAACAACAATTAAATGTGTGTGTGCACATCAGCATATTGCTTTTATTGGGCTGTAGAAATAAGAGTGGGGCCCCATAACCACTGACAGTGAAGACATCTCCAAATTTATTAGGAGTGTATCCTTTTCATCCATATACAATGCCAGATTGTATTTTGTTTGTATGGTCTAAATCTAATGAATTTTCCCGTACAGACTAGATCCATTTATTCAGTAGAACATGGTAACTCAATACTTAATGTACGTTTCATTCATTCACTGGATCTATTCTAGCTTCAATTAGCAAATGGCTTTAGGAAGACTATAGAGATTTATTTTAGTCATTTGCTGCTGCTGAATTTGTAACTTTCATCCAACAGGCATGTCTTCCCCCTCTTGTGAAGTTGTATCTTTTAGTGCCACCTCATGTCCATCATCAGTAACTGCAGACTTCTCCAATAGCCATTCCATTTCTCTTTAGGTCTATTGGTAACCCTGGCCCACTTCCATTATATGTAAAATGCATTCCTTTCAATTAATAACACAGACCATCTGCGTGAGTTACTATCATGGATATTTCTGAATATTTATACACTTTCATTATATGCACAGCTGTCCTCTTAGATATTTTAAACTGGACATTTGCCTAAGAAATTATAGCTGAAGAACAAATTTAATCATCACATTGCTTACAATGAAGTATAGTTTTACAAACATGTTATATTTTATTCTTAAAATGTGCTATGTCTCATTTTAGAACTAAAGCTCCACAAGCTACAAATCTCTTCCAAAGAAGGATGCCCCAAGATATCCCACTTCTCCTAACAGCAAGAAGGTTTGTGGAACCATCATCTCTCCTGAACAGTGGAAGAAATGTAACAAATGCCACACTGGAGATGCTTCAGAGCTCTGTGTTCAGTTTCATCTTGCCTACCATCTTCTCCATTATCTTCACCATCAGCATTCCTCTTAATTCCATCTCCTTGTGGTTCCTCTGCCGGCACTCAAGACTTTGGACACCCACCATAGTGTTCTGCATTAATCTCACCATTGCTGACTTGTTGTACAGCATGCTCCTCCCATTTCAAATCATTTATCATTTCAAGGATAACACCTGGCCTTTTGGTGAGGTTCTGTGCCGCATAGTCACTGTTTTGTCCTATGGAAACATGCACTGTTCCATTTTAACCATGATGAGCATCAGCATAGAGCGCTATCTGGGGATTGTTCATCCTATGCGCTACAAGGTCATAAGACCCATTAGAACTTCTGTCCTGACTTGCATAGTCATTTGGACACTTGTCTTACTGCCACTTTTCCCACTCATGCAGAATAATCTGACCATTCACTTACGAGATCTGCCAATGGTCACCTGTTTTGACGTTTTGCCAAAAGAAATGTTTACGGCACTGACAGATTTCATCATTTACTTTGGCTCTCTGATGCTGCTGTTCTTTTTTCTGCCTCTGCTCATCATGGGCTTTTGTTACATCTCCATCATCATAACACTTCTTCATTCCTCTTCCACACAACTCAGAGAAAGTAAGAGGCAGACAATCTATCTGATAATTGTGTTGCTGTTGGTGGTCACTATTTGTTACCTGCCTCACATTGCCATGGCTGTTACTCATTATGTCCTCCTTTACCAAAAAGCTACATTTTATGTGGGATATAAAGTATCATTTGCAGTTGCTGGCTTTAATTGCTGTTTTGATCCATTAGTTTACTACTTTGGCTCCAAAGAGTTCCGGCAAAAGACACAGAGGAAGCTCTGCAGATGTGCAGTTGTTGGTTTTAGTGAAAATACCCCCATTTTTTCAGAATATGATATGCATGTGACTCCCATACAACAGGCACCAAAGATATGAGTCACATTGCTCTGGGAATACAACAAAACGTACCACTGCACTGACTTGAACAAAATTGTTAGGAGCCATCTCCTTTCAGAATTTCAACAGCAATTTACACTGCAAAGTTAATGAACATCATCCATGATATGATATGCATAAAGTAAAGGCAACTGATGTTAAAGTTCCATTGGACTGATGTGAATGAAGGACTCTTCTTTGATGTTGTAGCTCAGTAATTCTTAAACTTTTGGAGGGTGATGGATGTCTGAGAATCTGGTTGAAGCTATGGTCTCCCCCACCCTCATGAAAAATATACATAAATACGTACATACAATCTTGCATACAATGTAGTCTAATCTGAAAAACTTCAGTGAAGACTTTACAAGACCATTTCTGCCCTTAAAATTCAACATGATGTGGAGAAGCACATCCATGGACCCCTAGGGAGTCCACAGATGGACTTTCCTCTTCCCAACATGTTGAATCTGGGACCCATGGGGAGTTCATGTACTCACTAGAATTAAGAATCCACTCCTGTTTCTGCAGGATGTGACATACAGCAAAGTATTTTGATTACAAGAAACATAAATCATTTTTGCTTGTCCAGAACTGAAAGACTAAATTTTCAAAGAAAATATATGCTCTACTGAGTAAAGCATGTCTGAAATGAAGGTTGCCAACTCTTATATGGCATCTTAAGAATGGCCATTCTTAAGATTCACAATCATATAGTTCTAATAAAGCACTACATACGGTTTCTTTGTTATGATCTTAAGTAAAATCAGTTTAGTATTATTTTATTGCCCATAGAATGTTCTAGGGATAGCAGCAAGAGCTCAGAGCCAGCTTGCATGCCAATTTTAATTAATAATTGGCAATTTTATAGAGATGGAAAAAATACTTTAAAATATTTTATATGGTCGGAAAATATGTTTTCAAGTACTGAGAAACCCTCACATGAAGAATCCTGGATGATGAGAATCTTTGTAGATTGGGATTTATTCTGCGCAAAAAATGTTTGTGGTTGTTTATTGCAGAAAGCAGCATTTTCTGCATGGAAAATAATATTTCAATTCATAAATATTAATTTTTGCAAAGAAAATGCTGTTTTCTTTATAGGGAATACTGAAATTGGCAGTTTATTCTACATACAATTTATAAATATTTGTTTGAACAGATACCAGCATTTTCTGTACAGGAAACAGCATTTTCTGTGTGGAAAATAATATTTCAATGCAAAAAATATTAATTCTTGAGGAGAAAATGCTGTTCTTGTGAATTTATTCTATGTAAAAATTGCACCTGGGTGATTTGGATAGAAAATAGCATTTCTGCACAAAAAACCCAGCATTGTCTATGCAGGAATTAGTATTTATGCATTGAGATGCTGTTTCCTGCAACCACATGCAAATTTTGTGCAGAATAAGTTCTGAATTACAAATAGCCTTCAAAAACTGAGTGACTATCAAAAACATTCTTGCAGTGGGAAGAAAATTGCTGAAATCATTCATTACTACCTTTGGGAAGAAATTTGGGAGTTTATCATACAGAGATAATTGGAAGTCTAAATCAGGGGTAGGCAACCTTTCCCCTTTAAGGGCCGAGGGATTTCAGCTCCCAGAAGCCTCAGCCATGTTGGCCAATAGTCCCATGTTGGCCAATAGCTCCTGGGATTCTGGGAGCTGAAGTCCCTTGGCCCTTAAAGGGGAAAGGTTGCCTACCCCTGGTCTAAATGATTAACCTGTCAAAATCACACATTCATGATTAACATTTTCACACAACATTGCATTCAAGGTGCTATTATCCCAGGAATATCTCATGATAATCGTGCCATTGTGCTAATGCTTTTCACTTGACGTCACATGAAAAGTGATTAAAGTGCCATTATCCCATGAATAACCAAGCAATAAACAGCAACAAATAATTCACTGGATTTTCCCATGAATGGTTTTTTGCTGCTTATTGTCTGGTTGCTCCCTGGTTATTCCTGGAATAATGGCTCTTGTGTGTGAAAAAGTTAACTAATTTTAATCAAGTTTTAATCTCGATTGCATGATTTTGATGGATTAATCACCATTTAAACTACCAATTTTCCCCTATTTTATAAACTTCTTAGAGAGAATTACATCTCTTCCCCATCTCTGATTTGCCTTGTGAAAAGGCTGTGCTGACAACACAGATCAGCAAATGTGAAACTGAAAAAGAGAAACTCAGGAGAAAAATAAATGGAAAAGTATGCTTGCTAAAAAAAATTTCAGTATTTAGAAGAATGAACCTTCACACCCAATTTCAGAAAAACTGAACTATGGAACACCATGCTATAACCGAATGGCCATTTCCCAAAAGGATTTAGCTATCAGTATAAAACAATAACTACAATTGACAGCTGATTGTGTCAAATGCTACTTCCATTGGCTAGCATTGTGTGACTTGTTAGCCTCAGTCATTTTCTGGTCTTTCAGGAAGGCCCTGGGGGCAAGATATTAAGAACCCTGACCTAGATAGCAGGTAAATATGTAGAACTAGTATAATGTAAGAACTTGATTATTTATTATAGTGTTGTTGTTGTTGTTACTGGATGTTTTATTTTATTTTTTATAAATGTAAGTGCTATGATAAAACCTCCTCAAACACACACATACACAGGAAGAGCATGATGGATTTGGATATGCTTCTCTTCTGCTAATGGTTAGCAAATACAGTACTCCTTTTTTCACTATTTATCTTAAATTATAGCTAAGGAGCTTTTGATGCTTCAGATGTTTTGGACTTCATTTTCCATTATCTTTTATCAATGGCATGGGTGTTGAGGAGTTCAAATCCAAAATATCAGAGGGCCAAGTTTTCCCCATCCTTGAGTTGACTGTTTTCACCATAATATGGTCAAGGACTTCTCCACCAATACACCCTGACCCATTACATTGATTGCTACTGGAGACTAAAACTATCTGCACTTAGTAATCTTCTGCCTCCTTGTAATGGGTCTTCTGTTACTATGGGGCACCCCCCCCCCCTCTGTAATAGGATCTCTGGCCCCATCGCCTGCTCTTGAGTAGGCAAGGGGACCTCCAAAGACTATCTAGCTTCCACCATCCACTAATCTATACCATGGGACTCAGTAACTTAGGGGTGAAACAGACCATTCAAAAAGGATGGATTGGGGCTGAACCAGAGCCACTTGCTCTGGAGCCACAGCAAACGCAAACGCACAGACCCAAAACAGCCCATTACCACTGTTTCAAAGCGGCTTCTGAAAAGGAGAGTTTTTTTACTGCTCCTTTTCAGAGTAACTTTTCCAGATTGGGGCGACTTGGCAGTGGCTTCCGGGCAGCTTGGGGGCATTTGTCATGTGATCACCATACCCCAAACTGCCTGGAAGTGGGCCTTTTTTGCCCATCTGTTTTGGGCCTAAGTGTGAAGTTACTGAGGGGGTTACGATGCCACCTCTGCCACTGCAGAGACTTTCTCTCCCTCTCCTATGGGAGATAAGAATCCTATACATGTATATGTGAACACACTAAGCAAAGGCATGTGAAAAAAGTGTGGAAAGAATATATTTTTAAAGGAAAGTTTTTATTCTAAGCAAGCAATGTTACACTAGTGAAAGTATCTTATACATGAAGGCACATTCCTTCAGTCTTACCTTGGAGTAGTTATAAAGTTACAAAACAGCCTAGGTCATATTCAGTTGAAATTAAAAGAACTGAGGAACACTGGGGGTAAAAATCACATTTTGTCAAGCATTTAAACATCAACAGATTTCTGCCACTTCACATCCCCTCCCATAGCTTACTTATTTCTTAATATCACATCTCATTTATCAAAAAGCAAAACCAGACAAGAGGAAGGAATCACCACTCCCAGGAAACCCAGCCTGTTTTTTGGTGGTTTTTTTTTCAGCCTCACTTGCGCTTTTGTAACCATAATATAGTCTTAACATCATTTGTTTTATTTGTAATAAAGGGGTTAACCTGCAAATTTCCAAATATGACTTTTTATAAAGCAAACAACTCTGGTCCTAAGCAAGGAACCCAAACTGCTGGGTTCATGTGCTGTGTTGTGTGCTGCATGTGTATTGCAGCCGTTCAAGAATCTCTTGTTTTGAGCATGACAGGGCAATTACTCTCTATGAACTAAGAGTGCCTGTGTTTACTGAAATCTGATCAATTCATTTGTTGTTTGTGGGGGATTCTTCATAGGGAAAAATCTATTAGTAAATACAAAACATTTATGTAAGCATAAGGAATCAATGAAGTGCAATGGATGAATACAAATACATTGAATCAGCTTTCAAACCAGGAGATAGTGGGGGAAAAATCTGACCATTGGTTTGGCTGATGATCACTTCCAGAAGAAAGATGGAGGTATTGCTGCATTTTCTATGTTATTGGACTGGCACTGCAGGATTGGAGTAGCACACAAAGGACTATGCTGCTTCTGCTCTTATCTATGGAATCAGTTGAAAGACTGACCCTTGGAGAGTCTGTGTAACCCCATGGCTATTAAGCTGTGGGGTACCATAGGGTTTTCTTTCTACCCTCTATTCTGTTTAACATCAACACCAATTATGATTTCATAAATTCATTTCATATCTTCAGCCCTCTGGTTACTTTGCTGACCCACTTAGGAAATAAGTAGACCCGGAGGTCAGCTTTGGGCTAAATAGGGCCACTTTTATGAACTATTTAATTGCAAATCTTTAAATGAGCTGCAAAGGGGGAACCAAAGGGGGATTCCACTGAGGCCAATCTCCTCCATTGGACAAAGCACTTAGCCCCAGGGAGCAGTCCAAGATCACTTGGCTGCCCCCTGGCCAGCTTTCCTGTTGGAAGGACCCACCTAGGAAACCCTCTCCCTCAAGTCCTTCAATTTCAAGTAAGGATATCACCCTGGTAGACCTTAAGGGTGGCCTCCTTACCCATACCCCAGGCTTCAAAACCAGAACAGACAAATCCAGAGACATCCCCTTCACTATAATAGGGCCTACTGGTGCTCACCAGGCTTATAACTTTCTCCCCACCCCACTACTTCTCAAGTTACAGACCACGACCTGAGCTAATTTGCCATAAGCTTCGGTGTAGAATGGGTGAAAGAAAACTCTGAAAAAGGGAGGAACAAAAAAATCCTATCTGGCCCAGGGCACCAGCAAAACCTTACACTAAACTGAAGACAAGAATGTGGGCAGAGTGTTGCCACTGGTAAAAGGAGGTGAGGGAGGGGAGGTGCTTTTAAGCACCTATGTTCTACCCCCTTCACCTCTCACCTGGCACATAATGCCAGGTTGGATGTTAATACTGGTCTTCTTTCCTTCCAGGACCAGCAAGGTTATCTCTCCCCTGCAGCATGCAGAGTAGCTTGTATGGAGATGTATTTTTTTTCCCTAAAACGAAAAGTATCAAGCATTTTGGTCTTTATCTGCTCTAAGTTTCCAGTCATTTCAATTAAAAGAAGAGCCAAAGGCTTATGAGTTCCAGCATTCTATTCCCCAGTTGCCTATGGAGGGCATTTTTTTCCTTTCCACTGCACTCACATCCCAAAGCCACACTATTGTACCTGTGACCGGCAGCCTTGGCCCCAATCCTCCATTTCCCGGGGCAGCCCAGAGCCACACATCTGCATCCCCCCTAAGATTAGACCAGGTGCTGACTGTGGCACAGATCATGAATTACTCATATCAAAAATAAGAGTAAGACTCAAGAAGAAAACAAAACCAGTGATTATACCAAATATGATCTAAATAATATCTCAACAGAATTTACTGGCAACATAAGAAACAGATTTGCACTACTAAGCATAATAGACCAAGAACCAGAGGAACTATGGTCTGAAGCCAGGGACATAATAAAAGAAGAATGCAGATAGACAGTTTAATAAACAAAAAGAAAGAGAATAAACCATGGCTGACAAAAAACCGACTACAAGCAATAAAGAAAAGAAGAAAAACAAGAGGGACATAGGAACAAACTAAGAATTATGAATGCAACAGTACAATGGCTTGTGCAGAAAGACAAAGAAAATTACTACAATGACCAATGCAGAGAAATAGAAGACAACAACAAAAAGGGAAGACCAAGAGATCTATTTCACAAGATCTGGGAAATCAAAGTAAAATTCAAATCAAGGACTGGGATGATCTATGACAATAAAAATAACATGATTCAAGACCAGGAAGGAAAAAAAAGATATTGGATGCAACAGACAAAAGAATTATACAAAAGAGATGACAAAATTAAGGACACATGGAATGAAGAGCCATATTAAGATAAACCCCAAATTCTAAAAAGTGAGGTGGAAACTGCAATAAGAGAAATAGCAAAAAACAAATCACCAGGAACAGATGATATTCCAATTGAACTGTTGCAATCTACATAACAGAATCAACTCTAGTGCTAACCAACATATGTCAACAGATATAGAAAACAAAACAATGGCCAACGTTTTGGACGTGATCAATATACATCCCTATCCACAAAAAGGGAGACACAAGAGACTGCAGCAACTATAGGACCATAGCACTGATCTCCCATACAAGCAAAATCATGCTCAAAATTCTGCAACAGTCTCCAACCATACATGGAAAGAGAAATCACAGATGTCCAAGCAGGCTTTAGGAAAGGAATAGGAAACATACAATGGCTAATAGATCACTCTAGGGAATTCCATAAGAAAATATGTGTGTTTTATAGACTAAAGCAAAGCCTTTGACTGTATAGATCATGAAAGGCTATGGAATGCCCTTAAAGACATGGGAGTGACAACACATCTGATAGTCCTAATGAGGAATATGTACTCAGGAGAAGAGGTGACTGTCAGAACAGAACAAGGAGAGATAGAATGGTTCCCAATTGACAAAGTGATCAGACAAGGCTGCATCCTTTCACCCTATCTGTCCAACTTGTATGCATAACATAAGAAAAGCAGGCTTGGGCACAGAAGAAAGAGGAGTGAAAATAGGAGGAAGAAATATCAACAATCTGAGATATGCAAATGACACCACAGTATGAGCAGAAAACCTCACAAACACCTGGAACACCTACTAAGGAAGGTCAAAGAAGAAAATGAAAAGGCAGGCTTAATGTTGAACATAAAGAAAACAAAAATAATGACCACCGAGGACCTTCACAAGTTCAACCTAGACAATGAAGAAATAGAATTAGTCAAAGAATTCCCATACCTGGGATCAAACATTGATAGAAATGGGGACTGCAGTCAGAAAATCAGAAGAAGATTAAGAATGGGGAGGGTGGCTATGAAAGAACTAGAAAAGATTCTAAAATGCAAAGATATACAACTCAGCACAAAAGTTAGAACCATACAAGCCATCATATTCCTTATTACCAGGTATGGATATGAGAGTGCACAATTAAGAATTAAGATGATAGGAAGGAAAATAAATTCATTTGAGATGTGATGCTGGAGAAAAGTGCTGAGGATCCCATGGATAGCCAAAAGGACAAACAAGTGGATCCTAGAGCAGATCAAGCTAGAAACCTCCCTGGAAGCCAAGATGACCAAACTGAGGCTGTCATCCTTCGGACACATCATGAGAAGGGAGGACTCATTGGAAAAGACAATAATGGTGGAGGGAGGTAGGAAGAGAGGAAGGCCATATGCTAGCAGGGGTAGGCAACCTTTTTGAGCCAGGGGCCGGGTTGCTGTCCCTCAGACAATTGGGGGGCCAAAGCACCAAAAATAAATAAATAAACAAATAAATAAATGAAAATAAAAATATATTTTTTATTTTTTTTAAATGCATGCACTCTCTCTCAGCCCCAGAAAAGCCATGCCAAAACCCC
>JAIPUX010001232.1:71794082-71812123 GCA_020142125.1 Phrynosoma platyrhinos | reverse complement strand
AAAAACATGTTTTGGAATAGCAAGGGGAAGGGGACAGGAAGAGAGGAGGAAACACTGACACCATGTGACTGCCCAATACCAGAACTACCACAGAAGAACTTATTACTCCTGAGGACGGATGGGACAGCCATGCATTTTGGGGCTTATTGGTGGGGTTTCCCATCAATGACAAGATGTGCTCCAACCACACTTGGATGGCAGGACAGCAACAAGATGGAGATGGCGTCATGTGGTAAGTATCTCCAAAGGTCCCATTTTCAAACTAAACCTGCATGTGATAAGATCCTAAGGCTGCAATCTTATACAAAACAATTGGCAGCAAGTGCTATAGAACCTAACATGGGCTAACCTAACTTTTGTGCAAATATGTACAGAATTGTGATATTGGTCCAGAATCCTATATATACAGTGGAGTTTCCCATCAAATTCAAGTATACTTCTGAGTAGACATTGTTTAACCATTCAGGACATCACTCTGAAGTTTTATCTACTGACTCTGTATTTTAATTCCTTGTGTGGTGAGAGGGGTGGTGGTATGTGTTGTTTACTTGTTTCATTTTTTAGTTTAATTCAGTGAGCTCTTTTTTGCTCTGTGTAGCATATAGGTAGGATGAAAGATATCAAAGAAAGAAAGAAAAAGAATGAATAAATAAATAAGTAATAGGTAGTCAATGCTCCCTAGCAAGGTTATGACAGAGGCCCATATTAAATATTATTGTGGCAGTATAGCTTGCCAGTAGGAATCCAGACATGATGCTCTTGAAAGGTTACTTTCTTGTGTGATGTGTCACTCATGTGACTCAGGCTCATTTTCATAATGCCTTATTTTTGGGGAGGGGAAACAGGGAGTGTTGAAAATGGTCCAAAGAATATGAGCAGAAGTCTAGTGGTTTGAATGTTGGACTTGGACTTTGGGAGACCAAGGTTCAAATCCCTGCTTGGCCATGAGAATCCACTGGGTGGGACTTGGGCAAATTACATTTTCTCAGCCTCAGAAGAAGGCAATGGCAAACCCCCTCTAAACAAATCTTGCCAAGAAAACCCCAGGATAGGTTCACCTTATGGTCATCATAAGTTGAAAAAGACTTGAAAGCACAGCAGGCACATGCACACTTTATAACGAGAAAAGGAACATGGAGGATGTCCTTCTGGCACAGGTTCTGCAAATTACATGTGTTGCTAGAATCAAATGTCTAGTGAACCAAATCTCTTTTTCATCTACTGTGCAGATGTAAATAAGCCCACACTTATTATATTTCTGTAGGTGGAGATCACAGTTTTCTAAACAGTCTGTGAGTAGTCAGTAAGAATGCATACCCATAAACTTTTCAGGGAGAAAAGGCTGTTACTTCAGATTAAGCATGATGGGATCAGAGGTTGCAAAAATTGCATTTATGGACTACCAGTTCCATAATCTCCCAACCAGAAATGACTAGATTTGCTGGAGGATTTGGGGAAGTCCAGGTAAAAAAAAGAGAATGGTCTTGACTTTATATCTGTAAATCCTAATTATGGAATTTAGCCTACATTGTATAGACAAGACAAAACTGTGTGGTCACTATCTTCCTATATGACTCAACTTTTTTTCTCCTGACAGGAGAGGTTCACTTCAAGGGGACAGGACAATACTCATGCACACCTGTTGGTCATGCAAACGAACAGGCAGTTAGGATGCATGTTTGCCAACTATATGTGACACCAATGGAATTTTTGTTTCTAACCATGTGCAGTGGTGCCCTACTTTTTAATTTAAAATCCAGATTCTTATCCTCATTCTGTTTCCAATCCCACTTTTAAACTTTATCCAGTGATATCCTGATTTTTAAAATTAATTTTTTAAAAAAGATTTAATTCCCCAATGCATAATTTTTTCAATCCAAATTATGGTAGCATGTTCTTATTCTAGAATACAAAAAACTGAGTTATTTTAGCCTGCCTATGATACATTTAATGTAGCATGTATGCTCACCCTAAATCAGATCTCAAATTAGACATGAGGTTTGCACTTTGCTGTTGTACAGGAAAGGGTTAGTTTGTGCATCAGCTTCCTTCTTTCTAATGTGAAATTGTATCACACACTCTGATCCCTTTTGATAATCAACATTCTGTCATTTGTAGACAGACAATGTGGAGACGATCTTGTCTAATAACAGACTAACCTATTTATTTTTACCAGGACACCAGTGAGGAAACAGTTAACGGTTGCATAATATATATGTATGTATGGTCATTTCCTGAACTACAATGTACTGCCAAAACAACATCTTCTGACTTACTTTTCATCACATGTGGCTCTTGCATGCTATGAATTACACACACCACAGCAGGTAACTACTTCTTTGTCATGCTAACTAAAGATTTGCATTCTATGAAATATGGAACATTTATGAAACTGCTGATTCTAAATATTGATACCAATATTTATATTGTATCTACTAATATAACCTGACTCATAATCAACTAGAAATTATCAAGTTGGTGTGCCACCAACAACCAATCAGGGGAAGGGAAGATAGCTTTAAAAATATTCTCAGCTATCATTAAAATTAATTTAGCAGCAGCCTTTTTGGTATATTCTATACAGTAACTATTTTAGAGTGAACTGCTTAATTAAGCTTTTATAATTGAGGCAGAATAGAATTCCATGTTTTTGGTATAATCTTGAAATTGCTATTCTAAGAGATAAATGGTAGAATTAGGCGATGTTCATAAGCTACAAAAATCCTGCATGAATAATTATCAAGCATATCAGCATATCAGAGGGGAAAAAATGCTTGCAGTCTCCTGTCACTATGAAAGCAGAACTTGTTGACTGCATTTTCCAAGGGAATTTTTTAAAAACAAAGACGATGAAAACAGATTGTTCCTGTTGTCTCTTATATATAAAGTAAGATAGTCCTTATAGCTGAAACTGGGTTTTAGAGACTTCCAGTCTCTGAAATGTAGAATTTTGCACAGGTGCTACTCCAGGGAAACATTCAGGTACTGGAAAACTTGTTTGCCCCTTACCGACATCCAAAGTGCCCCCCCCCCCATGATCTATATATATATTGGTTGGGAATTTGTTTCCTTGTTTCTTCATCTTTTATATCTCTGTTTTCATCCCTTCTGCAATATATTCAGTACATTGTGATTAGAAATTGGGTAGGCGTCAGTCAGATCTCTACTTGAATATAAAGATTAAGTGATTATTGGAACAGTCACAATCTCTCAGCCCAACCTACCTCACAGGGTTGTTGTAGAACAACAACCTATGAGAGGGTGAAGAATCATGAATCCCTTGAAGGAAGAATGGGATAAATATGTAACAAATAATTATATTGAAGAGACATATATATTAAATATAACAAATAATCATATTAAAGATCTATAGGCTGGAGATAAGTTTTTAACAAGATTGAATGTCATTGAGAGAATTATGACTTACTATCATACTCTACCATACACAGTTATAACACTATAATTCCACTTTAACTTTCATGGCTGCATCCTCTAATATTCGTATTTATAGTGTGTGTGGGGGGGAGGTCTAGAGATCTCTGGCTAAGAACTCTAAATGCCTCTCCCTAAACTGCAGATCCCATGGTGTGCACATGTATTTCTTTTATGGCATAGTGCCCTTTGAGGGAACATGTTCTTCCAAAAGAAGTAGTACAGATGGATATTTCTATTCCTTCCCTCTTTCTTATGTTGGCAAACAAATATGTTGTTTTCCGCTTCCCTTTTTGTCATCCATCCAGTTCAGCCTCCCATTCCATGCTTCCCCTGTCTCTGACCCATCCCACAATCTCTAACCTCATTGGATTCCACCCCGTACAGAAAACACAGCGTAAATTAAGTGGAGGAGGGTGGAGAGAGTGGGGAAATCCAATTCAAAATACTTCAGTAGTGGTTACCTTTTAAATAGAGCTTAGGAACAAATCAAAAACTTGTAGTAGTAGTAGTAGTAGTAGGTTTTTTTAATGATTGGAATTACTTTTGTGTCACCTTCTTCAATGTGTTTTAGACTTGACCAAAGATTATCGTTGCTTTTCAAATATGGGTTTGATTGGATTTATTCTAGTAGACAAGCGTGGGGGGGGGGGGGGGGTGGTGAAAAGTAGCAGGTGCACTGAGTGTTGTGGTAAGACTCTGATTTAACTGTACATGGTTTCTCTTGAACAAGAAAAGGAGAGTCAAATAAGTCTGAGTATGGATTAGAGAAAAGTACAGTTATAGGAAACTACAAAAGTCAGAGTCACCTTCTGGGTATTGAAGCATGCTGGAGAAAGATCAGGAGGAGCTGGCGGTTATGTCTCCATTTCTGGCTCGTCCAGGTCCTTTATAAGAAGATTGTAATTCTTTCACAGGAAAAATCATCTCAATATGAGGTTGTGCTGTCCAGTGCTGTCATATTGTAGTAATTACTACTCCAGAGGTTTGAAAATGGCACTTTCGTTTTGGGCATACATGCAGTGGCATCCCAATCCCTGGTGTTACCCAGGGATCAGGTGGGCAAAAGGGTGTGCAGAGCTCCTTCATTTGTTCTGGCAGCAGAAGTCATCTCATGAGGAAGCTGTCACTGCTGCAGCAAGCTGGGAGAGGGTTCTTTGGCCTGTTCCTTTGCTGCAGTGGTGGAGGTCTTCTCGTGAGGAGGCCTTCACTACCATGGAAAGCTGGGAAAGGTGCAGCAGAAGGAGGGCCCAACCAGTGTCACCCCTCTTCTGGGGTGTTACCCGGTGGGCACTGGACCTCTTGCACCCCCCTAGTGGTGCCACTGCATACATGTGATTGTTTATTAGGTTGAAGAGAGTACTGAAAAACACATTAAAAGCAAAAAATGGTTGCCAAGTTTCATGTGCTTTGAGAGGGTCAACTGCTTATTTGTTTTAAAAAGCCCAACACATTTTGGGCTCAACAAGAAAAGACCATCTTTAAGGGCCTTCAGCAGAATGGTCCTGTGTTTTGGAGAGTGTTTTCAACTCCAGTGATTTCTGCTAAAGGCCTCTGAAGAAGGCCTTTTCTCATTGAAAAATTCAATTTTTAAAGCAAATAAACAGTTGACCATCTCAGATTCGTTCAGCTTTTTAAATAAATGAACAGCTGACCATGTCAGAGTATGTGGAACTTGTCTCTTTACCATTTTCTGTTTATTAGGGTGCACACAGGGGCAAGGCAGAAAGGAGGCACAATGCAGGTCATCATTTATGTGTACTAAGCCACACAGAGATTTATACTGTGAACTGTCTGTCACTCTACTATCATAATACATACATCCCAGTTCCAGGAAAAATGGGTCAGCACTAGAATCTTAGCCAGCAGCACTATGGATGTCATCAGTCATCCTGCTGCCTCATCAACAGCTAATTATTGTCCATACATACCAGTGTAATACCAGGGCACTATATCAGCACCAACAGGGAGGAGGTACAGCAGTAGCTTTAAAGGATGGCATTTTATAGGCCATGGAAGCTATGAATGCCACCCCAACAAGGTGGCTTGATTTCACAAAAATGAGTACTAAGAAAGAGGTTTACTCGAGCAGCCACAGATAAGCATTTTTGTAATGACAGTACAAACTATATGAAAAGATTTCCTGCATCATCAGTGGGAGTGGCTGGTGAATATTAAAGTATTTACATATATAGTGGTAACATATCACTGTTTTAAGATCCATACAATCCAGTAGTGGTGATGCTCATCGTGCTAATGGATGACAATAGACCTGCAGAGTGTGTAGCATTTTCAGAAATATTAACTCATTTACTGATGCAGCAGCAGGATAAATAGACAGAAGTTTTTGTCTGGTGCTACAATTACATCACAGCCAAAGCAGGGATAACAGCTGGTTAAATTAAAATGTTATAAATGCCATAGTATTGTAATTATATCTCCAATGCATGTCTACACTAGCTTTAGGAGATACAAATCTTCATTTTGATGATAGCAGAATGTAGTAGGAGCTTTAGACTTCAGTGTAATATTTTTGAGTAAGGAATTAAAAGGACACATCTAAAATCTGATGGTGCTAGTTTGTCTGGAGTAGATACCGTAAAGGCACCATATCCCATCAGATGATTTTCTACGATGAGCAGATTGGTTGGATATTCATTTGGACATTATGACTAGTATTTTTTTTTTAAAAAAAACAACAGATTTTTAAAAATTAAATTATGTTTGAAGAAAAATCTATCTAAAGTTAGTTTTCTCTTTCAGATGCATTATGTTATTCATCATGAAATTGGGATTAGTTTTTAATTAAGTAGCATGAGAATGTATATTCATGCAATTTTCAAAATTTTTGGTAAATGAATTCCATTAATCCATTCACAATGTCATACTCTTCCAGAGGTTTCTGTAAGATTATTGGGCAATTTTTTCTATCTAAAGGATATTACAACAGATGCTTGGTTTTACAGTTCTCAAAATTGTGAGTTTGTGTCTGCAGAAATCACAATCTCATTGTTCTTTTGCAAATCTATGTACACAGAATCAAACCCTCATCTCTTAATAGCTAAGCTGCAAAACTGGGAGTGGAAGAGATCTGCAGAAGAAACTAAGTGTGAGGAGGGAGGGCCAAGCAGTAAAAATCAAAGTGAGCCCTTTTGAACAGAATGCTCCACATGTCTTTCAATCTCTGTGTCTACAGCCTGAGGTTTATCATCTTATTCTTCGCCTGGAGGAGAAAACCGATAGTGGCATTGGCAGCAGTTGTCCAAACATGAATGATTAACCTATTAAACTGGAGATAGTTCACTTCATAATAATTTCATAATTATATATCTATGATGTGTTTCTAATAGTATAACCAAATCAATATTTTTATATAACTGTAAAACTAACCTGAAAAGTTGTTATTCTAAAAATGAAACCTTCATTTGGTTGTAAATATTACGATTATACCAGCAAGAATGAGACCAATAATTCTGAGTTGTGTAAAATATATATTAAGCTTATAGTGAGGAAGAGTGTCCGGGGTGGGGGGCAGAATCACATGATTAAATCAAGTCTTTCTGAGTAGTGATTGATTTAAATTAATTTGACCCTACTATTATGCAAAGATATCTTGTAGCACCTTTGAGACTGACAAAAAGAAGATGGTAACATTAGCTTTCACAGACTGAGTCTACTTCATCTGGTGTCTGTCTGTAGGCACTTTGCTCCATGCATCTGATGAAGGACCTTCTCAGATGGGGTAAAAAAGCCAGCTTACCTTTCCCGAAATGAATTCTAATTCAGGCTGCATCTGGGTAGTATCATATGTAAATCACCACCAAATCTGCCAGCTGTATACATCCCAGATGTAGCTCAGGTCATAGGACGTTTTCACACAGGCGGCTCTAAAGCCGCCTGGAAGCCCCCTGGAAGCAATCAAGAGCCATTCCGGCGGCGAAAACAGCAGCCGCCGGAATGGCTCCTGATTGCCTCCGGCAGCAGCCCCTGTAATTCCTTTTTAAAAAAGGAATTACAAAAATGGGGCTAAAGCCGGCTAGCGGCAGGGATGGCGCAGGGATTGCGCAAGATGGGGCGGGGCTTGCTGCGACGTCGTGTGAACTTATCCTGCACAGAGCCGGAGTGGGGCCGGATGGAGGTAGGAATGACTCCGTTTAAAGCCCTGTGTGAAAACGTCCTCAGGTGCACTCAGCTGGTCCTTTTTCAAAGTCGGACGTTTTCCAACTTTAAAAAATGTCTGCCAAAATACTCTGGGGACCCAGGCAGCATCCAGGATGTATTTGGCCATCAGATTCAGCAGTGATTTATAATTCAATTCAGGAAAGGTAAGCCGGCTTTTTTGCCCCATGCGATAAGGTCCGAAGTCTGCAAAAACTTATGCTACCAGCTTCTTTCTCTCAGGCTGCATCTGCTCTACAGAGACAATGCAGATTGACACCACTTTAACTGTCATGGGTCAGTGCTATGGAATTCTGGGATTTGTGGTTTGTGAGATATTTAAGGGGGAAGCACACGAGAGCTTCTCAGACGCCGCCGGACGGAGCGCCGCGGGACCACAGCTTCCGCACCGCGGCGCTCCTGCGGCGTCCCTAAAAGGAGCTCCAAATTGGCGCTCCTTTTAGAAGACAGGAAAAGTGCGCCCTAAATGCGTAGGGCGCACTTTCCCTGCCTTTTCCGCCGCAGCGCATGCGGTCGCTGCGGCGGGAGGTTGCCCTCGGCGCACCGGCAGTGCGGAGGGCCGGCAGCTCCGAGGGCAACCTCAGGAAGAGGAAGGGGCGCCGCGCATGTGGCTGCCCCTCCTCTTCCAGGGCTCGGAGACGACTCTATTAGTTGTCTGCCGAGGCCCTAACTTTCTCTGTCAGAGAGGTCTGGTGCCCCAAAAAACTACAAATTCCAGAATTCTATAGCATTGAACCATGGCAGTTAAAGTGGTGTCAAACTGCATTATTTCTGCAGTGCAGGTTCAAGATCCTTTGCATGCTGATTTAGACTAACATGACAATGCCTTTGATTTCCTGGCAATATGTAATCTGTTTGTAAAACTATTTGCTTTGCCATAAAGTTTAAATAAAAAGTCATGTTTTTACTGTTTGCTCTTATGGTAACTTCTAATAAATACAATACAAGGCCTTGTTTGTTGCAAATTAAAGAAACAAACTATTTAGTTGGGTCATAAACAGAACTTGCCCCAGAATTGCGGGAGATGAAAAAGTTAAGTTGATACTCAGTATAAGGGGTGGGGGGTGGAGTGAAGCCTTGGTCTATAAAATATATTATTTTCTTTCACAAAATCTCTTTTCTTTATTTTGGTCCTTATGGTATTTAAAACATGATACTTAATATAATCTACATAAACTGTTGGTTTCAAGAGCTTGCAAGAAGCTAGTTAGGAATTGAAATGAGACGTGAAATAAGTCCAGTTAATTGAAATTGTGTTTACTTTAAAATAAGTATGTTTGGGGTTGCAATCCTAATTTATGTACTCATTCTGAAATAAGGCTTATAGGACATAATGGCCTGATGCAATTGTGCGTCTCTGCAAAACATATATCTTTATCAGTACAATAGCTTATAGCCATTTATTTAGCAATAGTTCTATAGAAGCTGAACAGGGTTAAAAGGTTTGAGGGTTGCTTTCAAATTTCCACTCTGCTGTTTTGTACACCATGTTAATGTCTGAGCAATGCACCCTCCGATTTGCACTACCCTTTGATGCAAATCCTTTTCAACCACTTCCTCATTTCTCCTGCCTTCTGTTTCACAGCTTGAAAGTCTCCTTCACAACACCGGTGTTTTGTGGACTAATGCTCATGCTGCTGCTGCATGAAAGCACTGTTCAATCACTCCACATGTCCCCTGTTTTCATATGTCAAGGTGTTTGTGTACCATGGTGCTCTTCTCAGGCCAGTTTCCTCTGAACACCCCTGTACCTTAAAGAGGAGGTCTATGGTTCTTTGTGGAGGTAATCCACCAACCACTGTGGTGAGCCTCTGCATAGGAAGAGTGTACTACATGGAGACAGAGGTCACAGAAGCAAAAATGGCCTTTACCTGATAGCTGTGATGAAAAAAATATTAGCCTCATTGCTCAGACTTTTCTTTGCTAAATGGCTAATGGGTTTGGGAGTTGGGAGTCCATTTTTGTGTTTTACTTTTCTAGTTGAGAAATGAGACAAATAGTGCCATTATTTTTGACAAATCTCTACAATCTATTTCAGCATTGTTGAGACTAGCTAAATGTTACATGCAAACAAGTATAACAGAACCCAGTTTTGGTTGAGGGGACAGAAGAGGGTATATCTGACTAATACAGTGGGCCCTTGGGATCCGCTGGGGTTTGGTTCCAGGACCTCCCCTGGATACCAAAATCTATGGATGCTCAAGTCCCATTAAATACAATGGCATAGTAAAATGGTGTCCCTTGTATAAAATAGCAAAATGAAGGTATGCCTCTTGGAATTTATGTTTTTGGAATATTTTCAATCCATAGGGGCTTGAATCCATGGATTAAAAAAAATCTGTGGCTATGGAAGGCCAACTGTACTTTGCTGCTCCAAATGTCTATCTCATCCCAGCACACATAGGGCCTTTGCCAGAAATAATGCAAATTGAGTCCACTTTAAGGGTTAGGGTTAGTACTAGGGAGTCATGGGAATTGTTTTTTCTCTCTCTGAGACATTGAGCCTTCTCTGTCAGAGAGCTCTGGTGCCACAATAAAATACAGTTCCCATGATTCCCTAACCCTAACCCTTAAAGTGGACTCAGTTTGCACTATTTCTAGCAGTGTGCAGAGGCCCATAGTCAGGGCTGGCCCTACCTTTAAATGAAGTGAGATAGCCATCTCAGGGGGAAGATGTTTGGAGGCAGATAGGTACCCCCACAGCTGTGCTTCCTGAGTCCTCTTCCAATTCTTTCCTACAGAATAACTCTACTTGTTCCACACACTTGTTGCCCTGGGATACCACGGAGAATGCTATCCCTCTGCCATTGCTGAAGTAGGGTTCACCACCCAGTACAGTTTTGAAATGGGAAAAGGCTCCATCTTTTCCTTTGCCTTAGGTAACAAAATGTCTTGAGCTGTCCTTATACACAGTGGCTTTTGCTTGCTTTGCATTTAATTTAGGAGATTATCACACAGTTTAAAAAAGCAACTTACTTCTCCCAATTTGAAGTCTCATTTGAGCTGTCACTGGATTCTATCACATGGGACCTTATCACACGGGGTCTGAAGCAGTGCCATCCCCGTCGCATCCCCGTCCCATTGCGCTTCTCTTCCCCGTATTTTCACACGATGTCGCAGAGAAACCCCACCCATCCCCGTCGCATCCCCGTCCCAATGCGGCATCATGCTGCATTATCCGGTATCATCCCCGTTCTTTTTACTTCCAGTTGTAAATGGGAATTACATTTCCCACGACCGGAATGATACCAGAATGATGCTGTTTCTGTATAAGGAAGCGCAATGGGACGGGGATGCGACGGGGATGGCACTGCTTCAGACCCCGTGTGATAAGGTCCATGGATTTTGCCACTGAATCCTCTGGCTGAGTGCAGCCAGGCTGCAGCCCAGGTCCCAGGAGTGCTCAGCAACCTGCTTTTCAAAGTTGAGAGCTGGAAGATAGTATTACAGACAGCAAATTATAGAAAATAGGGAAAACATGAGCAAGCATGTTCTTGTTACTATTACTACAAAGAACCTAATTTTGGACAAATTTTGATGAAACTGCGAGACAAAACTGATGCATGTCACTCATGTAATCCTTTTTGTTCCCACACTCATAGTAATAGTGAGCAAGCGTGGTGTAGTGGTTTCAGCATTGGACTAGGACTTTGGAGACCAGAGTCCAAATCCCCACTTGGTCATGGAAATCCACTGGGGACATTGCACTCTCTCAGCCTCAGAGGATGGCAATGGAAAAGGCTCTCTGAAGAAATTTGCCAAGAAATCCCATGATAGGGTCACCTTAGCATCGCCATAAGTTGGAAACAACTTGAAGGCATACAACACATGCACACACTCTTAGCAGTGCAACACAACATGCAGCTTTTAAACTGTGATTTCACTGGGAAAGAAGCAGCTTTGGCCAGACTCATTGCATGCCGCTGCCTCTGACCTGTCTCCAACCTGTCCCTTTTCATTTGTGGGAAAAACCAGTGAATGACCTGGCAATCTTGCAATTTCCCAGATACTAAATGTCGCTCCTAGGGCTGTTGTATGATCATGAGACACATGGCCCCATTCACACTACGATATAAACCGGTCTGGAAACAGGGTTAAAGGGGCCTAATTCTGACTGGTACAGATTGCAACCAGCGTGATTTGTGGGAGGCAGGGCAAAACCCACTTGAAACAGATTAGTTGATTTACTTCATCCTTTTAAAAGATGCAGATCGCTATAAATGTGAACGTGTTGTCGATTACCTTTGGTCCACTATGATGTAATTCTCCCTAAACAGGAAATTCTCCTGAAACACTTTGAATCAATTCTAAGGTTAGTATGAATGTGAATTGAGTCAAATTGCCTCTGTTACATTCAATCATGGCAAACATAGTGTGAACTTTGATTTGGTATTGCTTTGATCATGTGATCCAGATCTAGTCAGCATAAAAACGTACGTGTGAATGGGGCCATGGTGTCACTGTCCCCTCCTTTCTCTTGCCCTCCCTCCCCCTTACTATTCCCAAGCACCTTGATATATCTTTATTTATTTTTTTTCTGTTTATTTTCTATCATGTGTTACGTGCTGGGTAGGGCATACAGCAAGGAGGCAGGGTTAAGGGAGAAGGCAGGAAGAGACTGCAATGGGGGCAGCGACCCTGCTTGTGTGAATGAGAAGAAGTATGGTGATAGCTCCTCTACAAATGGTATATTTCCATTTTATTATCAGTTGCATAACTGCTGTGAGAATGGGGCTTGTGCGGAAGAGTCCTAAGTCACAGCTGGGGAAAGTTACCCTCTTCAGACTCGAACCAGCTAACCTGTTTAGTGTTCTGCTGGTTATTACTGTCTGCCAATTCAGATACTTTTTATAATGCAAATTGTACTCAGACACTTTTTTTAAAAAAGTGCTTTCTGTGTGGTAACATTGACTCTAACCACAATTTCTTTACACACCCCAGTTTCCAAAAAATGATGCTAGTTTAAACAAAATCCTACCCCTTTTCAGTTAACTATTTGAATGGCAAATGACATGACCCCCTTCTCCCACCCTATTATTCACTACTTTTTGAATAATTTGTTTTTGTTGTTTAAAAGTACAAATAAAAGCATCACAAAGCAGGCTACTGCCATTCAGTTGTACTGGGAGGATGCAATCTTCAAGCACTTTTAAGGGGTGGTATTTCTGTAAAGTAGCCTTCTGGAACAGGAAACATCAGTGGTAGGGAATGTATTGTCTGCAATCCCTCTCCAGACTCTGTATTTGCTGCCTATAAAAGCCCCCAAAGTTCTCCAAAGCCTGCTGAACAATATTCTGGTGTCATATTGGGGTGATTTTTATCTGAAAAATCATCCAAGCTCCTTCCAGAATACCTCAGATTTTGGCAGTCTACCAGTCAAAATGGGACCAAAGCTTGAGATATTTCCCTGCACTGTTGGGCAGATACAACTCAGAGGGTGGTGGTGGATTGGCCTCTGGTCCCTGCAGAGTTGCCCACCTCTATTATACAAAATCAATGAATTATTCACCGATCATCATATAGAGTATGAATATCTGAGTATGAGAGATAAAAATGAAAAATAAAAAATGCTTTGGACCATGAGTTCTTGCCATCAAATAAATGGGGGAGGAGATCCCATAACCCCTGATTTAGTTTCACTTTGAACCCAGACACATGCTGATATAAATCTTTTGCTAGCTCTTGAACATTCATGAATGGAACCAAGCCTTGACTGGTATTTAATTCTGATCATTGGCTTTTTTATTTAATTCAGTGCTATATAATTTAGATTGTTTACTTGTCCTATGTTTTTCATTTTTGTAAAGTGCTATGAGATGTTTTATGAAAGGCAGTATAGAAATGCTGGAATAAATAGGAGCTAAAACTTGCTTTTGCTGAAATCAGTGTGGTCAACATAACTGACATACTACTAGACCTGGCTTCAGGCCTGCTTACATGCAAAGTAAACTTATCAGTAAAATATATTTTATTTTATTAATTTGACTTAAACAAGGTTGTTGTATGCGTAGTATGAAAACAACATAGGAAAAACATGTACATCAACAAGAAAAAGTATTTCACCTATGCAAAGTAAAATCTGGTAAATTTATGGAATGCCAAGCCTGATGGGGGGCAGCAACAGAGCAGATATACCCAAAAGAAAGACAAATATGTACACATACAGCAATTAGTCCAAGATGTGGCTTAAAATAGGATTCTGTGGGGTACATAAGTCCACATTCTTTTAAACCTCAGACACCACTTCCTATCAAATAACTGATAGAGAGGAAGGACTTATTCCAATGCCAATTTTGTTTTTGTGTGCCTTCAAGTTGTTTTTGGCTTACCCTAAGGTGAACCTATCATGGGTTTTTCTTGACAAGTTTCTTCAGAGAGGGGTTGCCATTGTCATCCTCTGGGGCTGAGAGAGTGTGAATTGCCCAAGGTCACCCAGTGAGTTTCCATTGCCAAGTGGGTAATCAAACCCTGATCTCCAGAGTCAGGAGATTGTTGCCCATGCTGTATCCCATCTTTCTCCCAATGGAGATAATCCCATCTTTGAAAATCCACTAGAGAAGCCCAGATTGCAGACAGGCTGCAAACAGGCAGCCACGGGTGAATGCAGTAAGACTCATCTTTGACACTTAAACATGTATGTATCCCATTGGGAGAATGATAGTATACAGTATATGTAATAATCTCCATAGACCAGTGCTCAAACCCCTACACCATGCTGTCTCAAAAGCCCACTTACTTTAGAATAATCATGTTAAAGTCAATAAGAATACTAAAAAAAGAGACAGGAGATTATCCCATGGCCCAAAAGGACAGGAGTGAAGCAGGATGCTTCCATCCTTATTGTGTGATCGTGCGAAGATTATCACATGACATTGTGCTTATCCTATCATTTTCCCATCATTTTCCCATCAGTGAAGTGTAATGGCTCTGTCATTTTGTATTATTGGAAACTCCTGTTAATACAAAATGGTGGGGCCATTCCACACTGATGGGAGAAGGACAGGATAAATGTGACGTGTGTGGTAATCCTTGTGGCAATCATGTGATGAGGACAGGGCATCCCACTTCGCTCCCATCCTTTTAGGCTGTGTGATAATCTCCTGAATTTTGGTCTGTGGTGCAGTTCTTTAGGGCCATGGCAGCTACTTTACTCTTGAATGTATTAGCCCCAGAAAAAGTTTATATTCTAATATAAATAGTGTGCGCTTTGAGTTTAATATCATTCCCCCCCCCAAAAAAAATCCTACACACACTCAGAATCATGGATAGCATTGAATGTCAGTTTACCGTGTGCCTAAAAGTGAGCTGTGTTTGCAGTGAAATTCCTCCACAATTTTCTTGAAGACAATTCAGTGCAATAATTAGTTTATGATATTGCTGAGCTAAACTGTTTTGTACTAATGTATTTTCTTTCTGTCATGTCCAGGAAAAAAGGTGGATATTTTGACTGAAACTTAGTCACACACTGGGTGTTCCCAGCTATCATAAGAAGAGGTGCCAAAATCTTACAAGAAATTATTACAGATTGAGTTAAGATTCTTTGACAAGAACTGTAGAAAGCCTTCTTACATAGCAGCAATATGAAGTAGGTTAGCCTAAGATAGAGTGATGGATCCACAGCCTTCTAGTGAGCTTCATGGCTGAGTAGGGTTTTGAATTTTGGTCTCTTATTTCTTGATCTGACATGCTAGCCAATGATTTACCTTGGTGAAAGAAGTTATAATAAATATATGGTATTACAACCTGATGCAAATTGTGAACACAAGTAGCAAAAAGAAATTAAGATGATGTTAAAGATATTTATGCTAGACATCTCTCCAAACATTTTTTTTAAAAAAGAATTCTCTGCCCTACTTCTGGAGGACAGAGAAATTTCTGCAGATGGAGAAGTTCTTTAAGAGCATCTCATGGGCAGGGCTCACTTTTAGCCTGACAGTAGCAGAGTGTTCTTTTCTCCTGAACACCCTCATCCATGGTTTAAATTTTTGCAGCAACTTTTTTTGTTGCCATTTTATATCCTCCAGTATGTCACAGGCTTTGCATAATTCTGGGACACTGTGAGAAAGAAAGAGTAGCTATTGCTAAATAAAGAGGAAGAACAACTGGGAAATGGGTTTTAAAACTCTGCAAAGTAGTCTTTTGCAGGGAGTTGGGGAAAAAATCTCAGAAAGTTTCAAAGAAAAATATCTTCTGAAAAAATTCAGTCTGGCACTAATTTGGCAGTGGGGTGGGGTGTTGAATGAAAAGTTTATGCCTGAGAAAAGAAATGAATTTGGGCACCTCAAGCTGAATAGGCCTCATTTCTCCCACTCCAACTCCAGGCCAACCCAGTACCCTGCACTTTAGAAATGGTCTTGTGACTACCATGCAATGAAAAGGCAGACAAAAAGAGGCACTGTTTCCTTTGCTTATATGTGCATATGTGTGTGTGTGCATGTGTGCCTCCAAGTCACCTGTCAACTTATGGCAACCCCATGGATTTCATAGAATTTTCTTCTGCAAGGAATGCTAAGAGGTGGTTTTGCCAGTTGCTTCCTTTGAAATATAGCCAACAGCACCTGGTATTTGTGGGCAGTTTCCCATCTAAGTACTAACCAAGGTTAACCATGCTCAGTTACAAGATCAGATGGAATCTGGTCCTTTTAGGGTATACATAGCAGATGTTTATTACTTTGCTTTTAAAACTGTACACCAGTCAGCTTGCACATTATATGGTCGGTAAAAAGGAAGTATATGCTCAGCAGTCAAAGCACTCTCTTTGTCTTGTGATGCTCTTTAGAAATATTTCCTGTTGCAATTATACAAACATTTTGCTAAATATATTAGCATATATTAGTGATTTGCCATCTAAACTTTAAGAACATGACAAAGAATGTGGTCATATGATGGTCTGTAGTTGAATAAGTGGATTTTACAACCAAGTAATTCTCACTAAATGCCTATGCCATACATTGTTTTTCTTGACTATTATGTTTCTTTGCAGTGATCTCTTGGTATCATTGCCTCTTTCTGCTGCTTTATCTGCTCTTTCATTTAAGAGGTCTTCTTCCCTTTTATCTCCTATACAGTTCAGCTGTAGTTTATCCCTGTGACCAGATGCCCACTAAATTCTCCAGCTGTAAAGAACATGCCCTTGTTTCTATGGTCTTTCATTTTTGCTTAGTTATTTCCTAGTTCTTTATCCAGAGAATGCAAAGTTTCCTTTGCTTTTGTTAACTGCTGTCAAGTTGACTTCAACTTATAGTGACCCTATGAATTAGAAACCTCCAAGTCAATCTATCATCAACTGCCTTTCTCAGGTCCTGCAGAATCAGGGCTATGGCTTCCTTGTTTGAGTCAATCCATCCATGTGATTTTCCTCTTTTTCTACTGCCTTCCACCTCACCAAGCACTATTGTCTTTTCTAATAAGGTACATCATCTCATGATATGACAAAAGTGTGATAGTCTCAATTTAGCCATCTAAATGTTGTGGCACAACCATTTCTTTTAGAGCAATCTATAGTTTTTCATGACCCACATAATCAAAGTCTTTGCTATAATCTAAAAAGCACAGGTTGATTTTCTTCTGAAATTCTTTGGTGTGCTCCATTATCCAATGTATCTTTGCAATACGATCCCTAGTGCTTCTTCCTTTCCGGAACCAAGCTTGGACATCTGCCATATCTCATTCCATATATGGTAAAAGTCTTTGATGTAGAAGTTTGAGCATCACTTTATTTGCATGGGTAATTTATGCAATGGTCCTGTGGTTACTTCAATCCCATGTTCCTCTTTTCCTGGGCATTGCAATGTATATTGAGCATTTCTAATCTGTGGGCTATCATTTTGTTTTTCATATTTGTTGACAGATTTTACTTAGAACTAGTGTAGATTGTGTCTCTGTAGCTTGAAGCAGCTCTATTAGCATGCTATCTGTTTCTGGTGATTTATGTCTCCCAAGTGCTCTGAGTGCAGCTTCTACTCACTTTCTAAAATTGTAGGTTCATCTTCATCTGTTTCTTCCTTGAATTAATGTCACCCTTTTATTTCTTTTATATATTAACACAGTATATTGTTACCATTGGCTTTTTATTTGTACTTGATCCTGTAATGTGTTCCCCTTTTAGTTGTATGGCAGCCCTACTCTTAGTTTAAATTTCCCTTGGATTTCTTGGATCTTGTGGAAGAGGTTTCCTGTCTACCTTTTTTGTTGTCTTCTTCTGTTTCTCTGCACTGATTATTATAAAATTCTCCTTGCCCCTGCATATAAGTCATTCAATAGTTGCATTCAGAGCTCTGACTCTATTTCTAATTATCTGTCATGGTCAGTCAGGAGCTGGATTCGGAGGAGGAGAATGGGGCTCCTGAAGAGCAAGAGGTAATTGAGGCTACACCAGGGGCTAATCCTGCTCCAGAACAAGAGGTAATTGAGGCTACACCAGGTGTTAA
>JAIPUX010001232.1:71772871-71783430 GCA_020142125.1 Phrynosoma platyrhinos | reverse complement strand
AATACCACTTTCTGTCCACTTTCTGACCAGTTTCTGTGTGACGTCGTGAGGCGCAAATCCGCTTTTTGTTTGGGATTTGTGTGGATTAACCAACAGATTTCCCCTGTGTGATAACGTCCAAAGAAAAGCAACTTCCACGTGAAGATGAATGCAATCTGCCAGGTTTGCTTTGTCCCACTGTATTTTTAAATCACAAGGTTTTTTGAATCAAATTTATGAAGTAATTATTGAAATTTGATACATTTTTACATAAAAACATGACTTCTCAACCTAATTCTGTAAGAACAACTATCATCAGCATAGTCATCCCTCCAGATTCGTTGACTTCCCGTTTGCGGATTTGAATTTCCATGGACGGGAAGCCAGGAGGGACAAAATGGTGCATGCACGGGGCTGTATGTGGGGCTGCATGGCCATTAAAAACAATGGGACTCCAATATTTGTGGGGTTTTTTTTATTCGCAGGGGGTCTGGAATGGATCCCTGTGAATCGCAAGGGATGATTGTAGAGTGCTTTAACTGCTTACTAAAGATGAGGATCCCATCAGAAAAAAACAACAACACTTTTGATTTGAACTTGTGTAGTGGGATGTACTTTGGCATTTTGGCCATTTCCTTGCCATGTTCACATCATAGCATCTTCACTTCATGGTACTAAACAGTAGGGTGCTGCAGCTGAGAGTAATCTTCTCAGACCAGGCACTGAAGTAGTCTGTGGATTCTCTGCACAAAACTCCTGGGGAATTATGAGAGAGGAACTAACAGGCCACATGCCCAACCCACCCACATCCCACCTGGTAATGGAGTTCTCATGGAAGGAAGCAGGATCAGAGTTTCACAGCAAAAAAAGCTACTGTTTGGTGGAGCATTAACAGATTATTTCCAACATGCAAAAATGTATATTTATGATGGTCCCATTTATGATGGGACAACAGCAGGACACCAACGACATCATGCAGTAAGGTATGATTGCTGGCAGTGTTGCTGCATCACTATGTTGCCATAGTGCCACGGTGCGATAAGGCCCTAAGCACTCAGGATCCTCTGTGTGGATGGAGAAATCTGTTTCATTTTTATTTAATATTTAATTTTTAAGAAATTTCAGTTTGTCAAATGTATGGAATTTTCTCATCTGACAATTTTTCAAAATTCCTACAAAAATGAATCTATTCCATTTGTACTACAGTCCAGTGTTTTGACGTATGTGTTCTCTGGCTCACACTACACTGCAGTGCTGACTGCTACTAAAAATGAACAATTTCTCCTGCACATTTACCGTTAAATTAAATATGCCCTATTTGCATATCTTTTTTAAATACACACATTATTTACAATAGTGAGAATCTCAGGGCTGCCTTTAGTATTAGAAAAAATGTGGTGCTTATGTAGGAGATGCTGTATTTTGTGCATGTGGTTGAAAAGAGAGGTTGTTGTCACCTTCCTGACTCTGCTGCTGAACGAAAACCCTGGTATATCTAGACAAGAGCTCACCCATCCTCTAAAGAGAGCCTCAGAACTAAGGCTAAGTAATAGACACCTTCCTTGAGGTACTTTGATTGTCTTGTAACAAAATGATTATTGAATAGATAATATTTTATTTGCTTTGAGTATTAGTCAGGTAATTATCTGGTTTTTCAACTAACATTTTGAATACTGAATTACAGCCTGCAAATCATGGAGTATCATTTGCACTACCTTGCTTTCTTCATGTCTTTGGACTTTCACTTGTACCCAAATTATCATCTGCTTCCTTAACCACAGTCCCAAGTTCTTTTTTATTCAGTTGGAGTCCTTCCTTGTGTCAATGTCAGGAAAATGCTTCTGATATAAGAGCTTTCTCTTGGTATGTGAATGATTCCCAGCCCTACTTTTCTAAGCTGTCACCACCTCACTTTTCCCCCTTGTTTTCCCCTTACCCTATCTCCATTGCCCCGAGACTTGGCTTATCCTGTTCCATAAGTATTCGTACCTTAGTATTCCACTCCTCCCTGTCTTCCTCTGCTGCAAATCCTACTCTTGAGGGCCAGGTTATTTAAGGGAAAATGGTACCCCTGTGAAATCAGCAGCACCCATTGTACCAAGCCTTCATTGTTGCTCAGGCCTCCTTGTTGTAGCAGAACTGGATTATTAATAGTTCAGTTGGTGCAATTGTTCTTTAAGGGACTGAAAAGTATAGTTTATTTCCCTTCTTCCATGGTCACTTTTGAATCTCCTGATGTGTGTAACTTTTGTAACGCACACACACACACACACACACACACACACACACATGCACATGCACTCACACAAGCATGAGATGAGGTTAGTCTCACTGAAGTTGTAAATTTCATAATGGGTTACCATCTAAAGGTTTGTGTGTTACTGTGAATTGTACTTTGAATATACTGTATATACCTGACTGTAAATTGACCTCATGTATAAGTTGAGGGCAGGATTTGGAACCAAAATTATGGATTTTTATATGACCCGTGCATAGTTTGAGGGTATATCTTAGGGACATGTAACAGGATTTATAGGATGAAGAAAAGGAAAACAATGTGAAAGAATTTACAAAATTCCAGCTGGCATAACTGTTGGTGCTCGCACTAAAGGCTGTATGGATGAGAGAGTAGAGCAGAGAGCAGTGTTTCCAGGACATATTACACTCTTGTCTTTTACCTGAGGAGATATAAAAGTTGACCCATAGATAAGATGACTCAGTTTTTTGGGGTCAAATTTTTGACTAAAATTTATAGACTTATACATGAGTATATACAGTATTTATTCATTCAATATCTATTTTACCACTCCTAGAATAGCTCACACATGAGTATAAACAGAGCCCTATTTTAGGAACTGTTCCACCTCAATTAAACCTTAGTTTCTGGGTATATTAAGTATGTTTTTTTTTTATTGTCTAAGCTTGGTGCACAGGCTGCTACTTTTACAAATTTCAAATATAACACAATTATTGTGTCCTTTATGAAGGAGTACTGGAGGGGTTTTCCCTGCTTCCAGGCTATTAAGATGCATCCTATTGCCTCTCCCTCCCTCTCAGCTTCGAAATAATGCCACTCCTAATGATGGAAATGTGTAGCTGAATACCAGTTTCCACTTCCTTCACATTGTGTTTCACCCATATTTCTTTTATAAAACTCTGAATGTGTGTTGTTTTACTGTACCTCCTGCTGGGGTGCACTGTAAAAGTGATATTTGGAGTAGGCCTGCAACAGGTCAAGGTCTATATTCATGTCATGTGGCCCTGGGTAAATACATCTGAAATAGAGAGACTGGAGAGAAAACACGTAACCTTTATCCTGAGTGGTTTTGGGGAAGTAAACGGTGCATTGCCACCAGACAGGAAGAAACGGTTGATGAGTGGCTATACTCTCTTGACCTACATCTTGGAGGTACTGAAATAAACAGTGTGGTTAAGCTCTGCCAAGACAGTGCTTGACAACGAAATGAAGTTTGAAAAGTTCACTACCTGAACCTGATTGCTAGGTTACTATCAACGAAGGCAGACACACAATAAAAGCAGTATTTGTACCCTGCTTGGACAACTTTGTTTCACCATGTCATTTCACTGATTCTTCAGCATGCGTAGAGGGGATTCAGGAATGAGCTCCACTGAGTAAAATGGGACTGATTTCTTCTTAGACACCCACAGGACTACAGTATTACTCTGATTATCCTTGCCCTTAGCGTATACATCTCTTAAACTTTGAGACCTGCTTTTGAATACAGAATACTTGAGGTGATGGCAGTAAAAGACTTTTTATTTTAAAAAAAGGAAAAAAGTGTACAACTGTTTTCCCTTGGTCATTCAGGTTTAATAATGGGATTGAATAGAAGCACACACTGGACTTGAGCATTTTAATGAACAGGCTTCAACCAGTGCCTTTTCTTTGCTGTACATCAAAAATAAAGTGAGCTTTTGGGAGAATGCTGTACTCACTTTGTAAATGTACATTTTTCTGTAGATATCTGACATATCTGGAGAAATGGATAAATTAGTATTTACAGATGCCTGGTCATGTCAGGAGACATTTCCTGCTCAAGGCTGGTGAAAAAAGAGAAGATGAAGTTCCATTTGTCACATATGTCCAGACACAGACTCAGAGTGTTGACATATTCCTTTTTGGAATACAACTCCCAATATCCCCACTGTAGTTCAAAAACGTAACTTGTCCAAGCTCACTAATGAGCATATAATGAAGGGACACAACCCCTCAGCACACACACACCATTATAGCACACAAGATGATTATAGCACACTAGATGATACTACAATATCCTCATTCTGTAAGCCTCTGGTTGGTCCTATTTATTTTTTAGGTTTCCAGTGCTACCATTCAACAGACATTGTAGAGGCATTCCATGTTTCTTTCCTTAATCTGTTTTTTTTCACATGACTCCCCCCCCCCCAAAAAAAAAAATCCAGCTGGCTTATCAGCTTATGATGATATTTTGATTGTCCTATTGCAATTCCATAAATGGCGAAGGACAGTAGCAAAATAAAAACTTTGTCTGTAACTGCTTCCCTTTGAGGGGCTCAGCCAGCAACACTGCCCTTCTCCAAGCAATATGGCAAAAAGATTCCAGAGCTTGGAAATCATTCCACTAAAAATCTATTTTGTTACCTATATTCACTCATTTTTTTTCAACAGCAAACTTAAAATGCATTGTTTTGGTTATTAAAATGGAAAGCACTGTTATTTTAACATTTTTCTATGTGTTGTGGTGGCTTTCATTCTGACATATCAAAGTTTAATGATTTAATAGGTTATTACGGTAATACATTAACTAAATAATTAAATTATTCATGCTTCAGAGGGACAACTAACTAAATCCTCTGATTCTAATTATTTAACACTGGTGCGTTGGTGCTGACAATGATCTTTACAACATCTGTTTGAATCACCTTAGTTAGGGTACAACACACAAATGAAAGTAGGGGGAGCCAGCACAACACAGAACTCACACAGCTTAGGAGTGCAAGTGGACTTTCAGCAACATGGATTCAAAACTAGCCTATATGGTGAGGAAAATATTGGTTTCACAAGCACCCAAAGGAAGAGGCCATGGGAGGAAATAAAGACAGTTTGGCAGACTAAACCCTGGGTGAATGCAGACAAGTTGAAAGGTACAGTAATTGTGCCAGATATAGGGTGTGTCTACAGTGTAGAAATAATGCAGTTGGCACCACTGTAACTGTCGTGGCTTCATCCTGCAGAATCTTGGGATTTATAGTTTTGTGAAGCACCAGCACACTTTGGCAGAGAAGGCTAAAGACCTTGTAAAACTACAAATCCCAGGGTTCCATAGAATGGAGCTACAGCATTTAAAATGGTGTCAAGCGGCATTATTTCTACACTGTAGATGCATCCTCAGAATAAATCGGTAACAATTCCTGTGGCCTGGTGCTATCAACAGCATCTTTTTTTGTGAGATAAAAATGAGAATTTAAATTAGTTCCAACTGCATTTCTTCTTTGGAGCATCTATATTGGTGACATTCTGCCTGAGTAGCAAATTCCTGCCTCTCCTTGCTTCCATGGTCACACTGTTGCTCACATTTTGTGGCTGATGTGTGCATGTGCAGCCACCCCCATGCCATAGGGGCCATCATGAAAAAGCAAGAGCTCCCCTTGGTTCTTCCCACTGTAATGACCACTGAGCGGAGACAAAGAGGTCAGACATCGTAATATGGGTTAAATAGGTTGGCCACAACTTTTAATGCAAATGACACAATCATAAATCATATATATGTTCATAGCTAATATCTTCCTCTGATTGACAATGTGTAGGCAAAGTAACATTGGCCACAAGAGCCATCAAGGGAAAGCAATAGCATACTGGTTCTTTCTACTGTAACCTATTTATTCACTCAGACCCTGTCTGCATGGGACAACCCCCTCCTCATGTTCTGGTGACTTCTTGTTCAGACGATGCTCGTCCCAAACTACATTTCTGGTGCGAACAGTCCAGATAGTGGACTCTGGCACGTTCCATGCAGAACCAAGGTGCATCACTAGAGGGGTGCAGACTGTGCCAGATGACACCCTAAGAGGGGGGTGACACCACTGATCCTCAAATATCTGCTTTATGACAGAAAGGGGCAGCAATGTTTGCCTGTGTCCCTTTAAAATACTGAATAGATGGTGTGAGTGGGGCAAGGCTCAGTGGGAGGAGAAAGGAGAGGACCAAGGTTTTTAAAAAGAGAATAGCTTTTAAAATTATTTTTAATTTTTCTTTAAAACATCATGTCTTACCAAATTTTTACCTTAACCACACAAAATGTCCCTGGCACAATTTCCCTGGCAGGGGCATCACTAGAGGATGCAGGGAGTGCAGGATACCCCAGGTGACACCCTAAGGTGGGGGGCTGACATCACTGCTGCCCAAACATCTGCCTTTTGGCAGAAATGGGCTGTGGATCTGCCTGCATCCCTTTAAAATGATGGCAAGATGGTGAGAGTGGGGCAAGACTCAGTGAGAAGAGAAAGGAGAGGGGTTGGGTTTTAAATAAATTTTAATTTTTCTTTAAAAGCATCACATCTTACCAAGTTTTCACTTTAACCACATGAAACAATGTACACATAAATACATTTAGGCTGTATGTATCATATTGTAATTTAAAGATATCATTTCAATTTTGCTATATGTTTATGTCATAACTACTGCCTTTACATTCAGTGATAGACAGGAATTACGATTTATGATTAACAAAAAACATGGTTAAGGATTCTGTATGGTGTTGTATGGGAGGATGTTGCACTGGGTGATGCCAACCCTAAGACGTTATCACACGGGCCCAATCCAAACAAAATCCACACAAAATCCCGACCGATACCAGATTATTGGCCTGTGTTTTCACATGACGTCGCACAGGTCCAGGACAGAAAGTGGACAGAAAGTGGAAAGATCCGAGATCTTTTGAAATTCGGTTTCTTGAGGAAATGCAATTGCGCGATGAGGGTGATTACGCATTTACCGCAAATGTGATCGCCAAATATGTATTGGGGAGCATTTCCCCGTCATTACCCATGGTTCCCGCAAGCATTACTCTATCTGCCCATGTGCAGGAGGCTCATTTCTGCTACATTTACGGGTTTTCTTCTCTTGTGTGTGGACGTTCAATGCAGTTACTGTAAATTCGCAATGAAGGTAATGACGTTTGCAGAAACAAGATTTATTTCCTGTTTATTTTCGGGATGCCTCATTTCCACTTTATTTTCGGTTTCTGGGCCACGTGTGATAACGTCCCAAGTGATGCCACTTCTGAGGTATAACAGCTTTACAATGGATTTAAAAAATATACCTCTTGCTCCAGATCTTCCAGAAAGGTCGAGAGCCCTTCATTCCTGCACTGTGGTAGATATCTACATGAGCATCCTCCTGAGCTATCCACAGCTGCTGCAGGTCGCTCACTGTGAGGTCAGAATGAGGCATCCAGTATGTGACTCATTGACCAGGTGGCTCAGCGGGATGCCCATGCAGACAGCCATGGTGGCATGGGAATGGGGGACAGGTAACAGGGGAAATCAGGGCAGTTGTGGGACCTGGATATTCTGGCTCCCTTCAGAATATTCTGACCTGTGCAGACAGAGCCTGACTCACTCTCCTACCTTTTGTTCATTTCTTAAGTTGGGGATCTGTTCTTGTGTCTATGCTTTTATCCATCTGGAGCTGATACCAGTGTGTGCACTGACAAGATCTCCCTGTTTTTCACTCTTTTTTCCAATTAGGTGAGGGGGCAAAAGGGATACCTTTTCGGTGCAATAGGAAATTTGTCCCACTTAAATTAGTGGGTTTATTTCTGAGTAGATTGTGCCTTTGGAAGCAAAGTCTCAAAGGTGCTATAAGATCTCTCCACACACAGGGTGCGAGTCATGCCAGAGCAGAGCAAAACTCTTCAGTTTAGTAACGGAGATGAGCACCGCCCCCTACAGTCTGATACGACTTGACAACCTTGTCACTGGGGAATATCTTTACCTTTACCTTTACCTTTACAGAACATAAAGTGGTATAAAATTGCATTATTTCTACAGTGTGGATGCAGTACTTTATTGTTAATAAAGGAAATAAATAAATGGAACTGCCGGCCTGGCAGGTGTTAGACAACAGTGGAATTTCAATGAAAAGGTGCCTGAAGTCTTTGCATGGTAGCCACACATGGGGCTAGAGTGGGTGGCCTAATAAAGAGCACTTACGTCAACTGCTGTTGTTGAAGTGAGACTCAACTGCAAATCTAGCCAGTTTCTGCACATGGAATAGGGAGGAGGCACCAATCTGCCCTTCACCGCAAGCAGCTAAACATTTGGTTTGGCCCTGCTCTGACATGACTCGCACCCTGTGTGTGGAGAGATCTTATAGCACCTTTGAGACCAACTGAAATAAAGATGTTGGCCTCTGTGTGTGTGTGTTGCATCAGACATGCAAAAGATGAGGGAGGAAAAGATTTCATTCACTTCATTTTTAACTGTTGATAACAATCCACATTACGCCTTGGGAAATTTTCCCTTGCTCTCACAATACATCTTTAAATTCTTTCATCTTTTACAAAGTTCACTTTGTTGAAGAGAGATATATATAATCTAAAACAGTGCTATATGGCAAAATGTAGGATTTTGATGAGACACTTTTCCAGTTTTGGGTAACTGTATTACATTCCAGTTCTAACTCCACCCCCACCCCCGCCGCCAATTTTATGATCTAGGATGCAGCAGACAGAACTCCCTTCCACAACAGACATTTACCTGGCAAATTATTAGACTGGGATGAATGTTCACTAAGGTTCTGCCCTAGCTCCAGCATGGATTATTCCTGCTTCAGTTTGGCTCCTCTTGAGCTAAACTGGCTCCTTGTAATGCAACTTGGCATTGATGACATGACAAGCTACTTGAGATACCCCCCCTTCCCCCAATCATGGACTAAGCTATTTAAGGTCATGTGTTGGTTGTACTGAAGTTTTGTCTTGGCTACAGTATATTATCTTTGCCCACATAGAAATGGAAATGGAACTCATGGCAGGTGTGCCTCTTTTCCTCCCCAATGATTACATGTACATCCACTTGTAGCTCCGTTTGCAACCTCTGTTTTGCTTTTCTGCTGTGTGTGCGCAATTGTACTCACCTTGGATTGGTTGTACAATCTATATTTGTGATGCTACCATTGGTAGGAAACTCTAGCAGTAACTACTGCTGTGCATTTCAACACTTGGTGTAGACCGACCAGCACTACCTTACAGTATAGCTGTTTATCCTGGCATGTGAGCAAGACAAATTACCCACTGGCAACCAGTAGAGATGGTTCCCCTGCTGCTTGAGGGTGGCACTGTGAGAAAGAATATGACCAGGTAACATCACAGGAACAAGCACTATTTTGGGGCTGCCATTGGGGCAGCACTTAGGCTGGGGGCTTAAGAAGGTGGAGTTCTCTATAGGGCAATTCAACAACAACAGCCCTATCAATGAAGGAGGGATCATGATCCTTGGAGCCGTCAAGTTCATTTTCATCCAAAGGTGGAGAATAGAGAAAAACCAGTCTCAATCCAACAGGGCATATTGGTCGTCTGGAACCCTGAAAGCTATTCAAAGCTGCTCAAAATGGGGTAAGGAAAATGGATGCTTAAATGAGACAGTACCAGCCTTAATAGCTCTGAATGCCCTCATATCAGTGAGCTAATCTCATACATTGACACTATAGGCAGCCTACCCTCTTGGAATTGAACTACAGGAAACTTATTCAGCATGTTACATGTCTGCAGAAAAAGCTGCTCAGCTCTTCATAAAGGCAAGGTGTTCCATCATTGATCTGTCAGCTGTAGTCGTGCCTGTCTGAGAGGCTTACTTTCCATGGAGGATTTTGCAGCATGCCATCGGTGCTTCTTCACTTCTCTAACAACGCTCTCAAAAACATCTACCTTCCTGTGGCTCTCATTAAGCTGTTGTTGGACTTTCTTTTCTCCATAATAGAAATTACATCTCTTGTCTTTTTCTTGTTCAATAAGACATCTGTCCCTCTTTCCCCCAGCTCAAAAAGGACATCTGCCATTCATCAAGCTCAGGTACAAAATAAAAGTGAAAGAGAAATTGAAGGCAAGAGAAGATATATGGGTCTGAATTATGAATATATGCAGATGCATATGTTCCAATCTTCACATAGAACTGAAATGCAAAGAAAATAGGAAGAAGAAAAAGAAAAGGCTCTGACCCTTCTTGATCACTAATACCGAAAAAAGAGTGACTTCACTTGATGGGAACAATCAGGTGATCCACTTTTGACCTAACCCAGCTAGCCACCTCCTGACATGCCCCTCAGCCCTCTCACCTTTGGGATAAATGCCATGTGCCTTGCTAGGACTGACATCAGCATACAGTTATATACAGGATGAGTGGCCCAGTATCACAAGACTACAAGAGCAAGCCAGAAGAACAGTCTTAACATTGGATACCTGAATTAGGCTGGCCTCTAGTGGTCAGTTAGCACATAAATGGATAACATTTAGAAGGCAATCCTAGAGCTCACATTCATAGGACCTTATCACACGGGGTCCCAAGCAGAAGATATCCAAAGG
>JAIPUX010001232.1:71754765-71768135 GCA_020142125.1 Phrynosoma platyrhinos | reverse complement strand
CCCTCCTCTTCGTGGAGCCGCTTCCCCTGTCCACCCTCATAAAGCTTCCCTCCCTCGCTCTGGCTCTGGGGCCCTCTCTCTCCTTCTCCTTCTCCTTCAGTAGCAGCAGCCGCAGCCTATATGGCCATGGTGCTCAACCCAGTCATCGGGAAGCTGGTCCACAAGCGGGTGGTGCTGGCCAGCGCTTCCCCCCGAAGGCAGGAGATCCTGACCAACGTGGTGAGTGAGTCTGCAGAGCGACCAGCCAGCTTCACAAGGAGGACCTTTCCCAGGCCCAGCTGGACAGAAAGACTGAGATGGAGGACAGGTCCTGGGAAAGGAGGACGGCTGCAGGGCCCCCTTGGCGCCCTCCTTTTCAGACTTCTGTCCAGGAGGAATCCCCCCCCCCCAAACGTCCATCATTTGAACTCAGGACTCAGGGCCAAAACACACTGCAGAAAAACTATCCAGTTTTGAGACTTGCCCTGGCTCAGTGCTAGAGAATTCTGGGAACTGTAGCTTTAAGAGACATTTAGCCTTCTCTGTTAGAGCAGGGGTAGGCAACCTTTCCCCATTAAGGGCCGAGGGACTTCAGCTCCCAGAATCCCGGGAGCTATTGGCCAACATGAGACTATTGGCCAACATGGCTGAGGCTTCTGGGAGCTGAAGTCCCTCGGCCCTTAAAGGGGAAAGGTTGCATACCCCTGTGTTAGAGAGAGAGAGAGAGCTCTAGGGCTACAATGAACTAGAATTCCCAGGACTCCTAGCACTGAGCCAAGGCAGTCAAAGTGGTCTCAAACTGGATGGTTTCTGCAGTGTGTTTTGGTCCTAAGAAGCATAAATGTACATATATGTGAGTGTTTTGAGGTTTTATTTGGCCCTCTCCATTTTTTCTTGAAGGTCCTACATTTTGGGGTGCTTCGCCCTCCTTTGTGATTATGATATCTGGTGTGTGTGTGTGATTGTTGTTGTGGTGGTGGTTGTGTGCCTTCGACTCATTTCTGACTTACGGCCACCCTAAAGTGAAGCTATCATGGGTTTTTCTTGCCAAGATTAGTTCAGAGGGGGTTTGCCATGGCCTTCCCATGAGGCTGAGAGAGTGTGAACCTGTTTTTCCCCCCCTGTATATTCCTAACTATTGCACTCTGATTAGGATCTAGAGTTGCCTTCCCATTTAAATATATATATATATATGCGCAGTTCATCTATATGTGCAGTACATCTATATATATATATATATATATATATATATATATATATATATATATATATATGAACTGCACAGTCTTCAGGAGAAACAAAAACTTGTAGTGGAGTTATAGCAACCACTGTATTTTTCTGCTCGAATGTCTACCTTTTAAAATTCTGGAGACACTGGCTGCGTCCGCAGTGTAATATTAAAGCATTTTGACACCACTTTAACTGCCGATGGCTCCATCCTGCACAGGGTGACCAGATGTCCTAATCATAAAGAAGGATGAAGCACCATAAAATATAGGACATTCCAGAGAAATGGAAGACACAAGCAAATAAAAGCTAAAACCTCTGATATAGATGTAAATTCATACTTCTTAGTCATACTGCAAATGGAGGACATTTTGGAATTCCTCCTGGACAAAAGGCTAAAATGTGGGACATATTGTGGAAAAGGAGGACATCTTGTCACCCTGATCCTACAGAATCCCGGGATTTGTAGTTTAGTGAGGCACCAGCACTCCTTGGCAGAGAAGGCTAAAGACCTTGTGAAACTACAAATTCCAGGATTCCATAGGATGGAGCTACAACATTTAAAGTGGTGTCAAATTGCATTATTTCTTTGGCAAGCCTGCTCTGAACAAATCTTGTCAAGAAAAACCCATGATAGCATTACCATAATTCGGGAAGGCACACAACAAACAACAACAACACTGCTTCCACAGTAGACAGGGACTAGTAACCTCACTATGGGCTTTGCGCTCCCTGGGGTTGTTAATCTGAGATGATTCTTTGTTGGAGATTTGTTGAACAGAAAGTCTGAAGCTGGAAATAACTGGTAAACATTTATTATGTGTCAGGCAGAACCTCTTTTCATTCCTGGAGTAGGTAAGAGTATTGAAATGTTGTTAGGTGACCAAATTCCCAGTTGCACATCTCACACATTGGAGCCCTAAGGGGGCTGCAGACTGCCAGAAATAGTGCAAATTGAGTCCACTTTTAGGGTTAGGGCTAGGGTTAGGGAATCATGGGAACTGTATTTTATTGTGGCACCAGAGCTCTCTGACAGAGAAGGCTCAATGTCTCAGAAAAAAAAATCCCATGATTCCTTAGCACTAACCCTAACCCTAAAAGTGAACTCAATTTGCATTATTTCTGGCAGTCTGCACCCCCCCCCCCCAGTCTCTCTGCTCTGGGAAATAAAACTGCATGCAGAAACATTTTTTTAAAAAAATGACAAAACAACAAGAGCAATAACAACTTAAATGTCACAAAGAAGTGTCTTAATCTTAATCTTATTATCTGTCTTAATCTTATTATGTTTATTTCAATATTGTATTTATTTAACATTTGTAAGCCGCCTTGATTGTTTAGGCAAAAGGCGGGATATAAGAAATAAATTATTATTATTATTATTATATAAGCTTTTGTGTTAATCAAAGCTCTTAATTCTAATGGAAGAAGGCGAATGGCTGGATGTCAGAGGAAAGTCCAGTCCGCAGTCTGTAGTTGTTTATCTTCAAGTCATTTCTGATTTATGGCAATCCTAAAGGGTTTGCCTTGCATTCCTTTGAGGCTGAGATAGTATGACTTACCCAGTGCCCATGGTCGAGTAGGGATTTGAACCCTGGTCTCCAGAGTTGTCATCAACTGGCTACAACACGTTATTGCCTCTCTGCAATCTATAATAGTGTTATACAAACTCACACTAGGTTATAGCAACAGTGGCCAAAGGTAGCTCTGTTTTGTGGCTCTTGTTTTTGCAAGAAAAAGGGTGAGGGGTGCGTGTGAATTGCCACCAAGAACAGAAATACTATTATTGAATAGGCTGCATTACTGAACGTAAAATAAATAAATAAAACAAAATCTCATTTAAACGAATTAGCATAGACAGTGCAGTGACAGAAACACAGGACTGCTCTTTGAAAAATATCAATCAAATGTTTTTCAGTCTCTCACATAAATCAGAATTTATGATTCCCTTTTAAGGCACAGATCACATGTAGAAACAAAGCTGCAGTCTTTATATTAGCACCAATGAACTACTGTATATACTTCTGCCTTTTGTTTAATATCCAGTCAGATTGATGGATCCAGTGAATTCAAAATCTTTCTTGCTTCTTGTTTTTTTTTTTTAAAAAAAACTTGGTTCCAGAAATATTATTATCCTCCCATTGCCCTTGGATCTCTTGAAGTAGCTTGAAAGCCCATAATGTGCCAAGCCCTATTTTACTTTTCCAGAACAAATTCTTTCTTTTGAAAATTGATTTGACATCAAAGCCTTAACTCATTATTGCTTTCCCAATGTCCCTGGAATTTTATCTGTGCAAACAAGAATATTCTGTACTTTGTTAAGTACAATGTGCATTCTCTTTCATTTATCAGTCTACATGTTACTGACATTTTAAATTCGTATTGTAACATTTTTGACATGTTTTTATTTTGTGAACTGCCTTGGGTCCCTTTCTGGGAGAAAGGCAGCATAAAAATAAATAAATAAATAAATAAATAGGTCAAACCGGTAAAACATCAGTTGAATAAGAACTGAGCTTGGAAAAACACTCCCCTGTAATCAATGGTATTTACTAACAAATATAATCAGGACAGGGCTATGAAATATATGCTTGATTTCTTGATAGTGATTGATAAAATCTTTCACTAGTGTTCAGAGGAGGACTGCACTCTAATGTTCTTTTTCTTCTTCATGGAGTATCCTAGACATTTTAAAAATAGATTTAATTGTGTATTCCTGCATGGAATGCCCTTGTGTTTCTTCCCAACTCCATAATTGTATGTACAGTGGGCCCTTAGTATCTGCTGGGTTTGTTTCCAGGACCCCTGTGGATACCAAAATTCATGGATGCTCAAATCCCATTAAATACAATGGTGTAGTAAAATGTGTCCCTTATATAAAATGGCAAAATCAAAATTTGCTTCTTAGAATTTATATATTTTGAAGCCATGGATGCTTGAATCCATGGATAAAAAGTGCATGGATAAGGAGGGTTGACTGTATATATGTATGTACAGTTATAGGGTTAGACAAATGAGAAATCAATGTGTGCCTGATCAGTGTAATGCAATGCAATACAATGCAATGCAAAACCCGACATAAATTATTCTACTCAATCCCAGATACGTATGTGTTGCAGTGCTGTGAGAAGATTCTGTAGTACAATCTGTCACAGGGAAGGGCAAAGTGCAGCTCTGTGGGCACAGGATTTTGGGAGCCCTTGGACTCTCCCCAGACCACCTTTTTTTCTGGTGGGTGAATTGGTGCTCCTGGATGCCTTCAGAAGCAGCAGTTCACCTTTTAAACGGGTTCCAGGGACCTCCACACTGTTTAACATTAAAAACAAAACAAAAAAGCAAAATGTTTACAGAAACTATTTAAGTGGACTTTTGGTTACTTCCAATTTTGTTTTGCTTTTCCTTTCCTTTCCTTTCCTTTCTTTTGGCAAAAAGATCCCAGAATAGAAAATGGGCCCTATGACCATCACAGTTGCCAACCACTGACCTATATGGATTTGTGTTTAGTTTCAGTCTCTCATATTTGTTGTATAAAGTTGATCTGTTGCTAGCATAACTTTATTTTGCCAAGGACTACAGGTTAAGTCAGGCCAGTGAGTACCCGTTGCCTGATAGGAATTCGGTGTCTGGAAATGTGCCGCTGAAGTTGCTGAGTTGGCTTGAATAGTTGTATGCCTGTTATATACATTTTTGTTAACTGTGAAGCAAAATAAAGTGTGATTTGGAAACCTGTTTTGTGTGTGTGTGTTTTTTGTTTGTTTGTTTGTTTTGTTTTTTGGTGTGAGATATATCTGTCAGGAAGAAATGGCAAATACTTGCTTTGACTTTTTCCACAGAGACAAAGCCCTCTGGAAAAATGCCACCGAGTTTTATTTATCTGAAGTTTTTGTCTGCATGAGATACTCTGTATTCCTTAATGAAGAATGTCTTCAGCTGTCAGCAAACAGAAAGGCCTATAGACTCTTAAGAAGCCTGCCACTTTCAGAGTGGGATGTCTTTATATGTTAAAAAAAATTAACATCTTTGTTTTTTTCCATTACAAGTTGAAGAAAATATGCTTTTTGGACAAATCCACCCAGAACGACCCCAGCCACCATGACCATTGAACACATGAAATTTAGTACACAAATTTAGAGGGCCAGTATGGTGTAATGGTATGAGTATTGCACCAGGGCTTGGGGAGATCAGGCTTTGAATCTCTGCTCACCCCTGGAAGCCCGTTGGGTGATTTTGGACAAATTACACTCTTAACCTCAGAGGAAGGCAGTGGCAATCTTCCTCCTCCCTTCAATAAAACTTGAAAATAAAGCCATGTGATAGGATCCATGTGATAGTACCATTGAACTAGGACTCAGGAGACCAGGGTTTGAATCATGTAAACCCACTGGGTGACCTTGGGCAAGTCACACTCAGCATCAGAGGATGGCAATGGCAACTCCCTTTGAAGAACTTGCTAATAAAACCCCATGATAGGTTCACGTTAAGAGTTGCCATAAGTCCGAAAGTCCATAAGTCTTGAAGGCTCTCATCAACAATAAATCTATCTAGCTATCTATTTATTTATAACTTTCCCAAGCTATTATTCATGTCATTGTTGACATGAACCATATTGAAATGTGCACTGGCCTTTTTCTGGCACACTTCTTAATCCAACTAGATCACTAAGGGGGGAAGCAGTTGAGAGGCTCTGGGACACCGCAGGACGGTGCACTGCAGGACCGAGGCATCCTCACTGCGGCGCAACGTTGGCACCCCTGAAAGGAGTGCTAAATCAGTGCTCCTTTCAGAAGTCAGCAAAAGTGTGCCTCAAAAGGTTGAGGCGCACTTTCGCTGGCTTTTCCGCCGCAGCGTGTGCGGACGCTGCAGCGGGAGGTTGCCTTCGGAGCACCAGCCATGCGGAGGGCCGGCGGCTCCGAGGGCAACCTCGGGAGGAGGAAGGGGCGCCAAGCGTGCGGCTGCCCCTCCTCTTCCCTGCCTCGGAGACGGCTCAATTAGCCGTCTGCCGAGGCCCTATGTGGATCAGCACTCTTTCTGTGTTTGCACTGAGCAAACAGCTAAACATATGTGGGACCTGCAACAATATGTTAACAGTGTGGAGGAGTCCAGTTTAGAATACCATCCAACCTTGTCCTCTGCCAGAATATTCTTTTCCTTACTCTGTCACAAAAGTAAGTAGCCACTGAACATGCACAGGCATCATTGTTGTGTATTTCTGCAAACCTGAGACTTCCCTGAACTTGCTGTGTCAATGGGTCTACTTTGGCTACATAGGATTCACATTGTATGTATAGATTTATCGTGGGATGGTGGGTTTTGAGTTTATGAAGAGGTCTGAGTTTATTCAGTACAGTGAGGTCTTGTTATCCACTGAGGTTTGGTCCCAGAATCTCCTGTGGGTACCAAAATCAATGGATGCTCGTCTCATTAAATATAATGGTGTAGTGAAATCATGTCCCTTACACAAAATGGCAAAATCAAGTTTTGGTATTTGGAATTTATACTTTTTGGAATATTTTCAAGCTGTGGATTCTTGAATTTGTGGATGCAGAGGGCCAAATGTAGTTGCTCTACCAGGAGCTTCAGCAGATAGCATCCATTTTAGAACATCCCGTGTGTGTGTGTGTGTGTGTGTGTGTGAGAGAGAGAGAGAGAGAGAGAGAGAGAGAGAGAGAGGTTGGGTTTTATAAAAAAATCAGTTTGCTTCTCTGTCTTCAACAGGGTCTTCGATTTGAAGTTGTCCCTTCTTGGTTCAAAGAGACACTGGAGAAGTCATGTTTTGCAGCTCCTTATGAATATGCTGTAGAAACCGCAAAACAAAAGGCACTTGAAGTGGCAAACAGGATGCATTTGGTAAGCCATTTACTTCCACTATCTAATTTGATGCTTCTAAACTGTTTTGCATGTATTCTCAGGCTGATCTTGTACTAAGGTAATGAGCATCCTATGCTTTTTTCCTACATCAGAGTTTTGGCATTCTCAGGCTATAGGGGCTAATTAACAAAGTGGGGAAACTGATCAAAATACGTTAATATATTTTTCAGAAACATCTTCGAACACCAGATGTTGTTATAGGAGCAGACACTATTGTGGTGAGTTTTGGTATATACTAGCAATTGATAACTGGATTTTCTTTACAGTACTCATACTTACTAGTTTCAGTAATCACACAGAAGAAATTAACTCTGCTGAGGTATCTAGCTCATCTTTCCATCAGTGTGTCTTTTTTGCTCTAGTGTTTCAATGGCATGGTCACATCCTTTCTATATAAATGCCTTTTTGTTTATTAATGTTCAGTGTGGGGTATTATACTTCTTTGCTCTGCTGTATTTATGTTTGCACACAGCCAGAAAGCAAAATAGGTGATTATTATTCTGTGAAAATTATACTATAGACCTGCCACACTGCAGGAATAAATCAGTTTGACACCACTTTAACTGTCATGGCTCCATTTTGTGTAATTCTGGGATTTGTAGTTTGGTAAGGTATTCAGAGTGCTCTGTCAGTGCTCTGGTACCTCACACAAACTACATATCCCAGGGTTCTGTAGGATAGAGTTGTGGTATAACTGATTTATTTCTGCAGTAATCTCCCCTTTAATTACAGAGGAGATTATATGGGGAAAGGACATTGCTCAGCCACAGAACATGTGCTTTCCATGCCCGTGGTCCAGATAGAACTAGGAAAGATTAGTATGTGAAACCCTGGCAATCTACTGTATATACTTGACTATAAGTCAACAAATGTATGCCCCAAAATTGAACTTAAAATCCTGGATCGACTTATATATGGGTCAATACAGTAATACATCTCAGAAAAGTTCTAAAAGAAGCACCACCCTGATTCCCCACTCTCCGTGCCTTGTCAGTGATCTCTGAAAGAGCTGCTGAGGTATGAGTGTGTGTGAAAGAGGTGATTCCCTTCTCAATCCAATGTTAAAACCTTCTCTCCCCATCCTCCTCCTCTCTCTCTCTGGATCTCTCTGCCCACCAAACACCCCATTTCCGTCCACTTCCCTCCTCAATCCAATGTTAAAGTCTTCTCTCCCACCAAACTCCCCATTTAATGCCACTTCCTTCCCTTCACAATCTGATATTAAGATCTTCTCCAGCACCTGGGAAGTGGTGTTAGATGGTCGAGAAAAGGACAAGAACGGAGGGAAGTGATGTTTTCCCCTTTAGATCCTTTGTTACATGCCTCTAAGTTTTACCCTTGACTTATCCATGGGTCATACCAAAATCCATGATTTTGGCCTTTAAAGAATCTTCCCTTGGCTTATACATGAGGTCAACTTGTACACAAATATATACCGTACTTCTAATTTGGTACTAATTTGGTACTCCAATATCACCTTAGTTAGCAACACTTCTCCAAGACAGAACCAGACATTGTCTTTGCGAACCCATGCTCCCAGGTCATATTTGCCAAGATAACCAGACTGCATTCACAAAGGGAAAGTGGCATTTTCAAAGAGAACTGAAATAATGGAACCGTCTGTTACAAGACAGACCAAAAACACAAAATGGCAGAACACTCCTAGTGGTCACCTACATTACCCATCCGAGACCACACAAAGGGGTCATAATGAGCTACAACCAATTCTGGAGAATAACGCAGCCCATTCACAAGCTATGGGGCTAGGTCTTTATTGGCCTGTAGACATCCTCCACTTCTTAAATAACTAGTCACTTACATAGGATACATAATATGGATGGTAATATAGGGACAAGACAACACAAACCCAGATGCTAACTCTGACCCCACATCTACTCTGGGACCAATATTACAGGAACCAATAACAGCACTCAAAACACAAGAGGTGCCTTTACTAGCTCTTCCTCCAATGTGATATATGCCAGCAATGCCCCTTTACACTATTCACAAACAGGACAGCTTCTATGCAAGAGGAGAAATGCACACAAATCTACATTAGAAATGGCAGTACCAAAAAACCAGTTGCAGAATTTACAGGTTGCAGTTATGAAACAATGAAATTACAAAGCAAGACTAGAAAGAGGAACAGCTGAATTGAAATAATGCACAAATTCCAGTACCTTAGCAGAGATATGAACAAAGACTATTGCTTCATGGCAGAGTAGATCTGTTAATACAGGAGTCCTTACTACTGCACATATAACAAAATGAATCTTATCAGAGAGAGTTTAGAACCTAAGGAAACTGACTTTTGGTAAGCACATTTATATCTTTCAAATATCAGTACTAACTGACCACTGTAAAGATCTGAAAGCCCTGTATCACCTCACTCAGCCCTTTGAAAATTGAAGGCAAGGGAGATTATTTGCATCATTCTGGACCCTGTTACATTCTGTACTACTTTCACAACTGTATAAATATGCTTTATACCTGAGGCCTTAATACTGTGTTGTACTTTATCTGAAGAAGTGGGTTTATATCCATGAAAGAACATGTTAAAATAAAAATTGGTTAGTCTTAAAGGTGCTGCCATATTTCTTCCCCTCCCCCTCTCTTCCATCTTTTAATGCTGCAAGAGACAGCTACTCCTTTGAATACTGGAATCTTGTCCAAAAATGCATATAAACATGAATTACCTTCTTTTAAAATACTATAGCACTTAAAATAAGTATGCAATAGCATGTCTCTTTTTTTTTATATTAAGGGGTCAAAATTGAAGAAAGGTACATAATTATCATATGGGACAACTTAGTTATTGTATGTTTATATATATTACTGCCTTATTAAACAGTATATGTTTTGAATGAAAAACTATTCCATAGTTATGGTTTCTGTGGCTGCCCTCCATATGCTCTTGGACTGCTCAGGGTTGTAGTTCAATAACATTCGGAGAGTCAAATTATTACACTAGTTTAGGCCTGTATTACTTTTGTCCATTTCTGAATGTAGTAAATAAAACTTCTGGGCAAAAAAAAAAAAAAAAATGCAGTCAGGATTTGCAATATAAAATTATAAAACTAATTAGAATCCCTATAAGCAGGGGTCCCCAAACTACAGCCCGTGGGCCGAACACGACTCTGGGTGCCATTTTGGAACACAAAATGGCGCCAGAGTAGTGCGCATGCGCGCATGATGCGGGGTGCCATTTTGTGTTCCAAAATGGTGCCCGGAGTCGGGCACATGTGCCCGCGATGCCGGCTGCATGCCCACTACTCCGGCTGTCATTTTGGAACACAAAACGGCGCTGGAGTAGCGTGACGCCGGGTGCCATTTTGTGTTCCAAAATGGCGCCCGGAGTCGTGTGCATGTGCGCGTGATTCCAGGCACATGCTCACAACTGAGTAGTGCGCATATGCGTGCATGCACCTCCGGCCGATCCTATGAAGATCTGGGGGACAGCGAATCAGCCCCCGGATAAAAAAGTGTGGGGACCCCTGCCTATAAGTCTTAAACATATATTTATAATTTGATATCAATTTTACTATAATTATGTGTGTGTGTGTGTGTGTGTGTGTGTGTATACACATCAAAGTATATTTATTTTCATTTCAGACAATTGAAGATCAGATTTTAGAGAAACCAGTTGACAAACAAGATGCATATAAGATGCTTTCAAGGTTTGCACTTTTAAAACTTCTCATAATAACATCATGGCTTATATCTACAAGTCTAGCCATTGCAGTATCCACCTTTTACATTGATCCAATGTGGATTTGGACAAAAAATGAGAAATTATTTATTTGGGATATGCTTTTCAGTTGTCTGTTGGACATGATATGTTGTTAGTTTTATTGTTAAGAAAATTGTCTATTACAGCCAGTTACATGGGAAGCTGCTATATTAAGGCAGACCATTGGACCAACCAGCCCATTAATGTCAATCTGACTGGCAGTGGCTGTTAGGGCTTCAAGCACTGTTCATTTCTCAGTTCAGCGGGGAGCTCCAAAGTATTTTCTGGTGGTTTCCCATCCAAATAATAACAATTGAACCTACTTAGCTCTAGAAATCAGGTAAGATTGGGTGTGTTCAGGGTAGTATGAAAGTTGAGTGATTTAATTTTTTCAATATACTTATACCTAAAGTTGACAGTACATATGCAATATTTTGCATAAGACTCAGGCAAGATTTTTCTAACGAGCTTATCGCTTAGCTTAATAATCCGTTTAAATTTCAATTTGGGCTGCATCCTGATCTTATCAGAAGGTTTTTGCCGCTGAATTTGCTGCCCAAATACATTTCAGGTGCATCCCTGCTCCCAGGAGAGCTCCAGTGGCCATTTTCTTAAGCCAGAAAACTCCCAGATCCGAAAAGACCTGTGAGGAGTGGTCCTGGAAGCAGGGATGCACCCGGGATGTATTTGGGCGGCAAATTTAGTAGCAAAAACCTTCTGATAAGATCAAGATGCAGCCCAAATTGAAATTTAAACTGGCAGAGGTAAAACGGATTATTAAGCCAAGCAAAAAGCTAAATCTGCTTTTTTGTTAAATGTCTGTTTCTTTAAGAAAAGGCTGTATATAATTAGTCCTCAAATAGTTGGGGGGGGACCTTTAGTGGGGTGTGAGAATTGCTGAAGGGGGCGTGACACGTGGAGGCCCTGATCCCTCCTGATTTTCCTCTTCCCAAACTTTTTTATATGTAAAATTTACACATTTTGAGTTAAATATTGAATTTACTTAAATAAAACTGTTGAGTGATGTTATTTCCTTATCAGATGTTAAAGTAAGAATGCATGAATGTCCAGATGAAAATCTGCACTCTAAATAAACAAACTATTTTTATTCATATACCCCATTGGTGGAGGGCGACATCTGCATGTAGATGTAAATGGGGGGAGGTCCAAGGGTAAAAAGTTTGAGTACCACTACTGTACATGAATTTCCTGTGACAACTGCTGTCACAGATAAAGGCCTACAAATGAAATCATATACAAACATTTGTGTTGCCCACCCAAACTTTCCAAATTCTTAGTTTTTGCCTTATCCTCTTTACTTTATTCTCATTTTACTAGCAATTGAATCCAATTCATGGTGATTGAATCTGGTAGTAATGAGTATAAGCAGCCAAAGCTTAACACTTTTACAATCACATCAAAATCAGTGGATAAATTTAAAAAATGGGATTTGAAAGCAATGAACTTGAACTTTGGCTAATTCATGTCAAAATGCCAAAGGTAAACTATGGTATAAATCCAGTTGTTCTTCCAGCTAGGGTAGACCTATTGAGACTCCAGGGACCAGTGGCTCCAGGACTGGAACTGGTTTAGGGACCACCACATTGAGTAGTGCTGGCCTAAACTGTGCAATCTTAAAAGAGAATGCTGTTCTACAATAAGGGCAGCTGATCTCAGTCTAACTGTTAGTACCAAATAGAGTAGACCCACTGTATCAAAGAAATGTATTTAAGTGCTAACTTAGCAAGTTTCAATTTATTTGATGGACTACAGAGTTTGATATTTTGTCTTTTTATTATATTTGAACTGAGGGTTCACTTTTACTAGTGCACTTTTATCTGTATCTATTTATACCTTTTAAATCCTATGTGGTTATATATTGGTGTCCTTTTTGAAGTGTGTTGTTGGTTGATGTTTCAAGAGAGGTGACTCAGATACAAAAGACTTTGCATATCAGTCTAATTTCTTGGAGATTATTATTTTGCTTTAGCTTTTGTTACTCTGGAAATAAAATCTATTGTTCAGAACATAGTGATATATATAGTAACAAAACTGAGAGTTTGCCAACATTGCACAATAATTCATTATTAATAATAATTCATAAATTATTATTTACAATGAAACAGTTGCAGTAATTTTATCTATTCTTAACAGATTGAGCGGGAAGGAACACAGTGTCTTCACAGGTGTTGCAATTGTTCACTGCAGCAATAAAGGTAAATTGATAAGAACCAATACAGAACCCTATGTCAAATGGTTGGCTCTATAACCGTCTTAAGCTGAAATAATATTGGTGGACAGGGTCCGTTGTAATGGTCCGTTGACACAAGTGGTTGCAGTTTCTGTAGGCTCATGTGAGGAGAGGATGACAATGGGTAGGAGAAATCATCTTCCTACAAGATGCTAATTTCTCCAGTGAATGGCTGCTAACAAGGGATGTCCTTAGAGCTGGATGCTCTGGGGAGAAGGGACATGTGGACAATCACTTCTGCCAAAGGACTGATGGCTGCTTAAGTCCCACGGCCGGCGCTCCGGGGGCAACCTCCCGCCGCAGCGTCCTCACACG
>JAIPUX010001232.1:71674748-71690115 GCA_020142125.1 Phrynosoma platyrhinos | reverse complement strand
ACACAGAAGCTTTGGGGATTTAGCAGAATTAACCTGGGTCCTGGCAGATTAAGCACTACCAGATTTGTGGACCAAATGTCCACTATGTGTACAGTCGCCTTGCATGGGGTGTGCTGGTGTCATTAGTTGCATCCAGAGTTGGTAGCATGAAAGATCCCAATGTAAAGTAGGGTAAATAGCTGCACGCATATGGAAAGTCTCATCATATAGTAGCCAAGCAGGCCCAGAGTAGTCAACATAAGCCCGGTGTATAATATCCATGTATTGAATCAAGGCTACTGCATGCATGGGCTGTGCCTTAGCATAATACCTGCATAGATAAAGAACCCATTCAACCAGTTAGCAAAATTCATTCACACTTTGCTGTTTTAAAACCTCCTTATCTTTATCATCAGGCTCCTCCTTATCTTTCTTTTCCATCTCCTGGTAGAGTAGGGAAAAGACATCTACATACTCACCCCTGAGTATCTTATCTATGGTAGACTGGGGAAGGTGATTCCCTAGCGAAGGGACAACTTACTGTAGGGAATGGCAGAGTGCGCTACTGTGTTGTAGCCCTGCTTGGCTTGGGTTAAGTCACAGGCTGGCAGAGGTGGGTAAGAGGGTGTCATGGAATAGCCAGGCCACATTCCCCAAGTAGGTGGGGCTAGTGGCCACTGTGGGGCTTGCATTGCCGGTGGTACAGCTGTCCCTTCCTTTGTCAATGAATGATTTTGTTGCTGTGAATAAACAGGCACTCCCATGGCAACAAGTATCCCACAACAGGAGTGCTGTACAAAGTGCCCGACTCATGTGATGGAGGTGACACCATAGTTGGAAGAGGTGTGACATCAGTGTCTAGTTGTGGCATGGCCTTGGCACCCAATGATATGGATATCCGCACAGCAACTTGAGCATGTTCCTGTTCCAAAAGAGTGATATGAGATTTCTTCTCATTAAACAACTGTTTGTATCTAACACACTTAGAAGTATCTTGAGGGGGTTGAGAATATTGTGGAAAAACCCTAGCAGACACCCCATGTGCTTTCTCCAGGGCTTGAGTCCTGGAGAATATCTCTTGCACTGGCAAATCATCTGAATCATCGCTAGATGAATAAGGCTCAATGAAGGGATGTTTAGGAATGTTTGGGGCTGGACTTTTGCCCTTATCACCCCCTTTTTCTTTGCTAGGCAACATAGACAAGCAGAACAAATTGATAGAATTTGTAAAATGTAAATAAATCAGCTAATTAATAATCATAATAAAACACTAAGGATGACAATGCTAAGAGTAAAATCACCACAATTAAGCCAATGAATTATCTTCAAATGTCTATGAGATACTGGGAATAAGCCAGAAAGTGTTGTATGGTAGCAACACCCAGCAAAAGTCACAAAGTGATTTAAAAATGAACAGACTAGCACAGATTGTCACTGATACTGTGATAGCTGCCCCCAAGCAGGCAGATAAAAAGCTAAAAACACTTCGACTCCCACCCAAAAGCTGTCTGGCCTGACCCAGCTTAGTATGGCAGTTAGCTCTAAAACCACTGATGTCAGCTTGTTATTGCAGAGCTGGGCCCCTCTTATATTGGATATGGCCCCCCATGAGGCCACAGGCCTACTCTAAACAAGGCTGCATGTGCAGCAATATAAAATGGCCCCCAAGCCTAAAATGGCTGCCAGGCCTATAATAATCAAAAGGTGCCTAAAAGAAGGGAGGGAGAGACTAGTAACAAGCAGGGCAAAACAAGGGGGGAAAAGGGGTTGCAAAAAACCCCTCCAACTAGAAGGTGCCGGATGAGGTGAAAAAACAGAGTAAAGGAAAGGCCAACAAGATATAAGAAGCCCTGGTCTTAAACAATGCTGAAAAAAAAACCCTTCCCCCAATGATAAACCAGGAAAATTTTAGAGACAGTTAAAGGGATGGGTAAGTAAGCCAAAACCCAATTCCCCCCCACACACAAAGTTGGGAAAAATGAAAAATAGAAGACTTAGCCCAGCCTAATGACTGTTATCTGCTCTTCTCAATTGCAAAACTAAAGTGAAGAAGCTGGGGGCAGCAGACCATAAATTGGCTCTGCCCACGCCCCCCAAATTTTCCAGCCTCGACATAACTGCCTAGGCATCTTTTAATTTTTGTTTCCCTGTGGACATGGGAAAACTATGCATCCCATCCCAACCCTTTGTATGGGAGAGGGATGCAAATTATTTAAGCATAATCTATAGATTTTCATGATTTACATAATCAAAGGGGGAAGCAGACAGGTGGCCGTGGGCCACCCCAGGAAGCTGCGCCATGGGACCAAGGCATCCCCACACCTCGGTCCTGTGGTGCAGCTTCGCCACCCCTGAAAGGAGTGCTAAATTAGTGTTCCTTTCACAAGTCACCGAAAGTGCGCTGCAAAAGGCTGCGGTGCACTTTCGGCGACTCTTCTGCCACAGCATGTGTGAACGCTGCGGCAGGAGGTCCTCCTCAGAGTGCCGGCCGTGTGGAGGGCCGGCTGCTCTGAGGACAACCTCGGGAAGGGTTTGGGGTGCCGATCGTGCGGCTCCCCCTCCCCTTCCCTGCCCCCAAGACGGCCCAATTAGCCATCTGCTTAGGAGAAAAGGCTTTGCTATAGTCTATAAAGCACAAGCTGATTTTTTTAAAAAAAAATCTTTTGTGCACTTCATCATCCAATGTATGGTGCTGTACAGACCACCAGAAAGGCCGATGGCAAGCCTCCCCTTTGCTTGCCGGATCAGGGCCATGGCAACTGCATGCTGATGCCCCAATCTGGTGCTTTGCCACTCTAAAAAGACCTGGCAATTGCTGCTCCTTTTTATGGTGACAAAAAGCCACCCTTGCCATGGTGGCTTTTCTGTGCTCCTTTGGCACAGCCATGCAGTGGGGTGTGTGGCATGAAGCCGGCGTGAAGGCAGAGTTGGAGTGGCCGGCATGCAGTCACCACTCCTAGGCTAGCCTAAAGTGCAGATCTGTTCAGCCCCTATGTTTGCAATATAATCCCTAGTACCTTTTTCTTTCTTGAACCCAGTTTGGACACTTGCCATTTCTCGCTCCATATGCGGTTAAAGTGTTTGTTGGAGAAATCTGAGCACCACTTTGTTTACATGGGACATTAATTCAATGTCCCTGTGGGTATTGCAATCCCTGGTATCCTCTTTTCTTGGGGGCTGGAACTTTCTAAAATTGTAGGTTCCTCTTCCCCTGTGCTTCCTCCTTGAATTAATCTGTCATACAGGGTGATAAAAGATAGAATGGTGCAAAACAAGATAAGAATAGCTTTACTTTTGTACCTTTCTTTTTGAGTAATCTGTAGTTCTTCTGTGTCCACTGTCTTTTTATTTCTGCCTGGTCATATAATGTGTTCTACTGCTAGTTGTAAAGTATTTGCACTCTTAGTTTAAATTTCCTTGGATTTCTTGGATGTGGAAGAGGTTTCTTGTTCTTCCCTTTTTCTTGTCATCTTCTGTTTCTCTGCATTTGTTGTAATATTTCTCCTTGTTCCTGTGCACAACTAACTGGAAAGTTGCATTCAGAGTTCTGACCCTATTTCTGTCCTCTTTTACTTTTGCTTCAACATATAATCATACCAATGTGATTTTTATTGGGTATGAGTGTTTTAGTTATGACTTTTAACTTTTGTATATTTTTATGTAATTTATAATGCTTTTAGGCTATCTTAACTGTTTTAAATTTTATTATAAAGTTTTTAACATTTTTTTTTGTCTGCGAGCTGCCTTAGGTCCCTTCTGGGGGAAAGGCAGCATAGAAATGAAATGAAATGAGTGAAAAAATGAAATGATTTTCATCTGTCCTTAACTGCTTGAAGAGTTTATCTGGCCCAAAACAGACAAGAAGAAAAAAAGTGGCTTCCAGCTGCTTTTGGGGTGAGGCATGCACATGATGCACACCCTGAAAGTGGCTGGAAGCTGTATGGAGAGCACGCAAAGAACACCACAACTTGGAAGAGCCAGCACAAAAAGGAGTGGTGAAAAGCTGCTCCCATCAGTGGCTGAGTTGGGGATTGTGGTGGCAGCCCAGATTGGGACCAGGCTTGTGCAGTCACCATGTTCCCACACTGATCAGGGGCTGACTGGTGCTGGAGTGGCCAGAGGCTGAAGCTGCTGGTCTGCATGGCCCCATCTGTCACTCATCCAATTAAGCTTAACAATACAAATCTGTTTTTAAATATTATCTTTAAATTCTACAGAGACATTCTTCAGATTATATTTTGGTACAATGGTTGGTTTAGTGTTCTTCTTTTTTAAATATTATTATTATTTTTAATATTAGCAGATTGTGTTCTGTACCACAATCTCCTCCTGGTTTTATTGTTGCAGAGATCTGGAGCTTCTCCATCTTCTGCATCCAATTATGTGGTCTATTTGATTTCTATATTGGCATCCCACATTCCTATAATATATGTTTGCAGCTTCAGACTTTCGTTTTACCTCTGAGCACGTCAACAGCTGCACAACCTTTTGGCTTCTGTTCATTTGCTTCATTAGCCACAGCGCTACACATAGTTGTCTTTGTGTCTATCCAGTAGTTCAGGGGTAGGCAACCTAAGGCCCGGGGGCCGGATGCAGCCCGCTGAAGCCTTTGGACCAGCCCCAGGTCAGTCCTGCTGCCACCCCCTGCTGCCCACCATGATGATATTGATTATTGTTGTTATTACTTGTTCTTGGGGTTTTCTTGGCAAAATCTCCACAGGGGTTTTGCCTTGTCTTTTCTGGGGCTGAGAGAGTGTGTATGCATATTTTTATTTTATTTTTTTAAAATTATTTTTATTTTAATTAATTTTTGGTGCTTCGGCCCCCCCAATTGTCTGAGGGACAGCAACCCTACCAGCAGCATTACTACTGTGAATATAGCCTCTTGGTTCACAGGAGCTCACATCCCTCCCATAGCTGAAAGGTAATGCCATGGTGAGATTTCAAAATGACAGTTCTTTTAAAATTCCTGGCATTGTGCAGATCAGTGCTGCAATACTTGCTATACTACAGTGGCACTTCTCACTCCACTAGGGAGATAAATATACTTTCTGCAGATCTACAGGATTGACTTAACTCCAACAGATTTTATAGGCGTTCACAGGTTTCTTCTTTCCATCTTTTTAGTCCATCCAGAAATATTACAAGATTCCTCAGATCAAAAAGAGGCACTGATCTAAACAGCCTCTTAATTGACCCTATTGTCACTTGTTCACTGCTGGGAATGACTTGGAAGTGATGAAAAGGGACTTACAAGGACTGATGCTGTGGATTGCACTGTAGGAGCAGAGTCAGAGATGAAAAAGAATGAAAACTCTCAAGGAAAAGATGAAAGGAGAGAGGAGTTCAGTGAAACTTATTGAAGCTGCAGCTTCTATCAGTTTTTCCACTGAACTGTGGAATCAATGGCTAATACTTCCATATCTCTAGGAGTTTCAGGGAGTGAGTATGTGAACTGAGATAAGACAGGTTATAGTTGGCCAGTCACATTTCATTGCTTGTAAGCAATGACCATTATAAGAAGCTTTATTTCCAGTCATAGACTTGTGGATAAATGGATATATTTTTTGAAAAACAAAAACAAAAACAAACACAAAACACACACACACACACACAGAGAAGTCCTGCTACTCCATCTCCAGGCAATGCGCCTGGTGCACTATGTGGGAGCCTTTTGGATTATATCAACTTAATCTATACTTAATATATTCTAGATTGCTACATGATGTACCTCATTTGGGGTATAAATAAAACAGCTGATGTCTAACATCAGTCTAATCTTTTGTACAAAGATATACTAATACCACCATAATACTATCACTGTGGAATTGTTTTCAACCTGGAGGACTTCCATTTATGTCAGGGATTGACAACATATAGCCCACGGCCTCATGTGGCCCATGAAACCATTTGAAGCCCCTGACAACCCTTTAAGCTGTTGCTCCTGAAACATATGGGGTGCCAAAATGGAAATGCCTCTTTCCTTCTTCTCTAACAGAAGGAAAAGAGATGCTCTATCTTGTCCATCACAAGGAATATTTGATGTGTGAAGGAAATCTAGCTGTTGCAGTTGCCACTGAATTTCAAGGGAAACTGTAGCAAGCAGTGGAAACTTCTGCAGCTGCAGTATTCCAACATGATGGGCCAAAGGGGGTTGGGAGAGCTAGTGCAGACACACACAGAGAGAATGAACAGATTTTAGATAGGTGATAGTTAGCTATCCACAGGATATACAGTGTTTAGATTGGCTAGCTAGCTAACTAGCTGATCTAAGAATTTTATCTTGTGAATCCCAGCCTAGGAAAGCCTCCTTATAGTCTCAGATAGTGTGGCTATTGGCCATTCTAATTGAGGATTTCAAGAGTTTAGTCCCATGGAGGACAACTTTCAAAATGGGAAAGAAATCAATGTACTCATTATACATTATTATTAAAATAATCACCCAGCAAAACCTCATCATGGAAATATTTTCCTAATATAGTGTACTTTTTGTTCTCTACCATTCATACTTGTTTGACATAATGTTTTATTAACTGAGAAGAATATGTTTGAATACATATTTGTTTGTTTATTTAACATTCCACTTTTTTTCCTGACATGGGACATAGCATGACTTACAACAAGGCTAACTCTAACCAGAATGAAATACCTGATAATTATTATTTTTAAAAAATATCATATTAAAATACCATTAAATTAAAACTATAAAATCATCATTTTTTAAACCTAAAAATAAGGATAAAATAGCAGGCCCAACAAAAGACTCATTTGTATAATTAATCATCAAATGCCTATTTAAGATAACTAGATTTAAGATAACTAGAATGACTATGTCCTCCCTCTGTCAATTTTAAATCTTTAAAGATCTAAGCTGGCTCAAACTACATCTTACTTTAAAGCAGTGGTTCTCAACTTATTCTATGCCCCACACCCCTAGGAAATGTTTGATTAATGTTCACATCCCCTACAAAAGTAATATCACATTTGAAGATGAAGAAGTCTAATTTTTAATTTTTGAACCATAAATTGAATCACATACAATAGTGAATGTGAACACATTAAAATTTAAAAAAATGCTTTTAATGCAGTGCATAAGATGCAAATCTAAATTGAGCAATTAAATTCTAATTTACATATTCAGAAAAAAATAAAGTGGTGACTAGTGACACTAAAGGCCTCAAGTACACTTTTGGCTGAAGTACATGGCCCAGAAGGAGGGGCCTCTGGCCCCAATTGCAGCAGAAGCACAGTGATTGCATGGCCCACTTCTAAAGCAGTCCATTGCAGCAGTCCCAATCACATAGGCGTGCAGGAGTGGATTTAATCCACTCCTAAAAGGTTCAGTTCTTGCATCATAAATGTGGCCTCAGTGCAGCTTCCAGACACTTTGGGGGCATGTGTCATCTAAATGCCATACCCCCAAAATGTCTGGAAGCTGCTTTATTTGGCCCGTGCATTTCAGGCCTTTGTTGTACCTCCTGAAATTCTATCTCACACCTCCTGGGGGTGTGGGCACTCCAGGTTGGGAACTCCTGGTCTAAAGACACAGGAGTTTCATTGGTTTTCTTCCCTTGCCTTTTTAAACAAGCACAGAGGGTCTGATCTAGATTAGGATCAAGCATGGAGAGTAGAGAACTTTTGATCTTTTGCCCCTTGTGTGGTCAGGTTCCAGTTTGGGCATTAGCATCTACAATAAATACAGTGGGACTTTGGTATCCACAGGGGATTTGTTCCGGACTCCCCCTCAGATACCAAAAACTGCAGGACCTCAAGTCCCATTGTCTCCAATGGCAGTGGGTGCACATGACTTGCACCATCATTGGGGATAACAGGACTTCAGATAAAGTGCTTGCATTGCTATTGAGGACATTGGGACTTGCTGTCCTCAGACGCTTAAATCTGCAGATGGTATGACTGTGATAACGAGTCTCCATTGTCTTGTAAAAACACAATCTGTTGAATCAAATATGTCAGTCTAAAGAGAGCCCTTGAGTGAAGTACTGTAAAACTCCACCTCCATCTTTGCACCTGATTTCTTACTCTTTGCTTGTCGTTTTAAACCTACACCATGTATTCAAACTTGATTGATAAGCTGTATTCAGGCATTTGGTACCATAGTTAATGACATACATGTGAGCAATGTCCCTGATCACCTTGTTATCATATCAATTTGAAGAGGATGTAAGTATGTTTGACATATATGTGTAGGGATATTTCTGCTGGGGTGGAACTATGATTGATCACATTTCTCATCCCCCTAGAGAAAGCCTTAATTGTATACATACTGCCCCTTTCAAAGTAGTGCTGATCACAAATGTCAAAGCCCCGTAGCCAATATATATAATTCCATATACTTTCAACAAAATTACAAACTGAGTCCATCCTGTCTTTTACGTACCCTCTTTCAGTCTGAGATAGTTTACTGTGTAATCCTAGGCAAGTCTACACAGAATGTTAAGTTAAATGGAATTTATACCATGAAAGTATTGTAGTCTTGCCTAAAACATCTAAACTTAAACAAACACTTTATTCACTGTATTCATCATATTTGGAAGCTGTGACCATCTTAAGTTTATGTGCCACTGTATACCTGACAATATTGTGCATTACTATAGTGCAAGCAACCTGCCTGCCATAGCAAAATCTCATTGTTGAGTGACATTTTTTAAATAGTTTTTATTAGTTTTAATAATGTATATAAAACAAAAAATGATAAACACAAATCATATGTACATGTCTAGAGCTATCACCATATCTTCAACCTTTACTTTCTCAGTTAATTTTAAATTCTCTCTATATTATTATATAATGCATTTACTACAAAGTCATAAAATAAATATCTAATTTCTACTACATTTCGATATCTTATATTATTTCGTGTTTACAAAAATTCAAGATTTCTTCCCACTTCCTTTCATATTGTTGTGTCGTTTTACCTATTGCATACATTGATAATCTATCCATATTTGCTAAATAATTTTATTTGCCATTCCCTTATTGTGGGGATTTCTTGGAGTTTCCAATAACGTGCATAAATTATCCTTGCAGCAGTTAACATATATGACATTATGTTTTTCTTTTCACCATTTAATTTGTGGTTTACTTCATCTATTATGTTCAACAAAAATATTTCTGGTTTTAGAGGGATATCAACATTTAGTATTTGCCTCATATATTTATGAATACATTTCCATTTTTTTTTAGCCTTGCTGCAGTACCATCTAAGTGACATTTTGGAATCATGAATATGTTAGTGTTAACAGTCCCATAATGGAAATATGGTAAACAAGTGCAATGCTGATCTTCTGTAGTATGGGCAAAATCTTAGTAAATAGATTATGGACGAGAATTTCAGTTGGCAATCTTGTTCTACCCATGCTAAATCTATTCAAATATAAACCTAATGACATCGAACAATTTTAGAATAATCTTTTGATGTACAGTAGTGCTTTACTATGTGCGTCTATTGGTTAAAATTTCTGTAGAACAGATTCACATAAATTACTGGCTGTTTCCTGGGCACCAGAAATACATTCTTTATTTGGAAAAAAAAATCTGTTATAAAAACAGCCTTCCTGTTTTCTATTTAGCTTCAACTGACTAGTAAACACTGTTTAAAGCTTCCAGAGATTTTCTATATGATTGGGGTGCCCACAGGATGATATCAGAAATCATGGGTATTTCCTCCAGCTTCTTTAATTTCTTTCCCCATGTAGAACAAATTTGAAACTTGCTAGCAGGTGGCCCTGGGGGAAGTACAGGCCAACTTTATTGTGGGATTGATAAAGCTGCAATAGGGCTGCATTTCAATCTGTATGTTCTGAAACAATGGCTTTTGTCAATGGATGGATGGCAGCCAGTTTTAATGGTTTAAAGGAAATGTGTTTTGGGCCTGATATGCTACCACAGGGTATAAGAAGCAAAATTTGAAAGTAATTTGTCTATAAAAAAGAATAGTAAATAATTGCAGAATTGTTTATTATTTCATACTTCAGTATCTCAAAATAACATTTCTTTTAATGTTAATAGTACAGTGGGAACTTGTTATCTGCTGGAGTTTGGTTCCAGTATCTCTCGTAGATTACAAAATCTGTGGATGCTCAAGTTCCATTAAATATAATGGCAGAGCAAAATGGCGTCCCTTGTATAAAACGGAAAATCAAGGTTTGCTATTTAGAATATATATATATATATATATAGAGAGAGAGAGAGAGAGAGAGAGAGAGAGAGAGAGAGAGAGGAATATTTTCAAGCTGTGGATGCTTGAATCTGTGGATAAAAAATGCATGCATAAGGAGGGCCAACTGTATGAATATTTCTTAAATGTAACTGGTTGATTAATGAATCAGTTTGTGAATGTGCCAAATCAGCTGACTGTCTTAAAAAGACATGTAAACTAAAAAAATTAGGAGTTAAAAGGAAAGAATTTTGCAAAAATGACATCAACAGTAATTTGTGCAAGCTACATATACTCTTAGTATTTTACAACTGAAAATAATGTGCTCTGGTGTATTTATAATAGCCCTAATGTCATAACAAGGTTCATTTTGAAAGTGCATACTCCATCCACTCACAGATTCCTGAGGTTCTTTTCACATATTGGGTTCTGAGTTCATTCCTGCTACAAAAGGCTATCCTCCATTAACTCTTGAAGATATGATAGGAATTCCTGTTTAAGAATACTTACTTTTGGTAATTTTTAAAATAATTATTCTTAAATATCGTAGTTTCAATTACTCTTAAATATTCTCAGACATGTCCTGCAACATTTGCTTTGTTCATATTTGCAACATTTGCTGTATTTCAGATGTTCCCTTTCCAGTATCTGATACTATTCTTCTTAATTCTTTCAATTTCAAAGCATTTAAGAAATTTCAGCATTTTGATTGAGGGCTGAAGCAGACGACCTGGAAGGACTGATCTCCTGTAGTGTTTGCTTCAGGACTGTGGCAATCAGACAGCCCATTCCCGAAGCAGTCTGCCACTGCAGTCCCAAACAGGCTGCTGGCAGGAGTGGATTAAATCTACCCCTTTTGTCAGTGGTTTCCGGCTACCTCAGGTGGCCTTCGAGGGCTTCTGGACACTTTGGGGGCCTGAGTCATCTAAACACAAAGCCCCTGAAGTGACTGGTAGCCACTTTATTTGGCACATCTGTTTTGGTCCTGAGTTTCCTTCTCCCCCCCCCCCCCTTTGTCTCTGCTATCATCATCTGAAACTCTCTTGGTTCTTCCCAATTCTGATGTCACTTGATTTAACTTTCCTAACTTTTTAAACACCTGCATTTATTTGCTGCATCTTTCTTCATTTGGGTCCTGGCTTTTGTTCTCAACCATATGTATTTTTGTTCAATCCAAAAATCTCATTCCTATTTGCAGTTTAGGTTTATGCTGTTGTTCTCTGTATGAAACAGGCCTTTCCCCCTATAATTTGACCACTATAAATTTAAACTTGTACAAACAACCTTTTTTCCCCCTATTTCCAGCCATCAACAATTGTACATTTTCTCAAGGTTTTTTTCCCAACTGGTCTTCCCTTTTAATTCTCAGAATTCTTTTTATGTTGGATAATTCTTTTCATTCCAATTACTTGTCATTCTCTTCTACCCCGCTTTTCATCTCCATCTTGTTTTATTTTCTTCCCTCTCTAATTTGTGTTTGCATCTGCCACACCACATTCACAAACTTGCTTGGTTGCAATGAGTGAGAGGAGTTTGTTGGTGATTGCTCCTAGACTTTGGAGTTTCTTCTCTAGGGAGGCTAGAATGGCTCCCTCCTTGACCTCCTTCTGCTGGTAAGTAAAAACCTTCTTATTCCCCCAGGTATTTAGAAATTGACTGTAATGGGCTTTTAATGGTGTGTTGTGCTGTTTGGTTGATTCTTACATGGGTTTTAATGAATTTTAATGGATTTTCTGTTTAATTGTCTTTGGAATAACTTTTATATGTATAACTTTTAAACTGATGTTTTTGTATAGTTTTAGTCTGTATCTTTTTAATAAGTGGTAAGCAGCCTTGAAAATGTGGGATACAATAAATAAATATTTGTGTTTTGTTTTCTGCATCTACCAGCAGCAAGTTTTGTTTGCACAATGGTTAGAATTTATTTCTTCTGGTCTGTTTTCTGATCCTAATCAATATGGTTTTCATTCTTTTCGTTCTCCTAAAATTTCTGCTGCTGATTTCCCTGTTTGTAAACATTACAGGTGGATAGACTCAATCAAAGATGCCAGGGCCCTAAGTTTGCAAGAGGGATGTTAATTATTGCATGTCATGGGGGTCTCTCATTCATAGGATCATCATAAATCAAAGCTGACATAATGAATTCAATTAACAACAGTTATAATATAACCATATATGTGCGCATGTATTTATAATTCTTTAGTTTATGTGTTTTCTATGAATGGTATTGTATATGTACTGTGTCCTGCTTGTTATCTCTTAACAGCTCCTGAAGGATCCATGCAAGCATTTTGACTGAAACATGATCAGTTATTTTCTGTCTCACCACCCATGAGTCAAGCCTGTAAACTTTATCCAATTCTCATTTGAGATCTTCTTTTTGTCTTTCTAATAATTCAGAAAAAATATTCATTAGCCTTTCATATAGATATTCATTTTGTTGTTCCAGTATCCTCTATAGCTGAGGACCCTTTCTCTTTCTTTAAGTTTCAGAAGAGTCAAAATATCCAAGCCATGTTCTCTATCCAACATTTTTGTAACTTCGTCCAGTTTTTGTGTTTTTATCTTCCAAAGTTGTTAATTTTTCATTCAGCTGCTGCACTTTTGTAGTCATCTGGGCTAAAGCTTTTCTTTGAAGTCTTTCAGTTCAGATTCAGTCTTCTTTCAAATCCTCAAGGTCGATCCCATCTGAATAATTTCTGCTCTCATTTATTTTATTTCTTCCACAATAACCTGATTTGAATGAGTCATTTTAATTGACTAGTCTACAGATCAGTCCTGGGCTCCCCGGGCAGGTTTAGTTGTTGGGGGGGGGATGAGTAGATGGAGAAGGAAAACTGTTTTGATCCTGTTTTTTCCCCAAAAAACTAGTTGGAAACCCTGCTCTCCACACAGCCTATTCCCAAGGTGAGCTGAATACTCATGGGTAGTCCGCACCATGCGGCATCAAAGCACCTCTTCCATTGTTGTTGTTTTTTGCCTTCTCCCCATGCATGTGCACCATTGCACAAACATATTTCCTGTGACTGCCAATTATCTCCCTTGTCTTGCCCAACTATCATCTCATTGGATGTCCCATGTGACCCAGCCACACAGTTGCACAAACAATATACCACCTGTACAGTGCATTGGTGCATCCAGTGACATATTGACAAAGCACAATCATGGAGCCCTCCATACATGCCCCCTTTCCCTCTTCACCCCAAGCCCACTGTTGGACTCTCTGTTTTGTGTATATTTTAATAACATCCATTGCATTATTGGTGACCTGCCCTATTTGGTGTACTTTCACATCATGGGGTGTGTGAAAGGTTGATGGTGTGATGGGTTGATTGTGCACCTGACTAATTGTGTGCCTGTATGCTCAAACAGAAAAACTGTATGTGAGCAGTGGTGCTGGCAACTGCTTATCACTGGTCCCAGGGCACATGCTCCTGAAAGCTTCCATACATTTCCCGAGCTTTCATGTATTCCTGCACTCACACTGTGCTGTTTATATGCTGGTGTGATGATCCACAAAAAGTTATTGTTGAAATGTGATGGAACTATAGTCATCCCTTCAGATTTGCAGGGGATCCATTCCTGACCACCACCACCCCATCGGAATAATCATAAATATTGGGGGCCTATTGTTTTCAACGGTCACCTGCTCCTGCGTTTATCCCTCCCTGCTTGCTTGTCCATGAAGGGCCAAGACCACGTACTCCAAGTCCATGAACAGGGACGGAAGAGTGTATTTACAGAATTTAAAATATTTTGAACAAATCATTAGAAAAGCAAAGAGATAAATCAATAAATCTGCATTGTATTAAAAGCAATTACAGTCAGTTTCCCAAAGCCTATTGGAATACAAAAATGTCATCGGCCAACACAAGAACAACAAGAATATCCTCATCTCCCTAGGGAGGAATTTCCAAAGATGAACTTGAGAGCAAGGTTTTTGTGCAGCAGTAGGTATCCTTGAGCAGTAATGAGTATCTTTAAGTCAAATATTAAAAAATTATTTTTCCAGAAAATAAGATCCCCTCCTCCAGGCACAACTAATAGTTGTCATTTACTGTTAAAAGCTTTTAAGTATAAACTAATACAAGTATAAATAACCCGAGAAAATTTTAGCATAAATGGAGTTTAGCCCAAGTCTGAATGGTAGAAACTATCCATTGCAGTCAATAGAGGAACTGGCCTTCAAACGTAGAGCAGCTAAAGGTATACATTTTGACACATCAAAAAGTGAATGCAAAAAATGGAAGAAAAGAATCCATGTTCCATAGCAAGAGCACAATGCAACATCCAGAATAGAATATTATATAATGATAAGAAAAAGACTTTTGCATTAAATGTCTGGAGAACAGCCTTAGCAGTGCTTGACACAGAGTGAAATGGTAGAAGATTTGTGAGTTGCCCCTAAAAGAATAGAAAACAATACTAAAATATTTAAACTAAGTAGGCACATCTGGACAGTCTGGAAAAATGAGAAAGTCTCTGGATTTTTCTGTCCTTCTCCATTTTTTTTAATTAGAGCTCTACATGATGATATCCCCATTATGAAGTATTCCCAGGGAACTCCCAGTACTTACAAGGACATTTTATTCCCACTCTCCTGGTCAGTTTAAATTAAACCATTATTTCCCAAAGTGAAATGTACCTCTCTATGGCAGTATGCTTCTCTTATCTAGAAGCTAGCTAAGATGGCTGCTACAAAGAAATGTTATAGCTATTCCCAGGAGAGTTGTTTGCACCGAGATCAAGTGAGCGAAGGAAGAATGCTGGCATTATAAAGAAAGAATCCTATTACTTAACTTGTGTAATATTGCTAAAGTACTTTAACATTTTAACTAATTAAAAAGGTCTCAGCAGAAATTGGTGCAAGTAATTTCATCTGAGTCTAGGTGTGAAATGTGGTCAATGGGAAGGAGAGGAGGAAGAACACAAGGGGGGGGAAATGCGTTAGGGAAATGTGGCATATTTCAACAAAGAGTTTGGATTCAAAAAGATGAATATGGAGGTAAAAGTAAAACAAAAAGAACTGGAATATCTTGATATTCCCCTGGACATTTTTCTGTCTGGATAAGTCCTGAATTGTTGCCCTATCTGCAACCCATTTATGTGTTGCCCTATCTGCAACCCATTTACTTAAGGAAGAACATTATGGGGTATTGTTAGTGCTATGTTCACTAAACAGACTCACTAATAGTGAACTCAGATGGCTGA
>JAIPUX010001232.1:71659474-71674648 GCA_020142125.1 Phrynosoma platyrhinos | reverse complement strand
GACTGATTCTATAGCCCTAAATCCAATTGTCTATCTAGAGTCCAGTGGAGTTGCTAGGGTTGGCATGATCCAGTGCAGTAACTTGTGGTGTCACCCACTTCATGGACCTCCTCCATACAGAATCCTTATTAATATTTTTATACTATTGTTACTCATAAATCGTAATTCCTGTATATCAATGAATGTAATGGTGATGGTTGTGACATAAACAACTAGCAAAATTAAACCTTTAAATTACAATATCATACACACAGCCTAAATGTATTAATATGTACATAGTGTCATGTTGTTAAAATGAAAATTTTGTTAGATGTAACATTTTTAAAGGAAATTTGAAAAAAATATTTTTAATTTTTTAAAAAATATATCATTTTTCTTTAAAATGGGGCCTCTCCTTTTTCCTCCTGCTGAGCCTAGCCCCACCCACACCATACCTTCAGCATGTTACAGGGATACAGGTAAATCCCACATCTTATTTCTGCCAAAAGGCAGAGGTTTGGGGATCAATTATGTCACCTCCACAAAGAGTGTCACCTGGTGCAGTGCACACTCCCTGCACACTGCTAGTGACACCCCTGCTTAGAGTTATCCCATTAAATTAATGGAACTTACATACGCATCATGTCACCAGATTCTCATCAAATCAGTCACTGTACTGTACAAATAAGGTGGTTGAGAGAATGGTAGCACCCCATAGAAAGTCTATATATGTAATCTGACATGGTCAGCATTCAGGGAAAAAAACCTATCTCTAGAAATTAGGATTTATAATCAATTTCAAGAAGAGTCACTTTGAGCAAGTATTAACTCAGGATAGCGAATAAATCCAAAGAAGGTAGTGTCTGTCTTATCTTTGGAGATGAGACAGAACATCTTAAATCTCCCAAATTCTTCCTCTGAAACCATCAGATATAATGGATTTAGCACACATAAAGGAAATGTTAATTTTGACCATTTAAACAGGGCATGTTTCCATGCTCACCATCATTTACAATGGCTTTTGCTGCAATATCAGATTGTGAAAATACAAAGACAGTATTATCAGAGTTCCATCGGACCCTAAAATTATGAGTCCAGCCAGGTCCAATAAGAATTGGATTTGAATCTATGACTTGACATTAATGCAGCTACAGCTTTGAGTCTGGGTGAATTAAATTGCTTGAATTTGCGTGACAATAAAATATAGATAGGGATCATATAATGCTGATCATGGCATACACTTGGCCCTGATCAAATGCTGATGACATATGTATGAGCAGATGCTGACAAGATGGAATTAATGCTGATTTAAAGAAAAAAGGTCTGTGCAAAGCTGATAGAGCTCGGCAGAAAACATGAAACTATGAAAAGGAGTGGGTGGGGAAAGAGATGTGTAGTGAGATAATGGATATGGCTAGTCTTTTGCTTCATGTTTTGGGGTTTCTTCTATTTTCTTCAGATTGTGATGCCTATCTTGTTGAAAATACACAAGCAGCATAGCATGTATTCTCTGAATTGCAGTACAAATATGATCATGACTCCAGGGGAGACAGAATTTTCCTACACAAAAGAAGAAAGGGATTTAAAAAACAGGGGAGTGAAGACAAAAAGAAAATGAACAAGGGCTACAATTGGACTATCATATCCACGGATTCTGCATTGACGGATTCAATTATCCATGGCTTGAAAATATTTTTAAATATAAAAATTCCAAATAAATTCCTGGAACCAAACCCCAGCAGATACCAAGAACTCTAGTTGTTCTCAATCAAGGCTTTTCAAATCCAAGGAAGGAATCACAGGCCATCAAGATTCTAGAAGAGATTTACCCAATTACTGTCAAAACCATGTCCTAAGGTAAACAACAAAGTTCAGGTCTCAGTCTTACTTGGACATCTCCTTTGGTGAAGGTGTCAAATTAAGCTGAGAGAGACATCATCACTAGTTACTGCTATGGCTGGAGCTTTGTGGGGTAGAGAAGTACATTGAAGGAGAACTAGTGGATACTTGAAATGCATTTTAGTGTAGTGTAGTTTTAGTGTTGTTTATATTTAATAAAGTTGTATCTTTTCTCTTTGGGGATCTGGATTTTGTTTAAACCCTGGTAAACCCACATATGGAGTGGTGTTAGTGCTGGCACTTACAAAGCCAGGTAAGAAGTAACATTCTCCAGCAGCCTCAAGCACCTTGGATTATTGCGTTACCCATTCAAAATACAAACTGGAGGAATAACTTGACTTGCTTTAGTCCTTTACTACTTACAGTGTTCTGCAGGACCATTACTCTGTTGATGGTTCACAAACTGTTGGTGTTGATCTGCATTTCATTTCTTTTTTGTATTGAGATCCTTTGCCAATTAGGCTTTCCATATGTTTTGTTGGTATTAATCTTTACACAGATGTTTTACAATTATGTTTTGGTTCCTTACACTATCTTCAGTTATTGGTAATTTCATATTCCTTTGAGAGGAAATGCCCCTACCATTAAAGTACTCCCACTCAAAGCAAATGCAGATATGGTCCTGATTTTTGTGAAGACTCCAGTGGAGGGAGTAGGTTGAATTTCCCCCTCTATGCAATATTTCAAATTCCTTAATTAAAAGATCCCTTTCCCCAATTGTTAGGTCCCATATGGGTTAAAAGTGGGATAGAAATGAAATGCATTATAAACAAAGAAACAAACATGCCTCATAAAAGCTGCACAGTTTTGTTTCCAAATCACTTGAAATTTAAAGGAACTCTCTTAACTTTTTACACAAGTGGTAGCATCTGATTCTGAAAATATTAGCCGCAAGACAGAAAATTGCAAGGGCAGTAGAAAGTGGGCTATAGAAGTGTGGTTTTGTACTCAGCTGTGGCTCACAGAACCATTGGATGGGTTTGCCAGCAGGACCTTGGGGACACATTTGAAATTCTATAGCTGAGTTGTAAAAGTTCCCCCACTCCCATGGTTCAGGTTCTTAGGAAGAATCATATCTGAAGTCTATGGTACCTTTGAAACTATTCAGCTCTATGAGATTATGTTATGTTTTCACCATTGCAAATGTTTCCTATAGTCATTTCCTCTAGATTTTTTTCTTTTTGATCTAGAGATATCCAGTATAAAATCAGTTCTAGAGAAGGATTGCTGTGGCTTACACACAGATGAATATTTGATCTCAGACCCTGTTTCAAGATATGGGATGGGACATTCACAGCTCTGTTGTACATCTCTGGATCAACATGTTGGCATCTCAGACGTGGGCACAATGTAAGTTGAAATCTGAAGGCCTGAATTTTTTAAAGCGCAAATGCTACTATTAAGAACATTGTAATCATTTTATTTAGATGTTACAAAAAATACAAAGAATGAATGAAAATTCAAGTTAATTCGGTTTCCAATATAAGAGAGATTTTTCAGACCATTGCAAAAACACTCAGTTTGGCATGCCAGTGACAATAAAACACAATGATAATTAAGCAATTTAGTAAGTTTGAGCCTAAGATAAAGAAAGAAAGATTTAAAAATCTCAGAAAATATAGTATATGCTACAATCTTTTGGAAAGAACTACACAGTGATGATTCAGTGAAATTAATAGAGATCTGAAACATATAACAAGGATTTTGCTAAATTCATTTAAATTTAAAATATAGTCTTTATTATGTCTGTTTGTGTGTGTGCCTTAAATTCTGACCAAAACTGGGTTGCACTCAGATTTAGTCAGAGTTAGAGTAGACTAATGGAATGCATTTTCCACTGATTACATTAGGTGTACTCTAAATATAACTAGGCTGCATCTACACAGCAGAATTAATGTAGTTTGACACTAATTTAACTGCCCTGGTGCAATGTTATTACATTCTGGGGTTTTGTAGTTTTGAGAGCTATTTAACCTTCTCTGTCAGAGAACACTAGTGCCACAACAAACTACAAATCTTAGGATTACATAACATTGTGACAGGGCTATTAGAATGGTGAAAAACTGCATTAATTCTACAGTGTGGCAACAGCCTATGTCTGGATTTAAACCATGGCTTATAATGAAAAGAAAGAGGTAAAATTTGCTTCCTTGGTTAGTCTAATGCACTCACAGAAGTGTAGAACATTTAAATAATGTTAACTAATAATATTCTATTAATATTTTTAATCCATTGTGCAAAGGAGGAATTATGATGCGGGAAAAGGTGATTTATTGGATATATGTTGCACATTGGAATTCTAACAAATTTCTTGTATTATCTGCAGTTTGAATTTACTATTTCAACATAATTTCTTTTGTTTTATTATTTTGAAGCTTTATGCTCTTCCTTTCAATCAAATGAATCTTCAGCCTACCTAGAAGAAATAGGTAATAACACATATATACATATATATTTTTAAAAAACAAAAACTCTGCATGCACCTCAAGCTGGTGGGTGGGCCAGTTGGTCTTTCCTTTGCCTTGATATTAGTCTTCCTGGGAGGTAAGGTCCTTGATTTCCAAGCTTGTTAAGCTTATTGCACTGTGTTCTTGTAACATAATGAGTACATGATAAAAATGGAACAGAATGTATTTTATCGCACGGTATGATCCTCATCGAGTTCCTGTTCCGTGCTCTGACAGTCCCTAGCCCATTCCAGGAGGAGAACTGTAAAAATGCATCCTCAGCCAGCAAGAATGCTTTCAAGACCATTCAATATGATGTGTGTGATAATCCTATCCAGTCTCAATCTGTCTTTGTGTTCTGACTGGCTAAGTCAACCCCCTCACCTCCCATCCTAGAACGTCTACAAACTCAACTCTTCCGGTGTTGATGCAAGGAAGGTGCCACAGGCAATTTAATTTTTTTTGTAGATTGAATTGCATCATGTTTACAAGACAAAACAATGAATGCTCACTACCTAAACCTCTCAGTAGCATTCTTTCCAATGCAGACATAGGGGTTTTCACAACAGTGAGCATGAGCCAATGAAGGATGGCTGAGGAACTACTAAAGAGACACTCTGGTTTAAAGGATCTACATAATGATCATCCTTTTAATTTTCTTTTTCTTTATTTGCATTCAGGTTTGCCATATGACACTCATCATTCTTGTTTCAATTACACACTTGTACATTTCCCTAATAAGCTGACAGAGGTACTTTGGGATAGCAGAAAATATTTTCCTGACATGAACATGACAATGTTTTATAAGTAAGTACTGCTTCGAGATTCTAAGTCTGAATGCTGGTGATTCCTTCACATGGGCAGGAATTGGTTTACTTTCCTCTTCCTTCTCTCTTTTATTCAGAAGAAACTGAAGGCATGTGCCAGAGACAGGAGTTGTGCTATCCCTCACCTTTAAGTTTGGCTACCATTGTTACAGTTAATCTCTTTCCTTCTTTATAGAAAGAACTATGGGGCTCATCTCACCATTCTGGGTTTTCACCTTCCAGCTTTTCCCTTCAGTAGCCTACGACCATTCATCAGGTCCTCATTACTACAATCATAGAGCTATGAGCAGGGCTAGGAAAGTTACTTTTAAAAAAGTAAATCATTCTCCTTATTCTTTGCAGTTTTTGAAAAGTGATCTCTGCTTTTACTGGATATATTGCATGTTGTAGCTCCTGTTGTTTTTGTTAATTAATTTTGTTAAGAAAATGCCATAACATTTTAGAAATCCCTGTCCAAATATTCTAAAAATGCATCTGAAAGGTAACATTTTAGAATAACCAGAAACCATCATTTGTTACACCTCCAATATTCCACAGATGAAAACCAGGATGTGTGTAGCCAAGGAACATTGGAGTACAGTCAAGATGGCAAAAGTTATTAATGAGGGAGAACACACAGTTAAGGAGAGACTGATGCAGTTCATTTTTCCCTGAGCCTACTGGGAAGAGCAAGATCCCACCCCTTCTCCCCTCTTCCTCTACTGAGTAAACAGAGTGCCAATTACTTATGCACTTTGAACTCAGTTTCCAGCAATTTTTAAGATGAGAACAAAAGAGGACAGTGGGAGGAGGAGAGAGAAAATGGGATATGTCAAAAGCTGACCTGCCAGATCGGGTCACTTGGAAGGATGCTTGGAGAGCAGTTGCACTGGATCCTGAAGGTTTTTTACTTTACTCCAGAGTGCTACTCCCCACAGTAATGATCTGGGTGGCTGGATGGCTGGAGGGGAGGGCACAAAAGTCTCCCTCTGCACTGGGTGACACCAACTTCAATAGCACCACTGATGTCCAGATGTTTCTAACAGAATATTACCCATAGCCTTCTATTCAGGCACTTGTCCATCACCAGCAAGCTGTATTAAAGGCTATTTTATCAGAACAGTTTTAACTGGTATGGTCTACTATGCAGTGCACAATTACTGAATAATTATGGACCTTCTGATTATGCAAGCACATTCATGTGTTCTTTATTTTTTATATGTCCTGAAAAAGGCCTCAAAATATTTATATGATGAAATTCATTGGACTTTTAACGACTTTACATCATCTTGAAATATGTCTCCTTTAGTTTTTGACTTACTGATGTTTTACCAAAAGAGGAAAAGTCTCTTTGTAGAAGAGACTTTTAAAGGGTATTCAAAATTTAAGTCCCATCGATTTCAGTGCATCTCTTCTAACTATGTCCAAATTTGGACCCAATCTCCTATTTTATTTTATTTTTTAAAACACTAATAATTCAGTGTCATTATTTCAATTTCAGTTTAGATGACCTGAGGTGGAAGCAGTGTCCTCAATACATACCTGACCAAGGATACAATGCTGGATGTGTCTTTCAGGCTGAGACAGATGCGACTCTTCAGATTTCCATCCGGGATACTAATGGGACAAAAGAACTTTACTTTGATGAACAGTACATTTTTAAATTTTGTATGTCAGTATGGATTATTAGTCTGGCTCTTTACATGTCACTGCTGGGCTATTACTACCAAGCAAATCCCCACATGTAAAGTAAAGGAATCTGGAGGCTTCCATGTCAGCAAGGTGGTAAACCCATTTCAGGTTTAAGCTTGAAATTTAAAGGAACTATCCAAGCAGGAGAAGGGGATAAGATCCTATGTAGCTCCTGGTGGTACAGTGATTAAACGCCTGTACTGCAGCCACTCACTTGCAAACCATAAGGTTGCGAGTTCAATACCAGCCAAGGGATCAGGCTCAACTCAGGCTTGCTTCCTTCCAAGGTCGCTAAAATGAATACCCAGCTTGTTGGGGGCAATTAGCTTGTAAACCACTTGGGGAGTGCTTAATTGCACTGTTAAGCAGTATAGAAATGTACTTGCTAATGCTATTGCTTTGAGGTTCAGACTAAAATCCAGAATGGTCCAGTGACAGTCACTCCCCCCAAAAGAAGTTCAGATTGGTATGTCATATTGCACTGTACTTGCTTTTTGGCATGCCACTTTATTTAATATTTGCCAGTGTTTAATAGTTGATATCTCACAGTATATTTAATTTTATAGCATGTGGCAAGGAACCACAGAAGTGCTTGGCTATGAATGGCAGTCTCCACAATGGACTCTGCACAACTACACTAGAAATGATCATTAAAAGAGAGATCTTTTGATAGGAATCTTTTGTGGCACAATTTAATATGGGGATATTTTATATTTGTTAGCATCTCACCTTTTTATTTTGGCATGCTTTAAATATGAAATCTTACAAGTCTTTTATGATTTTATATTTGAAGCCTGCCAAAATACAAAGAGGTAAGACATGGCTGAAGCATTCTAATATTAAATTCCTCCACTTGAAAAAAATCACATCCAAAGAATTGCGTGTCTCCCATGATTTCTAAAGGAGGGAAGGCTTTCACAGAGGAAGCAGAACCACAAGCACCTTTGATTAAATATTTCTGTTGAAATGATGGGGCCAGGAGCAGCCTGAGATATTTTGCTGCCAAGGTTAAGAAAAAGACAGTGCTCTCCTTTCTTCCACATGCAAATGCCACATGGACTGCACCTGAATCTTCCATCCATGCTCGCATGGGACAGCATCTGTAGTAATCCTGAAGACAGATGGCTACTTAGGGAACCTGAAGGAGGTCACTTAGCACCAGCAGCATACCTAGGGCCTGTTCCCACTACGATTTACAGCAAATTGCTAATTGCTGTATTTGTGCCTCGTTTCCACTTTGAGTGGTTTCAGAAGCAACCATGATTGTTCGGAGTTGGTGTGAACTGCAACAAATCCAAACAAACTTCATCTTTTGAGGACTAGGTTTCAGGCAGAGTTTTTTTTTTGGGGGGGGGAGTCAATTCAGATCCGTGTTCAGCAAGTGTGAACAACGGACTTGAATCGCATTGTAAAAAAAGCAAATACTGTTGTTAACTACCTCTGAGTCCACCTCAATTCATAACAACCCTGTGAATGAGACATCTCCAAGACCACCCTGGGAGCGGAGAATTGGGGCTGCTCAGATTCATGAGCCAAGCCACTCTCTGAGCCCTAAGGGCAGCTTGAGTGAATCAGGGCTGCTCAGCTGCATGAACCAGGTGCTCAGCTGCCAAGAATGGATCCTTCTCCTTCTCTTCCTCTTCTCCCTTTTCTTCCTCTTTCTCCTCTTTCCCCTTCTCCTGGAAGATTGCACACCAAGTGAGCGAGTGGGTGGGCAGGGAAGTGAGCAAGTGATTGAGCAATTGAATGAGCAAGTCCTAATCATAGGATTTTCTTTGGCAAGGTTGATTCAGAAGGGGTTTCCCCTGAAGCTGAGAGAGCGTGACTTACTCAAGGTCATCCAGTGGGTTTCACGGCCGGGCTGGGAATCGACGCCTGGTCTTTTTTCTGGTCTCCCTTGCTGGGAGGAAATCAGCGATGGTGGTGGCCTTCTTCCCCCTCCTCTTCTTCCTCCTCTCCCATCTTTTCCCTTTCTTCCTTTTTCTCTTCTTCCTCCCCTCATCCCCCTTTTCCTTCTTCTTCTCCCCCTCTTCCTTTTCCTCCTCCCCTCTCCTCCTAGAGGGGCCTGGATTGGGACCCTGCTGCCCTGGAACTGGTGCCCCCTCTTCCAGAAGCAGCACAAATGGCACTAGTGGGAACTATTAATGCCATTGCTACAATTCACTTCCATAGTGGGAACTACGCCTCAGCCTCAATTGCTTCAGCCACCCAGTGTCAACACGATTTGCAAACTGATGTAAATGTAAGTGGAAATGGCCTCCTAGTATATTTGACATCCAGTGAGGATAATTTTTTAATACATGGTTACTCTCTTCAACAGCCTTTTCTAGGTCTGGTGGAGCTTCTGGGTTAGCAGGTGACTGAAGAGACTCACTTTCTGCATGGCCAGAAGAGTCATCAGACCTAGAAGGCAGCCTCTTCCCACTAGCGGCTAGAAGGTAGCCCATTCCAACCAGTGCACTGGGTGACCCCGCCTCTGTTTCTTTGGTTCCTGGAAACTTGGCAAAAATTTTCAGTCAGTGTCTCAGGGACTAGCACTGGTCCATGGATGACCCTTTGTGTAACAATGTCCTATAGCTTTCAGTGACATGGCTATAGCAAAGCTTGGTATTTTATAATTTCTTTAAAATATGCAGTGACTTCTAAGGTGTATGGAATACTGCACTGCAAAAGGGAAATTACCTTTCTGGTGGAGATGAATATCAAAAGTGTTCATTGCTATAATGAAAGCAATGTAATTTTTGAAATTTCTGAAATGTAACTTTACTTTAGAAAATTACTTTAGAAAAGTAATACAATCGTTAGGAGAGAGTGTAATTTGTATTTGGTTTTATCTCCAACAGTAAAGCCTGACCCACCTGAAAACGTAAGCATCCAGTGGGGAGATGGTGAAGTGACTGCACAATGCATGCCACCTCAGCCTCTACAGAATTTTGAGTTGGAATTTCAGTACAAAAGCAGATTTGATAAAGATTGGCAGGTGAGACATTGGCAGGTACAGTTTTAAGAGAGGGAAGTGGAAATTAAAACTTGGAAAGAGATTTTCTTTTTTGTGGTAACAAATAGATTTTCTTCTGAAGGACTTCCCATCACATTTTATACTGCCGTGTGCTTAATGAACAGCATGGCATATTCATATTTATGCATTGTCAGCAGCCACAAAAAAGACTTGGCAATCCCAAAAAGTTGCCCAGTTGTGTTTTTTTTTTCACAAATGACTTTATTTGCAAAAATTCCCAAAGTGCATAAAATCATGCAAAGTGTAGAAAATTTTCATAATCTTAGCCAGTAGAGAGAAAACTTTTGACATTATTGTCCTTGGATGCAAAAATAAAACAAGCAAAGAGCCTTAGTTTGCAATGGGAGCGATATATAGACAACACTTTCTCTTTGGAAGACACCAGCCCTCATCAATTTGGATTATCCCCTACTGTCTGGCTTTTATTAGAGTCCCTTAGGACCCTATATAAAGAAAACCAATTGAGACTGAATTCTGATTAGATGGAAGAAATCTTTGTTGTCAGGCAGCAGGAGGACATTTATCTGATTAATGTGGTCCCACTTGCTCTCAGATGGATTTTGAGGTCTAGATGGATTCCTCCCTGCCATAGAACTTCAAATAACAGTGGTAACTGGAATCACCTATTTCCCATTCACTTCTCACAGTGATGAGGCTCCACCATTTCCTATCAAAATTAGATCTCAGTGTTCATTGTAGCCATTGTAACCTCAGCCACTGACTTTTAAAGTATCTATTCAGAATTTAGTTGGAAACATCATTGCTTGTTTAATAGTACAACCCAAGATTGATGATCATAAGAGCGCCTTCTCTTAGCATAATTTCACACATGATGTTTAGATTAAGAAAATTTCTGTATAAGGAAAACATGCTGTATGTGAAACATGGTCTTTATTCTTAACAAAACAGCAGTTTACCAGTCTGTTTGGAGGAGGATAAGGGGTTCTATTTATCTGATGGATATTACTTCCAGAAACTGTGTTTATGATCAGGATATGTAAAGCATTATATACAGGGATATGAGATGGGAGAAAAGCCAAAAGGAACAGAAAAGGAATAAAACAAGATACAGAATTGCAAAATGAAATTCTTTTTTGTAAAAACACAAATGTAAGAATTTTATTTGCCTTTTTAAAAGGAATTATCATTTATCTATTGTAGTGCTTGTAATTAAATAATTATTTAAAATGCAAAAGGGAAAAATAATTTTCCTCTGAAAAAACCCCACCAACCTGCTGGTAGGCACAGAAACAATAAATCTTTGCTGTAGTCTTGCATATTTTTGTATCTAGCATTGCTTACTACTGTGTCCTGTTAGGATAATGCAGAAGACGGAAAATGTACATTGGGCAAAATTATTAATGAGTGACAAATTCAATTCCCTATTATTCAGTCCAGGAAAAATGCATGCTGCAAGATTAAAGATCAAGGGTTTGACCTAGAGAAGTGCTACACTTTTCGGTTCAGACTGAAATACATCTATGGAGATTATTCCAGTGAATGGAGTGCAAAGACACTTTGGACAAATGGCAGTTCTGTAGGTAAAAATGGTTCTTGTTGTTGTTGCTATGATAAATCCTCTTGAAAATATCTTCTTTTTCCAGATACTTAAAAGATAGATCTATTTCTTTTTAGTGCTAGTCATTAATTTAGGGTTCACAGTGTGCTATCTATTCCACAGGTCATAGATATGGCTGGCACACAACCACTGATATAAGATTAATAGCTAAAGCGCAAAAGTAATTGATGCTTGGGATTACTTTTCCAGTTTTTCAGAATTTTGAAGAAACAAGAGACTCTGTCCACTAGTTGAGTCAACCAGGGCAAGAAATTCCAGGAACTTGGGCTGCATCCTCACTGTCAAATAACGCAGTTTGACACTGCTTTCACTGCCATGGCTCCATGATCTGGAATCCTGGGATTTGCATTGTGGTGGCACCAGAGCTCTCTGACGGAGGTGGCTAAACAACCCATAAAGCTACAAATCCCAGAATCCATAGCCTGGAGCCATGGCTAGTAAACCAGTATCAAACTGCATTATTTCTGCAGTGTAGATGCACCCTTAGTTGACTGCTGTCTTCTTTCAGTGACAATAAAAGAGGCAGAATTTAGACTGGATAACTGGAGCCATAGAGCTTCTTTAACACCAGCAGCAAGAAGTACCTCTTATTCTTGGTTTTGGAAGGAGCTTGTAGAGGACGTGGGAGTATGCTGGGAAATGACTAAACTGGAGACCCTCTCCCAGATGCTACAGATAACAGGCTAGTTTTTGGCAGTTACAAGTAATTAATATATAGATCTACTGGTTTCAGCATCGTGAACCTCAGCTACCTCTTGTTTGGGAATGAACTGGATCACCTTACAATGAAGTTTCCAAACTGAGAACAGAGATAAGGGGCAGATGAAGACTTTTACCTAGTGTTTTTGGAGAATACTTCTTTTTTGTTGTTGTTGCTAAGATCTAAATCAAATGAGAATTCTGCTTTCACAAGGTCGTATAGGGGCTATTTATAAATGTTACAATAGTATGTAAGTATATGTTGCTAATACAAGGCAACCTGTATGCAAAGGGATATAGTACCTTTGAGTTTATCACATGGAAGGCAAAGTGCCCAAATCTCATGGATAAATGAGGTTTAAATCCTGAGAATATCCCACAAGAGTGGGATTGTTTTCAGACAAGTTGGGCGGATTGGGCATTAATGTGACATTAACCCATGCAAAAAGAGGCAAAATTGCACTGCTTTTTAACTTCAGGATTTTCCTGAAGTTAAAAAGCAACATGATTTTGCTGCTTTTCACACAGGTTAATGTCACTTTAATGTCCAATCTGCCTGAAGTCATCTGAAAACAATCCCACTCTATGGGATATTCCCAGGTTTAAACCCCGTTTATCCACGGCACTTCCCTCCTGTCTGATAAATTCCTTTGATACCTTTGATACTTTGAAAGAAAGAAGATGGTAGTATGAGCTTTTGTAGACTTGAGCCTGCTTCCTCAGATGTATGTTCATTTCCAAAAATGCTTCTGAGGAAGTAGGCTCAAGTCTATGAAAGCTCATACTACCAGCTTCTCCCTTTCATTTAGTCTCAAAGGTGCTACAGGATCCCTTTGCATATTGATTTTCCAGACTTAGTCTGATTTTTCAGACTAAGGGCCTGAGCAGATGGGGCAGGATTGCGCAGGTGCTCACATGGGTTAGTCCTTGGGATGGCGCATGCAATCTATCTGAAAAGTCCCCCAGCTGCCCCATCTGATGTGGAAATGGGTGGCTTGGCTACACCCATTGGACCAGGAGTCCTGTTTCTGCATCAGATGGGACAACTGGGACTTTTCAGATGGATCACATGCCAGAAAGGTAAGGAGTTCGGGGTGAGGAAGGCTGTCTGAACAGCTCAGTTTTGCTGTGTAGAAAACCAGTGCTATTTTACTCCAGGGTAAAGGTTCTTTAGCCTGGGGGCAGATCAGATTCTCTGGACCTATGTCTACACAGGTAGGATTGGGCCTAATCCTGCTACAGGTGTTTTGGCCTGCATTGCCTAAGCTAGATGACACAAAGCCAGGGGGAAGCCAGACCATCTCTTTGTCTTTGAATTCTATCACAAGGATAGATGTTCTTATGTTATCTCCATGGTCTAGTGCAGTGATTTCCAAATTTTGGCTAATAGTATGGGATTCTGGGAGCTGAAGCCCAAAACACCTGAAAGACCAGAGTTTGGGAATCACTAGTCTAGTATATAGCTGAAATAGGGGTAGAAAATTTAATGAATTATTTAGAATTATTTAGCTATATCAGGTAGGGAGAGTAGCAGGTAGTGGTTTGGGTTCAACACATGTACAAGACACTACTCCTGTTTTCCCTACTCCAATATTACATTGAATTTTATATTAGAACTGTGGTTAGGCATAGAAGACAACACATGGCATTTATTTCTGTCTACTAAGTAAATACAATTTGCATCAATATGTGTGAATTTTTTTCACCCTGGTACAAGGATACTTCCAATGAATACTATAAGATGTTATATTATTGTGAAACTTAAACAGCAATGGTCTAGATATACACACTATTTAGTTTATCTGTATAATTGCCTTTCAAAAGAAAAAGGTGGCAATAATTTGCTTTCAAGAATCTGTTTTTCAACATATTAGAGAACACATTTCAAAACTTTTTTTCTGTGATTCTCCCGAGATTCCTGTGCTACTGAAGTCTCTGAACCTGAGTTCAATGCAATAATCCTTTTAACTTCAGTGATGGCTGGCCTCCTGATAATATTTGTTCTTCTGCTATGTGTTTGCAGGCTAGACAGGTAAGGACTGTTGGGTTTTTTTTACATGGTTCTTTGTCAAACTCTGCCAAAATGTGAATTAATAAGATTGAGGCTACCACAAAGCAGGGGTAAAGAAAGTGTGGTTTGTGGCCACTTGTGGTCCCTAGTCATGTCCCTGAAGCCCTACCCCATTTCCCCAAAGCCTACAAAACTGAGAGGTGATTGAAGCCCCCAATATGTGTGGGAAAACACAGAAAGGCTCCTAAAACCCCAGCCCCCTGAAATTCCTGCTTTTTTCCTGCTTCTCTTCCATAATGGTGGCATGAAGTGATGCAATATCATTTCTGCTTGCCATTTTTGGAATGAAAGAAAAGGAGAGAGATAAAGGCATGTGACAGGGGTCTGGGGTGTAAAGTTTGTTCCTCCTCTCTCTCACAATTGCCTACCCGTGTTATAAATGGAAGATCTGTGTATTCTGTCCATTTTGTGCATGTGTATTGACTCCCTTCTGTTGAAACCTCATTGGTGAAAATTAGGAAACTAAGATGAAAGGTAAGGACAGAAATAATTGTCCGTTTTTGGCTTGTGTGACTTTCACATAATAAGACCCTTTTGTCCAGTTTGGAGTGAATATTTTTTTTCAGAAAAAAACCTGAACAGAAATGTTATTTTACACTGTATATATTTCCCATTAAACTACATCTGTCACAATATGTTTCATATAAGCAGCTTTTTGAGGCACAACTTTTGGAGATATGCACCAGTCCAAAAGCTAGCTAAATTTCAATTCACATATTAACTCAGGAGATTTAATTTAATGTAAGAGCTATATTCCAAACCACATATTGCCACATGCAAATTAAGTCCCTTCATTTAAAAATGATGACTGAACGGCCCTACTGGAATGCTTTTCCTTTCTTCACAGGAGGAGGACAAAAGCAGTCATATTCTTATATAGAAGCACACAAAGGATATATCTGGGCTTTAAATTATTACAGCTGGTTTATGGTGGGATGGAAAGTTGGGAATATATGTACACACACACACACACACACACACAC
>JAIPUX010001232.1:71592888-71645540 GCA_020142125.1 Phrynosoma platyrhinos | reverse complement strand
TATTAGCTGTTCCTCCTAATTTGGTGTCATCTGCAAATTTGAGAAGCACACACCCTATTCCTTCATCCAAATCATTGATAAAGATGTTGAATAGCACTGGGCCTAGGACAGAACCCTGTGGCCTCCACTGGTCACTTCTCTCCAGGATGAAGAGGAGCCATTGCTGAGCATCCTTTGGGTTCGGTCAGTCAACCAATTACTAATCCATCTAACAGTTGATGGACATTTGACTATGTCGTTTGCAAAAATATCATGGGGGGCCTTGTCAAAAGCCTTGCTGAAATCAAGATATGCTGTGTCTACTGCAATCCCTTCATCTAGCAAGCTGGTAATTTTATCAAAAAAAGAGTTCAGATTAGTCTGGCATGACTTGCTTTTGAGAAACCCATGTTGACTTTTAGTGATTATGGCATTCCCTTCTAAATGTTCACAGACTCTCTGTTTGATTAACTGTTCTAGAATCTTTCCCAGTATTGATGTCAGAGTAACTGGGCAATATTTGTTGAGATCCTTCCCCCCCTTTTTTTTTGAAGATGGGGGCAATGTTTGCCCTCCTCCAGTCTGCTGGGACTTCTCTTCTAGTTATATACTCACTCAATAAGGAAAGATATAGAACTTGTAGTACTGATGGGTGATTCTGACAGCCACAAAATACAACATTTGGAAAAACAATTCTTGTGGACATTTCAGACATTGACAAAGAGGTTTAAAAAGTTACTTTTGGGAAGTACCAATTCCAGAATTCTCAAACTAGCATAGCAATTTACACACTGGCCCTGGGTACCATGACCCACCAACAAATGAGGACAACATGAGCAGATCATACTAAGCCCCTCTCCACATATTATACCATATACCCAGTATTACAGTCTAATCTAGTGTACTGTGTGAACTCAGTAGTGTTACTAGGGTTGGTGTCACCTGGTGCAGTAACTCATGGTATCACCACACCACCACTGACCTCCTCCCATACCAGATGCTACAGAATCCTTAGTAATAATTTTTTGCCTGAATGTTACTTATAAATCATAATTCCCACATATCACTGAATGTAATGCTTATAGTTGTGACATAAACAACTGGCAAAACTAAAATTATAACTTCAAATTACAATATCATTCACACAACCTAAACATATTTACATTTATATAGTGAAGGTTTGCTAAAATGTGATGTTTTTAAAGAAAAATTTATAAGAATAAAAAATTGAAAATAATTTTAATTTCATTTATTTTAAATTTATAATTTTAAAATTTCATTTAAAAAAATCATGGAGTCTATCCTTTCTTCTCCCACTGAGATTAAATTTACTTTTACCGTCTCTTTAAGCATTTGAAAGGGAAGCAGCTGAATGCCACAGCTCATTTCTGCCCAAACACAGATGTTTGAGGAGTAGTGGTGTCACCTGGTGTGGACCACACACCCCACACCTACAGTGACACCAACATCAAAAGTCATTAGAAGTCATTTTGTGGTCTTGTATCATTGCCAGCACTTTTCTTTCTGCACAATAAAAGTAGCAATTTAAATTTGTTCTTACTGCAATGGGGCATGTGTTTTGCTTTTCTGCAGTCAGTTTGTATTGGCAACATTCTGGCCTCATTAGCAAAGTCCTGCTAGCTCTCATTTTGCCCACATTTGCACAACATTTTCTGTTGTTGCTGTTGTTGTTTTGTACCTTCAAGTCATTTCTGACTTACAGCAATTCTAAGGTGAACTTATCACAGGATTTTCTTGGCAAGATTTGTTCAGAGGGGTTTTGCCTTGGCCTTCTTCTGAGGCTGAGAGAGTGTGACTTGCCTGAGGTCACCCAGTATATTTCCATGGCTGAGTGGGGATTCAAATCTTGGTCTCCCAGCACACTAGTCCAACAGTTGTGACATGTTGTTGTTGTTGTTAAGTGCATTTGAGTTAACCTGGACTCATGACAATCCTATGATGAGGGTTGTAATCCAGTGCTTGCAGCACTACATCATTTTCTTGTCATTTTCTTTTTTGGACATGTGGGATGTGTGTATATACATCCTGCCACACCATGTGAGCCATCCTTCACAAGTACATCAGCAGCATCTCCTGGTTATTTCCATTGTAACTCCCTCCCTTACTCAGCCTTCCTTCCTTTCCCTCATAGAAAATCTTGAAGTTGTTGTGGTTGATCTTTACTCCTTTTTAATAGGACTGAGAGGGCAACATTCCCTGCTCTCCTTTTGGGTGAAGGAGGGAGGGTGGATTTTTCCCAGGAGGTAATGGTGTGTGCATGTGCTGAGACTGTGTATTTTTCCTCAGGGCTTCTTTCTCCTGGATTTTTGTCTTTGCCTTTTCTCCTTTTAAGCTTATCACACAGCACTTAAAGAATGGGAATGGAACAAAACGGAAGGGAATGGAATTGAATGGAGCAAAAATGCATTTTACTGCATGGAGGAATGTCACTGATGCTGCCAGGAGTCCCCAAGGCATTCCCCAGCCGTTCCTGGCAGCTGATTTTCAATTTTTCTGGCAGCCAGCAGCATCGGTGGTGTTCTCCCATGCAGTAAAATGCATTTTTGCTCTGTTTCCTTCTGTTCCCTTCCGTTCAATTCCCGTTTTTTAAGTGCCATGCAATAAGCTTATTTGTCTGCAGGTTAAAGTGAAGTGAGGAAAGGATTATAGAGGGTCAAGCTACTTACAAACAAACTCCTTTCCTTTCTATTTTGCTGTGTAGTAATACTCCCAAAATTCACAACCCCTAGGGCTATATTTTATTTATTTTTCTTTACTAGTTCCCATGTTTAATTGCTAGTCACAGTGACTGCAAATGCTTTTAAGAAGAAGAAAGAGATTGCTTTGAGTAACCATACAATGAAGAGTTCAAAGACATAGCTGTGTTAGTATAGAAAATCAATATGCAAAGGGATCTTGCAGCACCTTTGAGACTAACGGAAAGAAAGAAGTTGGTAGCATGAGCTTTCATAAACTTAAGTCTACTTCTTCAGGTGCAACAGATGCATCTGATGAAGTAGGCGCAAGTCTATTAAAGCTCATGCTACCAACTTCTATCTTTCAGTTAGTCTCAAAGGTGCTGCAAGATCCTTTTGCATACAATGAAGGAAACTGGAGATGGTCAAGCCAGTCTAACAAACACTTGTTGATTTGTCTACAAAAATGCCTCCCTTCCATGTGTGTGTGATTACTTGGCCAGGCAGGGCCACTTCCCTATAGTACCCCAGGGCAGAGAGAGGAGGGTTCATGAACTGCAAGTGAGTGCGAATGTGTCAGTGTGCATACATGCATTTCCTCTTTTTCACCTGTGAGAAAGAGAATATTGCGTAAACTGAAGTAAATTTGTTTTTTGCTACCCTGTTGTTGGGAAAAAGTGCATTTTATGTGCCTAAGTCAAAGTGCCAATGAGGATTAACAGAGAGGTTTCTAATGGATTTTTTAAATTCTAACCAAGAATCCAGCAAGTAACATGTTGTACAGATTGGATATCATAATAGTTTTGGGAGGGAAGTTTTGGGATGGTAGTGACAGACACTGAGTAACCACACAGGATTATTCACACTTCTAATCACTACTGCTTTGTGGAAACTGAAACAATTGAAAGACTATTTCAAGGCCACATGTTGCAACAACAAAGGAAACTTTTTTGAGTAGTGTGAAAAGATAGCATCAGTTTAACGTAAAACAAGACAAAAAATTGCTGAAGCATTTGAACTACAGGAAATAGATATCTCTGTGTGGATTTACACACTGTCCTATCATTGACAGTCTTGAAAAAAGATTGAGCCAATCTAGTCAGCTCCTGGATGTGAAATGGGGTGAGGGGGAAAGGTGAAAGATTGTATTATTTTGTCCTTTAGATCAAGAATTGAAGTATTTTGACCAAAAGAAACTGGAGACAGCCAATAGAACCTAATGTACAGACAGTCTCAAGTATGTAGAAAATATTTCCCCCCCTCATGAACAAGGTGCATGTGTTTAAGCTAGGAAATACAGTATTTATGTGTCTTTCCTCAAAGGAAAATAAAATAGAACTCAACCTGCCTAGTCTTCGAAGAAGTGCACCTACAGAATTCATACCCAGCTGATAGGTTTTGCTTTCTCCTGAAGAAAGCCACAGAAATATTTCCTGGTGAAAGCTTATACAGTTGATTCTCCATATCCACAGATTCTTTATGCACATATTCTATCCCTCAACACTTCCCTTTGTCAGGAAAATCAAGCTACTGTTTCCAGCCTTGTTATTGATAACATTTTTAGTCTTACAGCTCAGCTAGTGAGCAGTGAGAAGGCAGGCAGACAGCATTTGTGGCTGTCCTGACTTCATTTTGGGAGCAGAGATCACTGGAGGTATTTCAATATATATATATATATCTATCTTCCGTTTATATATATCTTCTTTCAATTGATTTTCATTTTTCAATTTATATATCTTCTCTCAAAGAAATGGGAATACCACACACTTGCTTGTCCTGATGTGCAACCTTTACTTGGGACAAGAGCTGCCACCAGAACTGAATATGGAGAAACAGAATGACTCCAAATCAGCAAAGGGATCAGGCAAGGCTGCATACTATCACCCTATTTATTCAATCTGTATGCAGAAAATATCGCACATAGAGCAGTCTGAGGCAGGAAGAGTGAAGACTGGAAAAAGAAACATTAACAACCTAAGATAAACAGATGACACAATACTACTAATGCAGAAACTAAGAAAGAACCTGGGGCAATTACCGAAGAAAGTCAAGGAGGAAAGTGCCAAGGTAAGCTTGATGTTGAATATCAAGAAAATAAAAATAATGTCCATGGAAGATCTACAAGAATTCATCATAGATAACAAGAAAATAGAAATAGTCAGTTTCTAAAGCTTGAATCAAATATTGATCGGAATGGTAACTTCAGTCAAGAAATTATAAAAAGACTAGGATTGGGAAGGGCAGCTATGAAAGAACTAAAGTGTAAAGATATAAATCTGAACACCATAATGAGGATTGTTAAAGGACTTTAGCACATGGAAAAATCAGGAAAAATTGGGGGTTTAAACTGTCATTATCCTGTGAAAGCTGCATGACCGTGGTGAAAATTTTCACATGAAGTCACAATTAAAGAGGACTTATCCCAGTAATAACCAGGTAATAACCAGAAACAAATCATTCATGGGGAAATCCCGTGAATCTTTGTTGCTGGTTATTACCTGGTTGTTGCCAGGATAAGTCCTTTTTAATTGTGATGTCTATGAAAATCTTCACTGCGATTGCAGAACTTTCATGGGATAATAACAGTTTAAACCTCTGCTCCCCCCCCTACTTTTTCTCTATGTGATAAAATCCCAAGCCTTTGTATTCCCCATTATCATGTATGAATGTGAGAGTTGAGCAGTGAAGAAAGCTTTGAGGAAGAAAATTAACTAATTTGAGACGTGGTATTGGAGAAAAGTGCTGTAGATACCATGGATGGCTAAGAAGTCAAACAAATGGGTTCTAGGATAGATTCAGTCTGCAATCTCCATGGAAGCCAGGATGACCAAACTGAGGCTGTTCTACTTTGACCACATCATGAGAAGGCATGAATCCTTGGAAAAGACAAAAATGCTGGGAAAGGTAGAGGGCAGCAGAAAGAGAAGGAGACCACATATTAGATGGTTAGACTCAATCAGAGAGGCTGCAGGACACAACCTGAGCAGAGCAGTTGAAGATAAGGGGTCTAGGGGATCGCTCATCCACAGGATCACCATGAGTTGATGTTGACTCAAGGGCAGTTAACAACTAGATAGATATAGATAGATTTTTTTTTTACAGACACAGAGAATTGAGTGGAGATGACTATAGTATGCTTAAGCATATCTTTTGTTCTACCTCATATATCTAGGGAATGGCCCTTCAGGTCATATCACCATAAATATAGCCCTTTTCTCCATTTAGGGAAGCCTCCTACTATTTCCTTTAAGAAATTCTTTACCTTTAAGAGTATGTAGAATAGGATAAAAGTAAGAAAGAGGAGATATAGCAAGGAAGAGAAAATAAAGAAAGAGAAATCAATGGAAGAGGATAGAGAAGAGGCAGAATAAGTGGTAGAAAGAATTGTGAAGGGAAAGGAAAATAGTGGAAGAGAATGAAGAGAGGGGTAAAGAGGGGAATGGGTAGAGAATGTATGACTTGTTATATATGTTGATTCATATTGAATTGGGTGTATTGTATTGTAAGGAAAGTTAATAAAAAATATTTTAAAAAAGAAAAAGAAATTATTTATCTTTCTGCCCACACATTGTAACTGTACTGTAGTCTTGAGCTACTTGCTCTTTTTATTCGGTTTGTATTGTTACTTTTTTATTTTAAACAGTGTGAACAGGGGAAAAAAAGAATGTATAGATCAAGTACAGTTGGGGGAATTTGGCTTAACATGTTGCTAGAAATCTGGTGGAATGGTTAAAATGGATTTTTCCATATCTGAGTTGTAAAAAGATGGGTAATAGGGAGAAACGTCTTTATAAGTGAATGAAATAAAAGGCAACCAAATTGTCATAAATGTATCTTCTTTTGTTTGTTTGTGTGCTTTTTTAAAAATACAGAAATCAGTTTTTCTAGCAGAGCAAGGTTCCAAATCTTATCCATATGATTTCTGATAAGTAGAGTGTCCCCCCCCCCCGCATCTTTTTAGAAATGTCCTTAAGAGCAATGGAATTAGGTCTTTCTGTTGTATTTTTTCATTTTTGCCCTCAAAGATCAATAACACCAGCAATCCTTCTAAACAGTGGATATTGATGCAATACTTTGTTCAATGCAAGTATACCATTTCTCCAAAATTCTTCCACTTTCAGTTGTTCCAGTAAAGCTACATATGAAGTGAGGTGCTTATTTTCTTACATCTTTGGCATTTTGGTGAGAAACTTTCATTTAGTTTTACTGGACAAAGGTGCTATGTATCAATTTCTTTAAAAGCTTTCTGTCTGTATTGTGCTGATGTGGATGTATAAAATGGGGAATTCCAAATTCTCTTCCATTGAACTAAAATGAACTGTTTTGATAGTTTCAGTTCCCATTCAGTCTTAAACCTGCTTGTATGTCCATATGAGGAGTTTATTAGAATCTTAAACAGTTTGGATACTTGTTGTTTGGTTATGTCTTGCAGTTTCACACAGAACATTTCAATATCTGTTAGGGACCTTGGTGCTTGCCTTTTTCTATATATATTATTGGCTAAAATGATTGTTTGAAACTTACGGAGCCAAGATACCTTGATGCTTTCTAGTGTATCAACTAGATATACTTTTGTAATAGGTTTGCCTATACGGAAAAAAAAATTTCATTCTGTGCAGTCAATTTTGCCTCTGTCCTTTGTACTGTATTATTCTATCTGGATGATTAGAAGTGATTAATCTACATGGTACATTAAATGTATTTAGGTCTCTATGATTCTGTTTATCCATGGCGCTCACAGCATATGTGCTAATAGTGTTAAGTATTTTCAACAAGATTAAAGTTGACAACTAACAACTGTGGAAGCCACCATGGGTCCTGTCCTAGGAGAAAGATGACATATAAATAATGTTTTTTTTAAAAAATTTACTTACCTACATACCTATATATTTATACATACTTAGAAGATAATAACCTTATCTCTGTTGCTACCAATTCCAATCCATTCAGCATTTGCCAACTGAACAGATTATTACCCTCAAGATCCATCTTCCCCTCCTTTCTAATATTAAGTTGCTATAAATGGACTGTCTGAGGCTCATGCACACCAGGGTGAGGAAAGAGCCATACCATTTAAGGAGATCCAGGACCATATTTGGAGATCCAGAAGGCTCAGCATGGAGAGGCACAAGAGCACATAACCAATGAGAGATCAATCAAGATCAGAATCTGAATAATCCCTTCACCAATGGGTGCAACTGTGGGCAATAAACCTCATGTTTGCAAGTAAACAGAAAGTACCTCTCTCTGAGAGCAATACTCCTTTGTCCACAAAGATTTGCATTGATTGTCTGGCCATTCCTAACTTCCCTTCCCATTCTTTCCATTTGGAAAATCCACTCTAATCCAGAATTCTTCCCTGGGACAGGTTTTGCATTATAAATATGACTGCTTGGGCACTACCAATTTGGTCTTGCTTGAGATCAGACAAACTCTTTTTATCTGCACTTCACTTGACTCCTCAGCTTGCTGGCCATGCCACCATCTCCAGGCAGCCTCCTGAGCCACTTCATGGTATTCTCCTGACTGGAGTATTGCCACCTTATCTCCTTATTTTTTTGTGTGAGTGTGTGTCTTTGCATGGTTGTTGACTTCCTTCTGATTAATAAATTAAACTAATTTGGACTTGCACTCTGGAATTCTATTTTTCAGAACCGATATACACAGGCTAGATTCCTGCTTAAAGTTGCCTGAGCCTTTTTGCTGCTTTCAATTGAGCTAATCAAATTAATAAAATTTCTACATTGAATATTAATTGTGGGTGCCTTTCCAGGACCCTTGCATTTCAGTAACAGGATTATCTCTCTGTTCCATGGTAGCCGTGGTTCCAAATTAAAGAGCAATAATGGCCAGTGCCATGCCAGTGACCAATCTGACACAGCAAAACTACTAGTTTAAGCAGTGTCGTCTTGAATCTGGATATTATGTAGTACTGAACAGGTTGATTTCCTTATTTATTTTTTTTCAACAAAAGGCTCCTTCTGTAGAAGAAGACATGTGTTGGAATATTGTAATGAAGAGCTGTTTCATAAGCTGTCTTCAACAAAACCACAAATCAACCACACTCTTCTTCAGAAATGCTGATCTGTAGAACATTATCAGATGGATCTGTTGCTTTCTGAAGAAAAGGGGAAATGAAAGAAACATGCATGCTACAATTTGTCAGAGGAGAAAACCAAAGGATAAAATTTCCAATAAGGGATCTAATTGTCCTCTCAGTCTTTAAAATGATTTTTTAAAAAAGGTTCCCTTGCATGAGGCTTGCATGTTGTTCAGTAATTTGGCGGGTAAGAATTTGGCGGGTCATTTCCCAACATATATCGTGATGGGCTGTAAATTGTTGAGAGAAACAGCAGGCTATGAACACTGTCCTACTATATATGTCTTCAACACTTTCTAGCCAATGCTAGATTCCACCAACTCTTCCTCAGGCCATACAAAGGAAAAGCTGGCAAAGGTTCTGGCTTGTGGTCTTGTCTGGGAGACAAGAATTACTTTCTCTCCTCACCTATCTTCCCTGCTTTGACAATACAACATCTTTCAACAGTATCCTCCAAGGAGAGATAGAAAATTATTTCTGCCATTTTTCCAAAATAGCCCAGGCATGTTTGGAGGTAGTTAAACATATCCTAGTAGTTGACATCGCTTTAACTGCCATGGATCAATGCTATGAAATTCTTCCATTTGTAGTTTTGTGAGATACTTAGCCTTATCTGTCAGAGAGCTTTGGTGTCACAACATACTACAAATCCCAGGAGAAAGCCATGGTTCTTTCCCCCCCCCCCAGATTATCTATGAAGTAAGCCCTCAGGCACCAAATTCTCCCCCCAAAATTTATTGAATTAACAAGAACGTTGTATGACCAGATTGCATTCAATTCGAAGTGAGTGAGAAATTTTTTCAACAGAGTGTAGACAAGCACTATGTCTACATCAGCCAAAATAGCATCACTGCTATTTTGGGATCTTTCATATTCATCTGATGCACAGATGGGAGGACCCATCTGTGGAATGCCCTCCCCAAAGAAGTTCACTTGGCATTAACAGCAAATCATATCAGCACCAGGTGAAAGCCTTTTGTGTTTCCCAGGAATTTTAAATACTGTTGCTAGTTCCTTTAAGTGCATGCCTACACAAGGGGGAAAACACGTCCTTACCTCAAACTTGGTGCAATCAGTTCAGATGACATATGCCCACTTCCACAGCAAGACCACTTATTTTGGCCTTTAATTCAACTTATGAAAACTCACAGGTTACCTGGAGCTTCCAGGAGTGACTCCCTCCTTGTTAATCATATGGTTGGGCACCCATTCTGACCTTAGCAGAAGCAACATCACCAGCAAGGCTCTGCCAGGGAGCTGCTTGGCTTGTGAAACAGCAACAGCATCAGAGGTCCAATCAGGACAGATTACTGGTGCCATTGAGATGTCAGCCCAGCCAACCTTCTAGGCAGCAAGGTGGCCACATTACTTTTGTGCCAGTATGGCTGGTGCTCACATAGCAAATCTGGGGCAGCTCCAGGGTAGACTGCACCTGGACTATTTTGGCTGATGTAGACAAACTTTGTGTTAGGGACAGGGATAATGTGGCTCTCCAGAAGTTGTTGGACTACAGTAATATGTAGGTGTAGCTTTTGTCAAAAATGATCTATGACTTTTTTATGCCTGTCAAAGAATTATTTATGACCTGTCAAGAATGATTTATGACCTCTCAAAATTGACTGATTGATGACCTGTCAAAATGATGGGTGTGTCCCTTCCCCAGAAATGCTAAGGTAGGACATCCATGTCATGTGGCCCCTCCCCCAGCCTAGCCCCCTTGAGGTCATGTGACCCCTTTGACAGGCATCAAAAATCATAAATCATTTTTTGACAGGTGCTGCACCTACATACTACTGACTACAGTTTCCATCATGCCTTACCATTGTCTGTGCTGCCTAGGCATATTAGAGGGTTACAGTCCCACAGCATCTGAAGGGTATCATGATTTCTTCCTCTGGTTTAGCTGTTAGTGCTCTTCCATTTTTTTGTTGGTTTTACTTAGTGTTTTTTTTAAACAAAACATAGCATTTGACACTTTTGTATAAACCTGTTTCTTTAAAGATATCTCTTCAGCAAAAGACAATTATTCGCCAGCAGTAGTGGCTACCCACTGGAAATAGAAATTCACAGATGAACTTTGCAGGAATTCTGCAAGTTTCATTGCTTGCTTATTTATGGGATTTATTTCATTTGTGCTTAGTGTAATTTCTTGGTCTGTTGATTTGTTGCTAATTGCCTTCAAGTTGACTCTGACCCATGGCAAACCTGTGGATGAGACATCTCCAAACCAAACAAAACAAAGCACCAAAACCCTGTTCTCCACTGCTCTTCTTAGGCCCTATAAAATTCATGAGTCTCTGTTATGATTGTTACTGAACATCAGAGAGGATGTATATATTGACCATCTATGGGTCGAGTGTATGAGAAACATATTGAAGCCTGGGTTGTGGGTCTGATAGCATGTTGTTAGAAGGGGGGTTAGACAAATGGCAGGCTGCCCAAATGGTATGTAGAGTGAAGGAATTTGTGGCTTCATGATTCTGGAGAGGGTGCTTGTTCTTCCTGTGGTGGTTCAGGTATGTGGGATGTGTGTGTTTATTTTTCTTTCCTTTATTGCAGTAGAATGGAAGAGCTAGGGATGCTGTGTAAGGGGATAAATAGGTAAGAAGGGGACTGTGAGAATTTGCTTTGTTGAAGAACAAGGTCTGGGCACTAATACCTCAAAGGTGGGGCTGGATAGTTTGAGGGCTAATATCACTGTAGGGTGAAGGGACTGGTTAGTTCCGACACAGACACTTTACTGGTAACTTCTGTGATGATGTCTTAATTAAAAGTCGTTCATTTTCTATTACAGTAAGACATTTTTCTGTTCATTTGGAACAGAGTTCACTGGTTCTGACAGTCTGTCCATCTGGCATATGGTCTTTCTTTCTTTCTACTTCCCTTGACCTTTCCTAGGATTATTGACTTTTTTAATATGTTGTGCCTTTTCATGATGTCCCCAAAGTACGACCGCCTTAATTTGATCATCTTGGCTTCCAAGGAGATTTCTGGCTTGATCTGTTCTAGGACCTATCTGTTTGCCTTTGTGGCTGTCCATGACATCCTCAGCACTCTGCTCCAGCACCACATCTCAAATGAGTTTGTTTTCCTCCTATCCACTTTCTTCACTGTCCAGTTCTCACATACATAGTGGTAGGGAATACCATAGCTTGGATGATTCTAATGTTAGTGCTCAGTTGTATATCCTTACCCTTTAGGGTTTTCTCTAGCTCTTTCATGGCTGCCCTTCCCATCCCTAGTCTTTTTCTGATTTCTTGACTTCAGTATCCGTTCTGATCATTGTTTGATCCTAGGTATGGTGATTCTTTAAGTGTTGATATCACTTTGTAAAATCAATGTCCTTGCTGCTTCCTCTTATCTTTGTACTCAGAACAGATGTACAGAGAACTAACCACACTGACACAAACACAGAAGCCCATGTATGATGTGCCTTTTACCCAGATGGATAGTTTCTTCATCTGGTCTAGTCTTGTCTACTTTGACTGGCAGAGGCTGTCCAGCAGATGTCTTCCACATCTCCTACTCTAATGGATCATTTTCTATCTGGAGATAGCAGCAATTAAACCTGGGACCATCTGCATGGAAAGCATCTACTGCTGATTATGATTCCTTTGTATGGTTACTTGTGCAAAGCCAGCCCTACCATTAGGCAAATGCTATCAAACCCTACCAAGTGGCAAACGCTGTTGAGTAGCAGAGCAGAAGTCAGCTGATCCTCTTCACCCTCCTTCCAAATCTTCCCTCTTTGACTACAGAGCTGTGTGGACTATGTAACTTGTTGTAACTCACAGGATCCAGCCCTCAGTCAGTCAGTCAGTCAGTCAGTCAATCAATCTTTATTATGGCCATTTGGCCAGCACAGAAATAGAAAATAAAATAAATATAAAATAAAAGTAAAAGTACATCCTACAAAACTCCCTAAAATACTAGAATACAGTAAACTCTTATAAGAGTATATAGTATCTCCAATGTCTCAGGGTCTCCAGTTTATACAGTTAATCTATAATACAACCCTATAATTTTTGATCACAATTCAGATGAAATTCCCAATGAAATAATTATAGATATTCATAAGATACCATGTTTGAAGAAATATACTAGCTGTAATCTATTAAATAATCAATAATGTTGACCTATTATGCCAAGTAAATTTCAGGCTGAATTGCAGATGAATTTTCAATGTTGTATACCAAGCTTTATAAAATACACAAACTCCTGTATGGAAAGAAGGAACAGGAAGGAAAACAGTTAGTTAATACATTCCAGTATAAAACAACAAGGCAGTATCAAACAACATTAAGGCAGCAATTCTTGGTGGATCTGCTTCAAGAATTTATTTTGGGCAACAATTGCAGCAACAAGAAACTTAGCAACATTCACAGTAATCAATCCTTTGTGGTCAGAGAGGAGGTAATTTACAGTAATCAATCACTTGTGGTCAGAGAGGAGGTAATTTACATAGAATTTCTCAGTCACCTCTCTCTAACCCTTGATATCAAATCAATATCAAAAAGAGAGGTTGCTGGTGAGTAGCCACCAGGGGGTTCTCAAGTGCAGGAAACCAGCCATACTTTATTATGACATCTGGGTGGCTCAGCATGGGAGAAGCTGAAGGCACTTAGCCAAAATCACCCCAGATTCAAATCAGAATAAGCCTTTCACTAATGGAGTGATGGTGGTGAGCTGGACTTGGAAATTGTTTGCATATAGCAGACAAAAAGAGTTTCCTTCTGACAATGAAACTCTTTTTGTCTGAGGACATTCTTGCCGATTGTCCAGATGTTCTTGTATATCATGCCCCATTCTTCTCCCCTGGGAAAGTCCTGAAACACTTCCTCAGGAAAAAAAAAACAACCCTCTATATATGTGTCCAGATAATAGTAAATTGGTCTAGTTTGAAGCCAGACAGAACTTCTGCTTGATTTCAGTGGGAAATCTCAGTAGCCAGCCTCCTCACATGTCACAGGTAGCTACTGAGCTATCCTTATTCTGGTAACCCTGCTACGCTTCAGATTGGTACAGTATTTCCTCTTAGTCACTTTGCAACTCACTATTACTTACTACCTTTACACTGTTAGTTCTTGTGTGTGAGAGTGAGAAAGTGTTTTTGAGTGTGGAGTCTCCTTTTTAAAATAAACTAAATTAATTTCAAAAACTGCCTCTGGAGTTCTCCATGTTTGGAACCATTATACAAAGGCTGAGACCTGAGTTTTATGTTACCAAATCCCTCTCGTTATTTCCTATTGAGGTAAATTAATTTTCCCATACAGTTTGTGGGTGCCCTATCAGGACCCCCTTCAATTTAGGTAACATTGTCTTGGAACTCCTAAACTAGCCTGTTGTCCTCAGATGCAGTAGACAACTCAATAACTGCTAGCTTGCTCAGCTTCTGTACATGGAATGGAGGGGTGATTGTGGCACCTTGTATTACTTACTTTGTGTCATACAGTAAAATGTCTTGGGTCAGCATTTTGAAATTTCTAGCCCTGGAAATTTAGCCCTAGTTCTGGTGAATCAAGGATCCAAGAAAAAGAAATGGATTTATGTCTCTCACCCTGACAGATGAGGAATTGACCAAAATGGAAGTCCTTAACCATGAGCTTGTACACTTTAATATAATTTGTCATGGTTGCCAAGTCACTACTGCAAAGTGCATGTACTAGGAAAATTCTACTGAGCTAACAAATTTGAAGTTTTGACTATATCCTAGGCATCAGATAAATATATACAGCCTCTTTTAACATATACACCATTATTCCCCAGTCATTGATTTATATCCCATTTCTCAGTCCCTTAGCCTCCTGGTGAACAAGATGTACCATGTAGCCTTCACAGTGTCATCTTTTCTTCAGGAAGAAGACCAAAGCAATACTAAAACTTTTTGCTGGGTGCAAAGCCATGTTAGTTTCCCCTTCTTCTTTGCCCTGCCATTTTCATTTCCAAGAACTGAAAATTAGTCCACCTCTATCTTCGCTAATTCATCCTAGTTATCATCAAAAGCTTATTGCCTTAAGGTTTCTTGGTTAACTGTTTAGCAGTTCTTTTGACACATTGGTTTTCACATCCAAGGCAACATTCTCACATCCAACACTACAACAACTGAGCATATAATAAGCCAGTTTATCAAAGCCATTTTACCACAAAAGCAACCCATAACAATCTTTAGATCTATGTATGTGCTGAATTGCAGCTTCATCCATTTGGGTTCTGGATACCACAATGCTGAAGATGTAGAAAACTTGAAGGAAGTCTAGACAGATTTATTCATAAATTCTTATGCCAACAAAAATATGCCAAATGTATTCCTTACAAATAGCCAGCAGGTGGCAGTAGAACTCTTCCACTTTGCATTAAAGGTTTTTTTTTAACTATACAAGGAAAAGAAAGGAGGAGGAGGAAAGAGTTGGTACCCACTACAAAGATGATATAAAAATGATTGCAGAACCAAGGGACTTTTTGAGTTATTATGTCATTGGCATTAGTATCTCTTAGTAATTCCTCCAAAAAAAAAAAAAAAAAAAAAACCTGGTCTGAACCAATGGGTATTCTGTGAGTTTGGGGTTCTGGGTTGCCACTCCAGCAAACCAGTGCCCTCCTCACTTGGTCCTTCTGCAGCAGTGCTCTCTTCCTTGAACCTGGATGGTTAGGAGAGATGACTCTGGTAAATTCTGAAATTTTGAAATACAAGTATTCATTATGGAAGTCTCTGAAGCCACATCTTTAAGCAGAATCTATGAACATGTGTTGATCCATAGCAGTAAAAGAGAAAGCAGTTTTCATCTTTACCAAGAGTAGAGTAGTTTTTTTGTTTTTGTTTTTAAAAAGCTAATGGATTTTAGAACATCCTGATTGCTCAAATATCACATACAATGCTATTCCTGAATATCCACCAAAGTTAGTATTAAACACAAGTGAACTATTAAGAGAGACTATTGCATGAGTATTGTGCATATACCCAAACTGGAGGCAGTTTAGAAAAGAACCACGATGGACTTTATTGCACAGAGAAAAAAAGATAGGAGCATAGCGCTATGCTTCTGTCAATATCGCACAATAATGGGAAGATTTTCACATGACATTGAGCGATTATCCCATGAACAAAGAGGCAAAATTGCACTGCTTTTTATTCAAAGGGAAACCCCATGAATAAAAAAACACCACAATTTTGCCACTTTATTCATGGGATAATCTCATGATAAAGGCGACATTGTGTGAAAATCTTCCCGTTATTGCATGGTATTGAAAGAAGCATAGCTTTTTTCCCCATGTGATAAAGTCCATCCTCTGTGTTCAGATTCTGGAAAACAAAGGGCCAAAACAGTTTGGCAGCATATCCTGGCTTCCTGGCAGTTTGGGGGTGTGGCATATGCACAACGCATGCCCCAAAGACACTGAGAAGCTGCCGTGAAGCTGTCTGCTCGACCACATGGTGGCAGCTTTTGGGTACTCCAGCAGCATCATGTTTAGACGCCACACACTGCAGGAGTGCGGAAAAAGTGCCACCACCACAGAAAAGGTGGCTTTTTCCTGGTGCAAAAAGGAGTGGCTTTCTGCTGCTGCTTTTTGGGCTGGAAAAATGCTGAGTTGGGAGCATGGTGTGCAGTTGCCATGGCCTCAACCCACTACTCAAAGGGGCAACGTCTCGCCACCCCTTTACAGCCATCTGTTCTGGTCCAACGTTATATTCATGACTACCAGTTTTGGGTTCTTGGGTTACTGCTGCACTCTGAATTATGTCTATTTATTTGTAAATTCATCAGGATGTCTTCAGAATGGACAGGTCACATATAGATTCCACTGATATCAAATGGTACATGTTAGTTTGATTCTTTCCAATGATTTCAGTGAGAATAAATTACAGGCAACTTAATCTTGAGGCAAGCGATTGATCTTTAAACAGAATCTTAACAATGGATTTCTCAGTGTCCATCTACATACATAACCTGTTAAGCTGCCCTGGTTGTGTTGCACAGAGAGGTGGGGTACAAATAAATTTATTATAATAATAATAATAATAATAATAATAATAATAATAATAATAATAATTAACCTGTCTCCATTCAGACTCAAATCATGCCCCATTATGAACAAACTGGCAGCTGTATTATTTGCAAGTAGGGTCGAGGGGAAAAAATCATGCATTTTCTTCTCTCCTGGATGTGATTTTTTTTAAAACTCCATTTATTTTTTTATTATGGTTATGAGAAATTTCTAGTAAATTTTGAAACAATATTAAATTCTTTTTTGAATTTATTAGAATATTAAATCCAAAGCATGGCATATTACATTCAAAGCATGGAAAGGACTATATTGCACCTAGTTGTTAGACCAGTTTTCAAAAAAGGACTCTCCCAGAAAAGAGGTGACATGCTTGATTTAGCACTAACATGGCTCAATAAGGATTCAAACCTAGATTTCTGACTGCAAGGGGCCTGAATGGAAGAATCTTTCAGTTTTGGTTTCTTCCACATGCAATTAATTTTTTTTAAAAAAATCTCAAATTCTTTTCAACCCAAATACAGAGGTATTTATGAATTTTGATAAATTCTTAATCAGAAACAAACTGCAGTAGAATTTTTACCTGTCCCTATCTGCAAGTCAATGAGCCATCTGAGCATATCAGCTGAACAGAGTGCATGAACTACAGTGGCTTTCATGCACTTTATTAATTAAAATTAAGCCTACCTTTTAAGTGTTTTGCAAGATAAAGGCTAGAGTGCTACGCAACTGGCAAGATCAAACCCTTGCACAAAAAAGAGTTCAGATGATCAATCCCTACAGAGCTCTGTAGATATCTGTAGCCACTTAGAATTTGTACCATTTACAGTGAAAGAGAAAAAGTAACAAGAAGTCTATTATTTTCCCCTCCCATTCTCCCCTTTGTCATATTCTCCCTTCTGTTGACACCAATGCTGCCTTTAACCTGCATGTGATATAAAACAAGGGTTCTGAACCTCTTTCAAGCAAATTCTGATTTCAGAGACAACTAGTAGGTGGCCACATTCCAATGGTAGATAGGGTCACAGGCATGGGACCCAAAACAGTAGCATGTTTTAGTTTAAAACTCTTATTTGACAGTAATTGAGTCTTATGAAGGGTGTTAGATTCTCTTGGATTAGGGAGGAAACTTTTACAGAATAATGGTATCATTGGGAAGGGAATGTGACCATCTGAGGGACCCCAAAGGCAAAATTGGGACTACATTCTGCCCTGGGGCCTGAGGTTTCCCACACTGCAATAAGAAGTTATTACTTCAACTATGGAGACCAAAACAGAAATAGGAAAGTGAAACAGAGTGGATGGCTGGATTGCACCACCCTAATTTCTTCATGAGTTAGATGACCTCAAAGGAAAGTGTGGCCATATTTTCACAGATCATTGGGTTCACCTGAAGTTCCTTCATCTTGAACCATTCTATCTTTTCCTTCCCATCTGGTGAAGGAAAAAGAGGAGCAGCCTCATCTCAGCCATCACTCCCTGTAGGTCCTTGGACTTCCAGATGAGAGTCAGAAGGGATACTCTTCCTCCTCCTTTGTTTCACGGAGGGCTTTCAATCCCCAATCAGGTGGTTCTCCTGAGTCAACTGAGTTCCAGACTGGCATTGAGACAGGGCCTGGAAGCAAACTGGCAAACTGAGGGACAATGAGTCCTTCCTGTCCCTAATCACAAAGAAAAACAATATGGAAGATTTGTTTGCAAGCTCAGGGGAATTCCTGGTGTTACCTCTTATCCCTGAGTAGAGATAATGAGACCTCATCTCCTTTATGGAGAGGTCAGAAAGCAATCAAGCCTGGCAGAACCCTCAAGCAGGCCATATTTCTGTGGCAGGAGTGGGCAACTTCGGTCTAGGGTTGAATTTTGGCCTGCTTCACAGAAGGAGGAAAGAGCAACCAGAACATTTTAAAAGCAGTTGGGAACCTGGGACAGCAGAGGATGAACCAGGACTGTCTGTTAAACTGGGACAGTTGGAGGATATGACTTTGCTTCCCTGGCTCTATGGACTAGTTGAGCCTGGTTGCCAATTATTTTCATCTGCAGGCCTAAAAAAGGATTTTGTTTTGTAGTGGTGGAATATAACAACAGCATCAACACCATACACATGTCATCTCAGAAGCAATTGCCAGTGATTTCAATGGGACTTAATCCCAGATAAATATGTATAGGATTGCAACCTAAAAAGATGAAACAAATGATTGAGATTTCAATTTAATTGCAGAACTCAAACATGCTAAATGGCTTGTTGTTTTAGAAAAGAACAAGATGGACTTTTTAAAAAATAAAAACGTTAAAATAAAAGAAGTTTATGAAAAGGAAGCTTTCTTTCTGCAAGGATCTGAACAATGTTAAAAAAACCAGGTGTTTAAGTATCCACTTAGATCAAATATTTCAAATCTATTCATTCCCCAAATAGGATAGTGAGAGGGAACATCTTTGATTTGCTTTCCCCCCAAAGCTGCCTCCTTCTGATTGTTGCAGTTTTAAGATAAGAAAGATGCTGAAAAACACTGAAGGATTATCTGTGCTGATCTGTTATAGATGTTTGATTTACTTACTTTTGCACTAACATAATATAATAATCATTAATTATTATGCTAAGGCAGAGGCAGCTTTCTCCCTCTAGATGCTTTGATTGAAACCTCCATCAGTCCAACAGCATGTCCAGTGGTAAGAGACAGTGAAAGTTGTAGTACAAAACATCAGGAAGGCCAAAGTTTCTCCATCCTTGTAATATGGATTGTTACAGCACTACTTGGTCACTACGAAGGAGTCTGGGTTGGACAGGAGAGGGGTTAGTGGAAATAAATTTACAGCTCCAAACAAACAGCAGTCAAGTATACCAGCTAGATGTTTATTCAGAGGTAACTAGGCTGGCCATATAACATCCAAAATCCACAAAACAGTACAAGAGCATCCAAAATCCACAAAACAGTAATATCTTTATTGGGCCAACCAAGGCAAAGGTGTTAAAAATCATACAGGAACACACACACACACATGATTATGTTAGTCAGAGCCTTGCATTTTATACAGATGCTGTTGTTCTAATTTTTAACACTTTTGCCTGATGAAGAAACCAGTGGAACTTTGAAAGCTTGCATCATGTATTTTGTGCATTTTGGCTAGTTCAATAAACGTATCACTGTTTTGTGGATTTTAGATATTATTGTACTTTGTTATATGGCCAATGCTGCTACCTCTGAATATGTTTCCTGGATGTGAAGATACCTCATTTTAGCTGCAACAGGGGACTCCTAAAGACGGAGCCAATGGTCTGGAACTTTACTATTTTAGGATTCTACCTCCGATAAATATATAACATTATTTTAAAAAAATATTGGGGCAACATTTGGAATGTTTCCCCAAAACAATACCTTTTTTTTTCCCTAATGCAAAAACATGGATGCTTCTCTTAAGACAGTCAGTGTTCTCTGCCTAGTAAAGGGATTTGTGACCTCACAAAGGATACATACATCTTGGATCTCAGAGGAAGTACTTTTTTTGGTATTGCTAATGGAATTTAAAGGTTTTCTCCTGGCCTTATAATACTTTGTTCCTAGTGCCACATGGCAGAAAGAGGAGGGACCTGCCTGCATAAATATCCCTCCACACCATCTCAACTCAAACACCAACACATCTTAACAAAATGCAGGCCTGTGATTGACACTATCATATATTTTTATCTCCCCCCTCCCCCGGTTCTCCTGTATGACAAAACATCACTGTTTTATGGATTTTGGATGCTTTTGTGCTTAGTCAGATAATTTGTAAGAGAAATTACAAATTAGAGAAGGGAAATGCCCCAGGAAACTCATGGGGGGTTCTTGGCAAAATTTGTGTGTGGGAGGGTAACCTTCCTCTGAGGCTGAGAGGGTGTGACTTGCCCTAGATCATCCAGTGGCTTTCCATGGCTAAGCATGGATTTGAACCCTATTCTCCACAGTCATAATCTAACACTCAAACCACTGCACCTCTCCCCGTCGTCAATTATTATTATTATTATTATTATTATTATTATTATTATTATGTCTCCATTCAGACCCAAATCATGTCCCATTATGAACAAACTGGCAGCTTCCTCAGTTCTCCCATAAACAGTTTTATATGACTCTGTGAGGCTGCATAATGGCAGCTGTACACAGGGAGCCCATCTTTTATCAAATCTCTTCCATTTCACTTGAGCTAAAAATCATTTTTTGCATTTTCATTTTTTAAAAATTCTCTTCACCCAGAAGAAATATGCAGCCATCTCTGTGTGAAAGATAACCAACCATTGAGTAAATTCAGTAACAAAATGTAAAAAATCTGGACACAAATTAAAATCGTATCCCAAAGGGAGGAAGGATGCAACACTCCTACCTGAAACCCAGTTGGTGTCTCATTTTTTATCTGAACCCTTCCAAGTCATCTGTGAAATGGGAGTTGTACTGGGAAACATTTAGCCTCATGGCAATATCTAATTAATCCTAATTACCTCTTGGTTAAGAAAGTATTCAACAATACCAATCTAATAATGGAAAAGACCTCTCTCAGTTACCAATTAAAGGTGCAGTCTTCCAGCAGTTCTGCATAGGCAAGTCTCATTGCCTTTAACAAGATAAATGCACATGTTATACTCCAGACGAAGTCAATTTGATTAAAACGAAGAAACACTTATTTGCCAAGAGCCCCATGCAGAATCTGCAGAGGTTGACAGAGGTTTCTTATCACCCAAATGCTAAAATCAGATGTAGTTCAAAAGGGAACCTGATTTCTTCAGAATTCTGTTTTCTGCAGTTTGTTTATTAAGGAGGCAGTAGCGTATTGACAGTCTGGATACAATATATATTCTAAACTATAAGGCAAAAATTTGGAAGCTCTATCCCACATGACAGACAGATCAGGAATATTTTGCCTTATTACAATAAATAATTCCCCCAAAGAGGAAACTGAAGAGCCCACAAGATCTATTTATGTGCTCATTTTCAAAGCATATACCACAGAGGGTCTCCTAGGATGTTATCACTGAAGCCCTCAGCTCCCAACTCTGGCTTCCACCTGCCTGCCTCGTGAAGTCCATTTTGGGGAAAGGGAGAACAAACTGAAATTGACTGTTTCACTGCTAACCTTTTTTGGGTTTAACCTGCACTGCAGAAATAATGTAGTTTGACACCACTTTAACTGCCATGGCTCAATGCTTGGAATTCTAGGATTTGTAGTTTTGTGAGATATTTAGTCTTCTCTGTCAGAGAGCTGTGATGCCACAGCAAATTACAAATCCCAGAATTCCATATCATTGAGCCATGGCAGTTAAAGTGTTGTCATTATTTCTGCAGTGCAGATGCAGCCCAGGATGCATGTTTTTCTTCAAAATCAGAAGGAACCATCTTGTTTTGATTGTCAGTCACTTCTTCCAGGCCCTCATGTTAAGAGTTAGTAGCCTTTAAGTGCCTAAGCTAGTTGGCATGCTAGATTCTAAACTTTAGCTAGAGCATGTATTTATGGTAACTTCCTGTTTGTTATGCTTTTGTCCCACAACCTTGCTTTTTTGCATCACTAAAACCTGCAGCCATTTTCCTCTTTCCTTTCTCTCCTTCATTAGAACTTGTGTTAGATTACACACATATAATTAGTAAATAAATTTGTTATATGTTTTACAAAGAAGACTAGATCCTATGGGGGACCATGAGACTAGTTGTTCAGTTTTGCTTTGTCTTTTTAATTACTCTGCTTGAAATATTCAGTTCTTTTTCATGCATTGCTCAACTAACCATATATCTAACATATGTTGATGGTAGTAAAACCACAGTAAAAGTTCCTTCATAACTCCTAGGAGATTATCGCTGCACTGATTAAACTGGTTTAGCTGAGCCGGCTTAAACTTTAAAACATGAGGCATCCTGATGTTATCATAAGGATTTTGCTGCCGAAATTGCTGCCTGGGTGCAGCTCAGGTCCATCCTCGCTCCCAGGGCCACTCAGCATGGATTTTTCCAATCTGGGAGTTTTCTGGCTTATGGAAATGGTCGCTGGACCAGCCCTGGGAGTGGCGATGCATCTGGGCTGCACCTGGGCAGTGATTTCAGCAGCTAAATCCTTGTGATAAAATCAGAATGTCACCCATTTTAAATTTTAAGCAGGTTCAGCTAAGCTGGTTTAATTAGGGCTGCAATAATCTGCCTAGATAGCAAGCTGGACATTTAAAAGAAGAAGAAAAGGGGAAGCATTGGCCTTTGTGAGAGTTGACACAGGGAGTGACATGGACCTCCAAATTTGAAAGAAATATGTGTGTGTGGCCCCTGGACTGCTGAAAGTTGACCATACCTGGTTTAAGTTTATTCAACAGGACATCTTTTCAGATGAACTAAAGGAATACTCCTTGGTAAATGGTGGTGATTGTATCAAGGAAAGTTTGCTGAGAGAGCATTTGACAGATCACTTCTTTTCTGGATTCACCTTTCAGATTATATATCCATAAATCTAAGAGGCCAGATCATCCACACATAAAAGAAAAAACATTATCATGGTAGCAGCCTCTACCTGCTCCACTTGACAGATGTCAACATGCTGGTGATAACTTAGTAATGGTCAACTGAGAACTGATGTCAAAGTGAAAAAGTAGTCTGCACTTCATTAACATAGTGGGGGAGAGTAGGAGGAAGAGTAGTAGTAGTAGGAGGACTCTTACAATTCCCAGTAGGCTCAGGAAAAAGCAGTGGGCTGCAGTTTCTCCTAGCCTTGTGTGTTCTTTCTTATTATTAGTTTTTGCCATATTCATTCTGATGTATTGGCCACATGTATTCAGATTTGCATCTATGAATTACTGGAGGGTAACCTAAAAATAAATAATTGTTCCTAGTGGCTGCCAGCAATTCACCCTCTTTTGGGGCAACAAAATGGTCTGTCTGGGGATTCCGGATGTTTCGAAGGCCAGACAAACATCCTTGGAGGGCTGCATGCAGCTCCAGGGTCTACTATCTTTGTGGAAGCAATGGTGGTAAAATTTCCACCACTGCAAGGAGGCCTTTTTTTTATCAGACTTTGTCCTTTGTTGAACTCCCAAACTGAACTTTCTACAACATCCAGTGACCCTTCAGCTTTCCCCTCTGGGAGTTCTTAGAATTGTTTCCTTAGTGTCTAGAAATGATGTGTGGGTATAGGTGCATATGAGTGTATGTATATATAAAATAGATTTCACCCAACATAATTTATCTCCAAATTTTCTTTACAAATATCCTTCCTCAGATTGATTCCTTCTTCCTATATAATACCTTATAAAACATCATCTCAATTGGAAGGTAAAGGAAACAAGAATTTCACTTCCAAAAATTATTACCAGTGAAAGGGAAAGGAAGGGAAATTATTAGTCAAAATCTTGAGTCAAACACATGTTGAAATTTAGAGGAACAGTATGTAAAGAGGTATTAAGCTTTGTGAGCAACAGACAAGAGAGGATTGTTTTAAAACATGAATGAAAATACTGGGACTGGGGCCAAAGGCATCATTCATATTACAGAAGTGAACTAGAATCTGGGCTATGCAACTTTCATTTACTTTTGAAAAGTTTCCTGCAAATTAAAGAAGGCTTCAGTGGCTAAAAGACCTGTTCACCAGTCCTCTTGATTGATCTACATCTTGATTGGTTCACTTCTTATTGCTATATGGAATTATAAGGCAGAGAAAAGATGGGGACAGAAAAACAGGTTATTTTCTAGTTTGCAGAAGAGAAGGACAATCTTATGAAATACTACCTTACACAGAATCAGACCAGTGTTTCTTATCTTGATGTGAAGTAATCTGTCTTCAGGAAACAAAAATTAAGAAGGCGGAACTGCGATACTTGAAGCACGACAAATTAGGGGTAGAATTTGCAGCATCCACAGAGAAAAGGAAAGGTGGGGTTGTACTATATGTGAAGGGAAAATTTGAACTGAGAGAAGTATTAAAGGATCCTAGAGGTCATTATATTGGAGTAGATATAACATGGAATCACAAAAAGCTGACTGTACTTGGGATCTACTCACCGAATGTAAATAAAGAGAAATTTTATGCGGAACTATTGAATAAATTAATCCCATTAAATATTGAGACCTTGATTATGATGGGAGATTTCAATGGGGTCATTGACCCCCAGTTAGATAGAATGTCAGTTAAGAAAATTAGACTTAATCAGGGGAAGTTACCCAAATAATTTTTTGAGTTGACAAATTGGTTTGACTTGACTGATGCTTGGCGGGCCAAATATAATACTCGTAGAGAATTTACATTTTTTTCAGAGAGACATAAGTCATGGGCCCGGTTGGATATGTTCTTAACTACTAAAGATATTAGCTTGAGAATTGTTAAAATGGAGGCACTATCTAAAATTACATCTGACCATTACCCTGTTATTATGGAACTTAAAGAGAGACAGAAAAGCTTTCACTGGAGACTTAATAATCTGTTAGTAAGAAATAAAGAACTGGTGGGAGAAGCTAAAATACATTTAAAAAATTATTTTTTGGAGAATAATGATTTAGATACACCCCTTAACACTATTTGGGATGTTTCAAAGGTGGTCATTCGAGGTTTCTTTATTAAGAAAGGATCAGAATTAAAAAAAAAAAAAAGACAGGCGAAATTCATTGAAACGCAGACACAGCTGAAACTCCCATGAATTTTCAAAGCTCCGAGATTCAGTTGGGCATTTTTATAGTTCTGTCTGGAGATTCGAGAGTAGTTGTCCTGTTGTTCAAGCATCCACATGTGTAGTTCCAATTGCATAAATAGGATTTTGAATTAGGACATTATTAGAAATTACTCCAAGATCTTGTGTTGATACCAAAGTCACTCCAGAGTTGACTACACCAATGGGAAAACCCATATTCACCCCATAGCTGCAGCACAGTTTCACAATCAATGGTGACACCAATAATGCCATAGTCATTATGATAAGGATCAGAGCAAACCAGAAGTAAAGGGTAGTCCTATGACAATCAGCTGTCCTAAAATGTAAAGTATTTTCTGTGACACAGCTGTGTCGTCACTGCTGATCCAGATTTTCCAGGTGAATGGGGGGGGGGATAATAAATTATCATCATCACAATGATCAAATGATGAATTTTAAATGTGGATTGTTTTAATATGTGTACCTCTTATTTGTCTTTTTAAATTGATGTGTGTTTTAACTGATGTCTTTTTAACTGATGTTATTTGTCTGCTAATTGTTGTTCCTGCCCAAGAAATAATAATAATAATAATAATAATAATAATAATAATAATAATAATAATAGTTCTTTTTTCTCTGAATTTTCAAAGAAAAGCCTTTTGTTGCATGCAAATCCTGAGGAACGTCATGTGTCTGGATCAGAGCAGCTACAAAGTGTACGTAGATTCCTTCTGGTATAGACAAGCCTGCAGTCTTCTTTCTTCCTTGTTACATTGGCTCAGTTTAATTTAAATGAAATTTAAACTCCCTCTAGCATTCCAAAAATGAACACTACTCCCCTCTTTCCACCTGATAAACTGACAATACTTTTCTAGCACTCCAACATAACAGGATAACTGGCTTTTAATTTGCTAGTTGCTGTCACTTGACAATTGCTTTCTGCATCACCATTTTGTTATTATCTTGAAACATCTGTATTTTCAACTATAGGAGCGATGTAATTCTCTACTCTTATATGTGCTTTGATATTATTTGTCCTCATTCATCTCTGTCTACTATAATGTGCCTATTGAATTATGTAATCGTTACCATTTTTATTCACTAACAGAATTATCCTAGAATTTTAATGACAATATTAAATAAAGAAGACAATGAAGATCCCCACTGTAGATACCTCACCTCAGCTTGATAAATACTAAATTACCAAGTTCTTTGAACTATCTTCTAACCACAAGAAAGAACACATATCCAAACCAAACTGAATTCATTAAAAGGCATTAGTTTCTGGAGACATCATTTCAGCTGGGTTAGCTCAGTCCAAATATATTACATCCATCTTCCTCATTTATCCTCTAACACATCTGTCTCCCCCAAACACATGCATTTATTTAAGTGAGGGACTGCAATCCTGTTCATACTTATATAAGAGTAAGCTCCCTGGGACTTATTTTTGAGTAAGTATGAATGGGATCCAGCTGTAATGACATTTAGTTAGACATGAGCCTCTTTGAAATTGACAGGACTTCCAAGTACACTTGGTTAGGATAACACTGCAGTCTGAATTGGATCCTTTGGGTAGACCTATTGAAATCAATGGAGTATGAATTAGCTATGAATAACCTGAATCTCATTAATTTAAGTGGATCTGCTTCAAGTATAATAAAATCTGGGTCCATCTTGATGTTTATTTTTGCTGTGCTTATCCTGACATAACATTTTGTAATTAAAGATTTACTTTTAGAAATGGTCATGGATAAAGTTAATAGAAACTCATAGATGAGACAAAGAAAACTATTTCCCAGGAGAAATTCCATGAAGAGTTCCCTAAGTTTCCCTTCGGTTCTATGCATGTATATAGCTCTAGAAAACCTAGATGGGCAACCCAAGTAAAATATTTTCTATACTGTCCATGCATTCTTGACTGTACTTTTAAAAATAGTACTATAAACATCAAATGTTATGGCACCTGAAAACTAAGCATCTGAAATTACCATGTCTCATATCTTTCTTGGGTTTGTTTACATGGACAAATACCCCAAATTTCCCCCAGGCTCACTGTGTTCTGCTTACATGACAGAGGCTAAAAACCCTGGATTGCATGTCGACTGTCTTCATGACACCCACACCCAATTTGGGCTTCCTGCTCCTAACTTACATTTAAATAACTCACCGTTTGCTGTGGGCTTTGGGGTCTTTTCATAGTGATGACAGCTCCTACCCTCACTCATGGTCTCTTGCGAGCCCCCCAGTGTCTCCACTGTGGGCACAAGTCACATGGAGGTCAGAATGAAGTGCTCAGCATCATGGTTGGATCCCTCATTCTGACCTCAGCAGAGGCACCAAGCAATGAATGGGCTCCAGGGACGAAGACAGCTGCCCATCATTCTCTGTGAGAGCCAAAATCCTGCAACAAAAGAGAGTATGGGGGGGGGGGGGATTCAGGGACAAATGAAGAGGCAAATGAAGTCAGGGCCCTTGTGTGCTTTCCATAGGCAACTTCCATTGATCAATGCATGAACAGAAGGCTTAACAAATTAGAGTTTGGGATAATTCAGCAAATCTTTTCTTATGCGCATGTTGCTCTCTCTCTCTCTCTCTCTCTCTCAAAAATATCTATATGCATTACAAAGCTTTGGAGTACAGCTAGTCCTTTTACTCCAAATTTATTCCAAGTTCTTTATTGCTCAAGTCCATGATCAGCAAAATTATATTAAGGCAATAAACAAATGTGGGGTAATTTAAGTTTCCCAAGGCTTCAGGCTTTTTAAAGGAAACAAAAATATTTAAATATCAAAAGCCAAGCCTGTTAGAGCCTTGTTTTAAATTAGCAGAGTAGCAGAAGAGTGTCTTTGCCTAACTATGCTTCCCTAAAGAAATAAGACTGACTCAAAAACAACAAACATGTAGTTTGTAGCTCAAAAAACAATGAAAGCTTTATTGTATATTTACACAAAAAACTAAATCCTAATCTAACTAGTGATGGTTCAGGCAAAAAGAGAAAATCTTGCCATCTTTAAGAGAGCAGGAAGATGGGAACAGCTCAGTTGAGAATCTTGAGAGAAAATCTGTTAGTTCAAAGAGGGAGTGACCTAAGTCACATGGTTAGTTTGAATGAGAGAGAGAGGGAGGGAGGAATTTGTATCCAGGAAATCCCTATCTATCTAAAGAGGGGGAAAGAGAATGCAAAGATTTTCCACAAACAAGATTCAGTTAGGAATTGTATAGTGATTTTGTCAAGGGTTGGCTAAGAAATCTAGATGCATTAGAAGAGATGTTGCTCTCAAATAGCAGCTCTGTGATGGAACTCTCCACTTGCTCATTCACTACCTTTGCCCCCCACTCCCATGTACAGTCTGACAGCCTCTTATCAGTGATGTTGTATAGTCACGTTGTGTGGATTTCTGCCCACTAGTGGGGCTGCCAAATATTTTACTAGTATACTTTATCTGATCCAGGTATAATCTCATTCTTAGTTTCAAATATTATAGATCTGTTCAACTAATGGGAACTTGATAAGTCAACATTTATTTTTTTAAAAAAATCCATTGGTTCAGTGAATCTGCTCTAGATGAGAAGAGAGAGATTTATGCTCCAATATCTGTCTGGCATTCTTGTAGCAACCATAACATGATAGATCAATTGTGGTCCAAATGTTGCTAAACTTGCATAGAAATGTAACAAGGAGGTAGTTTTGTTTTCAGATTCAACTGAGGAAGTGAGACAGAAAAATGATTGACATAATATTTATTTATTTATTTGCATTGTAATCCCAGTTTTCTACTGGAATAATAGTGCTCAGACATTTAAGGAAAGGCCTGTCCTGGAAAGCAGGCAGCAGGGCTGATAGCCAAAGTGAGGGGAAAGTCTCAAACAAGGTCCTAGTTACCAATCTGAGGGAGCAGAAAGTGAAGAGTCAAACACGGTCCATAGGTTGAGGGTTGCAGAGAAGCTGAGAAGCAAGGCAGTCTGAGGTCCAGGAATTCAGAGGTCTGAAGGTCAAGGATACTGGGAGTACAAGATAATCAAGAGTCAAGCGTTCAAGGCAGGGAATAAGGAGAGACAGAGGCTTTTGCCAGGAAGCTCAGATAATATCTGGCACCGAGGCATTGTTTCTACATTTGCTTAAATCCCTGAGCTCAGCTGGGGCTGATCACCTTGATTACATCAGCATTTTTCATAAAGCCTCCTTGAGCGCCTGAAGCCCACCCTTTTGGCTTGATGCTGACTAAATATAGGCACAGTCCCCTGATCCTCCTCCATGTCCAATGGCTCTGTCGATGGAAGGCTTGGCTGTGAAGCGACCTCCTGAGACACTACAGATTCTGCTGGAGACTCTGCGGGAGTTGGTAAAGCAGGGCTGCTAGGACCAGACTGGGGATCCTCCACAGGCTGGGGCTCCTCCACTGTAGGATTGTGGCCCAGAGGAAGTTCTGAGTTATCCTCTGAGTCATCCTCTGAGTCCTCGTCCAAGCAGGGCATGGCATCACTCCCACTCCTATTAACCTCCCTCTCACTGGAAGGAGGTCAAGGCTGGTTGGGGATGTGGTGATGGACCAGACAGGGAGCATGGACATCTGTAGCATCTTCTCAGGAGCACTCCTCTGTTCCATAACTGATCCAATCCACAAGGTACTGCAGGCAGCTCCGATGATGGCAGGAGTTCAAGATCTGGGCCACCTTGAAATCCTGTTCCCCATCCATGAGGATCGGGTCAGGCGGTGAGCTGAACCAGTATCAGACCAGACCCATGAGGCTGGGAGCAACAAGGACCGGTGGAAAACAGGGTGGATCCACCATATCCAAGGAAGTTGGAGCTGGAAGGCCACCATGTTGACCTGGGCCAGGATCTTTTAAGGCCCTACAAACCATACGTCCAACTTCCAGCATTGTCTCTGCAAAGGAAGGTGCCACAGTGACAGTCAGACTGGATCCCCCAGCTGCAAAGGAGGACCTTCCTGATGTCACTGATCTGCTTCCTTTGTATAGGCCTCCTTGGCTATCTTGAGCTACTCCTGCAACAGGGACTGTGTGGTCTGGAGTTCCCAGAGCCATTGATCTGCCACTGGGACCGACGAGGCAGGGGTGACAGCAGGAAACCCTTGAGGATGAAAGCCCCCAGTGGCAAAGAAGGGAGTCTGCTGGGTTGAGGCATAGACTGAGTCATTGTAGGTGAACTCGATCAGCAGAAGCAAGTCAGCCCAGTTCTCCTGATGGTAACTGGAGTAGCACTGTAGTTTTGCTCCAGTGTCCCATTAGTGCACTCTGTCTGCCCATCCGACTGGGAATGATGAGCCGAGGACAGGTATGGTGCAATGTTCAGGAGACATAGCGGACTGGTTCAGAAGCAGACAATGAAGTGCACACCACAATCCAAGACCACTCCTTCAGGAAGGCCATGGAGCTGGAAGACGTGCTGAATGAACATCTGGGCCATCTCCTTCACCGTAGGGAGGCCAGTACAGGGCACAAAATGAGCCATCTGTGAGAAAGATCCACTACTACCCAAATAGTGGTGTGGCCGGCAGAGGAGGGCAGGCCTGTGTTAAAGTCCATGGACACTATCTTCCAGGGCTCAGATGGTGTTGGGAGGGGCAGCAGAAAGCCCACAAGCCAACCTGGATGATCCTTCACATGGTGACACACCAGATAAATGTCAATATACTTGGCCATCTCTGCCCGAACATGCAGCCACTAAAACCCCTGGGTGAGGAGGTGCAGAATCTTACAAAAGCCAAAATGTCCAGCAGGCTTGCTGTCATGGCATAGTCTCAACACTGCCTCCCAACATGGACCAGCCAGCACGTAGAGGCAGCCTCAGTAGTAGAGGAGGCCATCCTGTAATGTAAAGGGAGAGGCATCCCCGTCCGCAGCATGCTGGGCTAGCAATGGGTCCCAGCTCTGGAGGTCGCAGATCTGGTCCAGCAAGGTGGCCTCCCTTGGGGCAGTGGCAAAGTTCTCAAGGTGCAGAATGGTGCACTGGAGCTCCGTATCAGGGTCAAGGGCATACTCTGGCTTCTGGGAGAGGGCATCAGCCTGCCAGTTCTGGACTCAGGGCACATACCAGAGCTGGAAATTGAAGTTGGCAAAAAACATGGACCACCGCTTCTGCCTCTGGGTCAGCTTCCATGCCATCTGCAAGTGCTCAAAATTCCAATGATCTGTGTGCACCTGCACCGGGTGAGCGGCCCCCTCGAGGAGATGCTGCCAGTTTTCAAATGCCACCTTGATTGCCAAGAGCTCTTTCTCCCAGATGGTGTAATTCTGCTCTGCAGATGTGAGCTGATGGGAGTAGAAAACACAAGGCAACATGTGTGCCTGAGGCCCCTGTGGGCTGGAGCAACAAAGCCCCAATGGTGATGTCTGAGGAGCCTGCCTCAATGACAAAGGGCATCTGCAGATCTGGGTGCTGCAGGATACGGGCCAAGGTGAAGCACACCTTCAAGGTCTCAAAGGGCTGCTGTGCGGCTACCGTCCACTGGAAGCGAGCTTTCCCCCACAACAGTTGGGAGATAGGGCTGCTAGGGTTGCGTAGTCCTCAATGAACTTCCAGTAAAAGTTTGCAAACTCCAGAAACTGCTGGACGTCCTTTCTGCTGCAAGGAGGCTGCCAGGACAGTACCACCTCCACCTTGGAATTGTCCATGCCACACCCTGGGATGACATTCAGTAGGCCAAGTAGTCCACCTTGTGGAGATCAAAGGCACACTTTTCAAGCCTGGCATAGAACCGGTGCTCCCAGAGCACCTGAAGCATGGCGTGGATGTGGCCGTCATGGGCTGGCTGGCTAGGGGAATAAATCAAAAGGCATCTAAATAAATGATGACAAAACAGTCTAAATAGTCCCTGAATATGTCATTGACAAAGCGTTGGAAGACGGCTGGAGCATGAGTGTGTATTCATAATGCCCATACCGTGTCTGGAATGCCATTTTCCATTCATCTCTGGCCTTGATCCTCACCAAGTTGTAGGCCCCCTGGAGGTCCAGTTTGGTGAAGACCTTGGCATGGTGGAGCTGCTCTAGCACCTCCAGGATTAGAGGCAACGGATACTGGTTCTGAATGGTGTTACAGTTGAGTGCCCAGTAGTCATTGCAGAGATGCAGCTCCCTGCATTTCATGTACACAAACAAGACAGGTGCACCTGTAGGGGACTTAGAGGGACGGATGAACCCCTTCTGGAGATTCTTCTCCAAAAAGTCCCACAGAGCTGCCAGCTCAGGCTCTGAGAGGGAGTAGAGTCGCCCTGCAAGAATAGGGGCTCCTGGTACTAGGTCAATGGCGCAGTCATACGGGCAGTATGGGGGGAGGCAGTCCACCTCCTTCTTGTTAAATACATTGGCAAAATCTTTATATTTAGCCGGCAGCATGACTGGACAGTCCTGGGTCTCTGCTACTACTGCTGTGGGAATCCGCTCCTGCCAACAATGTTCCTGGCAGTATTCAGAAGCAAACAGGACTTATTGATGGGATCAGGAAATGTGTGGGTCATGTCTTGAGAGCCAAGGCATCCCCAAGACCAAAGGGAAATGAGGGACGGCTGCCAACAGGAACCGGATTTCCTCCAAGTGACCCTGGATCTTGAGATGGAGCACTACCGTCTGGTGGGTCACGGAACCAGACCAGAGCAGCTGTCTGTCAATGGTCTCCACCTGCCTGGCTCAGCAAGGGCCTGCAAAGGGATTCAATGGCATTTCACAAACCCCAAGTCCATAAAGTTTTTGGAAGCCCCCGAGTCCAACTTATCTCCTGCAGGAAGCAGCTCTGCAGTGGGGAGCCTAAGATTGGTGGTCTTAGCAAAGGGTGCTTTCAGGGAGCTGAACAGGAGGAAGTGGGATCAAGAGACTCTCCCAGGTGGTGAAGCTGCTCTACACCTGGGAGGGCCCGTTTCCCTGCACCGTGGCCCAACCTCCTTTGGCATTGCATTCCCGGGCAATATGTCCCTGAAGGCCACAATTCAACCAGAGTCCCTTCTTCCTCCTGGGTTACTTCTCAGCCCCAGTAAGCTGTGGGTGGACCCCTCCCAGCTGTATAGGTCCTACAGCAGTTTGGAAAGGGATTGACACGGGTGGCGCTGACTGAACTGACTGGGCTGGACTAGAGAGGGCAGAAGGGCACTCCGATGGGCCTGTTTGCTGGTGGCAAGGCGGCAGTCCAAGCACGTAGCTTGCGCAATCAGCAAGTCCAGGGATGCAGGAGGCTCCGAGCGCACCAACTCATCCAAAATTGGGTCCAACAAGCTGTAACAGAATTGGGCTTGCAAGGCACTGTCATTCCACTCTAAATCCTGCACTATCAGGTGGAAGGATGTGGAGTACTCTGCTATAGTCCCCTTGCCTTGGTGGAGAGCTCGAATTTGACTCTCTGCTACCTCAGCTTTAACAGGATCCCACCAGGTGGCTCGCATTTCTTCAATAAAGTCCTGCAGGTTATTGAGAAGGGGGTTATCCTGATTCAAGTAGAGTGGCCCATGTACTGGCAAGGCGTAACAACAATCTAATGATAAAGGCAACTTTATACAAGTCCTCCGGAAAGTCATTTCTGCAGAGCTTAAAATGTAACTTGCAGCTGGCTAGAAAGCTGTTCAACATAGTTCTGTCCCCCTGAAACTTATTGGGAAGGGAGGCAAAACATTTCCAGTATCACTCAGGAGCTGGAGGGTTAACCTGACCCTGGAGTGTAGCCAAACTCTGAATTAATTGCTGCACCTGGCTGGAAAGCTGCAAGTTCATCTACTACAACTCCTCAAAAGCACGTTCCCCAGCCATTATGTTGCTATCAGCCTAATTGTGTGGGGCCAGAGATTATTCTGTCCTGGAAAGCAGGCAGCAGGGCTGATAGCCAAAGCAAGGGGAAAGTTCCAAACAAGGTCCTAGTTACCAATCTGAGGGAGTAGCAAGCGAAGAGTCAAACATGATCCGAGGTCCAGGGATTCAGAGGTCCAAGAGTAGTCAACAGTCCAGAGGTCAAGGATACTAGGAGTCCAAGATACTCAAGGGTTCAAGGCAGGTAACAAGGAGAGACAGAGGCTTTCACCAGGAAGCTCAGATAATCTCTGGCACCGAGGCATCACTTCCACATTTGCTTAAACATTTGCTTCCACCCAAGCTATATCAGAGACCGCCTCCTCCCGTACAATCCTCCCCGTGCGCCACAAAGATCTAGGCTATCTGCAACCTCCCAGAGAGCCTTTTCTGTCTTCGCCCCCAGACTCTGGAACGACCTGCCGGACAAGATCCGTCAGTTAACATCTTTGGACAGTTTCAAAAAGGCTGTCAAGACGGATCTCTTCCGGCAGGCCTTTCCAGACTAGGTAGACCGGCCCTGGGCTGTTCCCTCCTCTTTTAGTGATACTATTTTGAACCTTGATTCCCCCGCAGAGTAATAATGGGGTGATGTGTCATGGGTTATTATTTTAATTGTTATGATTTCCTTTTTCATTTAATTGTTATTAGGATTTTAACTATGTTGTTGTTTAATACTGTTTTAAGGGGGGTATGCTTTTACTGTAATTGTTTTATGTTGTAAACTGCCTGGATTGGGTAACCATTGGGCGGTATATAAATACATTTTATTATTATTTTTTTTATTAAATCCTTGAGCTGCCAGAGCTCAGCTGGGGCTGATCACCTTCATTACATCGGCGTTTTTCATAAAGCCTCCTTGATCTTCTGAGGCCCGCCCTTTCAGCTCGACACTGACTAAAGGTAAGCACAGTCCCCTGATCCTCCTCCATGTCCAACGGCTCTGCCAATTGAAGGCTTGGCTGTGAAGCGACCTCCTGAGATACCACAAATTCTGCTGGAGACTCTGCGGGAGTTGGCAAAGCAGGGCTGCTAGGGCCAGGCTGGGGCTCCTCTACAGGCTAGGGCTCCTCCGCTGTAGGCTCGTGGCCTAGAGGAAGTTCTGACTCATGCTCTGAGTCATCCTCTGAGTCCTCATCCAAGCAGGGCATGACAAGGCCTAGTACTAATGAATTTTGGTCATATACAATGAGAGCTATATGCTTGCTTCAAACACTCTAAAACCCTTCACCCAAAGGAACGAACATGGCATGATATTGAGTGTACACACCTAGTGTATATTTTGTTTTGTTATGTACATAACAACCCTGGGGATCCCTGAGCAGCCTTTGGGTATTTACCAAAGTCTTGATGGTGAAAAGATGCCCCCCCAAAAAATGGCACCTCTCAGAAGATGCATTTATATATTATGGATAGCACTTATCAGGGCATGGTTAATAATGCAAATTTGGATGACCACAGAAAGTTTTTTTGTTGTCAACAAGTTGTGTCACGGAGGATATGCACTTCTTCTACATTGGCATATCCAGGGAAGTGGATAGGATATTAAATAGGCAAAAGACCAGAGCTGAAAAAAGTCAGAGGAACTTTTTCTGGACTACAATGCTCAGAATCCCCACCAGCATGGCCAATGCCCATATTCACTGTGAAATTCTGGGAACTGTAGTCCAAAATCTGCAAAAGACTGTACAAATGTTTTCATCTTCTTCATTTCTGCCCCTCCCACAAGCCAAGAACTTTAATCTGCAAACATCACTTCAATGCTTGACATGAAGATATCAATATACCTTATGTCTTCAAATGTTTAAGTTTTCCAACTCTATTAAGCTTGTGCACACACACACACCCATGAATCCTCTGAAACAAAATGGGGTCAGCAATGCTGATAGACTGTGCACAGCAGAAGAGAATCATCAACCAATTTGCAGATGACTTTGTTCCCAGCCCCTGCCATCTCTTCATTTCAAAAAAAAGGAAAGACCACATTATCCTTGTTCTCCAGCAGTGGATTTGACATCTCCTGCACCAGGACTGACTGATGATGAGCTGTGTCGTTAACACAGTGCCTTTTGTTGCGATAAATGGCTCATGGCAGGGATGCTTGCTGAGGGTGACAGATCCCTTTGCAGCCTGTACAAGAAGGCTGGGGCTTGGCTTTTGAAGTTGCTTGTCAATGGAATCATTAGGAAAATGGATAAAACAAAATGTTTACAGATGGGTTGGGGGAAAGAAGAAGAAACAAATAAGTGCAAGGATTAGGTAGACCAAGATTTCCAATCCTCCTCACCCAATCCCCACCCAAAGGCTGTGTTTCAAATTCTCATCAAATTGTTGTAAGATGTATAAAGAGCATACCAGCCATGCACTGACACCCCCAGTAAGTAGGACTGTACTATGTAAGCCAAAAATGCTTACATTTCAAACTACCTGGAAACCACTAAAGATACTTGCATGTCTGCCATTTAGATCCAATTGGTGCAAGGGTTTGATCTAATTTGTGACATGAGGATCAGTTTAGTGGACATTGATCATGTTTCCTGGCTTTGGAATTGCATGCAGGTAGCACGTGAACTGCAAGTATTATAATAAGGCAAATAAGAGATAATCCTCGGTTCCATTTCAGTTTGCACCTGATGATGATGATGGTGGTGGTGGTGGTGGTGGTGATGATGATGATGATGATGATGATGATAATAATAATAATAATAATAATAATAATAGCAAAAACACTATTTTCTTATAATAAAAGATAGTAAATGGCCAAACCATTTTTCACATAGGAAACTTGATCTGAAAGTGCATCAAAACCACTCCCCTCCATTTGTGTCATTTTGCAATGTTATTTTTGCAGCACAAAGAGAAATCAAATCTATAGTCAACATCTACTTTACATTGGCACCATAGATCTGTTTAAGATCAAGCTTTGCATGTAAATATCCATAGATTACTCCACTACCATGACCTCAAACTTTTAGCCCTCCTACTTTGGAGCTGCCGAAAGTGGAAATGGTAACTCTTTTGTGAGTATGATTTCCAGCTTCTTTTCTTGTCATTGTGTCTTGGGTTGTCTAACAATTGGCACAGCCTGCAAGAAATTTTACCAAGTCAGCAGAATGGAAAATATGAATGAGGACCCTTTGGCTCTTTGGATATTTTGGACTTCCAGAAAACTTCAGTCATCATGTCCAATGGTAAAAGACTGTGAGAGACATAGTCCAAAACATCTCAAGAATGAAAAGTTCCCTACCTCTGCTAGAAAACAATGGAATTTGTCATGTTCACAGATATGTCATTTTTAATTTTCTTATTACTTGCTGTGTTCATTGCTACTAGTGCTTGCCCACTGGGCCAATTTAGAGGTTGTGTGGAGGTGGCTTCCCTGCTAAATGAAGATTTCTTTTAAGAAAGGACCAATGGGTCATCTGGGACTGAGAAGTGTTTTATGTGGTGATGAGGTGATTGTGGTTATCTGCTGGCTTCTCCCCCTCTGCCCCATTCAGAATTGTGATTTCTGGCAGCTTAAAACTGATCTACATTGCAACAGAGTGCTAATATGTAGCATAGTGGCTCCCACATGATACATAACTCCCTGAATCAGGAACCCCACAACTATACCCACAATATATTTAAAGGAAGCTATACAACAGAAAACAAAGGAATTGGATTCACAATTTGAAAAGAAATGTTGACAAGGAGATGTTTCAATATGATGGAAGTTCATTATAGTACTGCAACTATTTGGTGAACTATGTTGACGGAGGGGTAAGAACAACCTAACTTTGGGACAAGCTACTTGTTTCTAGAAAGCACCAGCTATTCCTGAAGTGGCATGGCCAACCACCTATATCAGAAGCAGGGCCCAAGGCAGTGACCCTGGGCAGAGATCTGTTTGTTGCCCGTTCAGTGTCCAGATGGGTTTCTATTATAACCACACATAGCACATTAAATGAGCGGAGGCTGGAAGCAAAATGCATTGCATTACAGAAAAAAAAAAAACCTGAGGTGGAGCTCCAAGGGATGAGAGTGACTAATTTGAAATGAGTAAAATGTTGTCTTGTGTTGTGTTGTACTGCTGTGTGTTAGAATCCAATTAGCATATTATGAGAGTTTTGTTTGATTGGGTACTTAATGAAATGATATCATTCATTATAGTACTGATAAATTCAACTGGCAGTGGGAGTGGCAACTGTAAGACATAGTGATGAGACTGAGAGGATAACCTGGCACTATTCAGTTATCTATAAGGCTGTCACCTTAGTGTGAGTATGGTTATACTAGAATGGCCAAAAATTCAGTTCTGGAAAATGAGAGATGTACTCCAGTGTTGCTGTGAACAAAACATTGTTAAGCTGTGCTGTTGTTAAAAAGGCTTTTATTTATTCTGCTGATGCATTTCGGGAAGACCCTTCTTCAAGAGCTGATTTTTCTTTTTCAGCTCTTGATGAAAGGTCTTCCCAAAATGCATCAGCAGGATAAATAAACCCCTTTTTAACAACAACACAGCTTAACAAAACTTTGTCCACAATGACACCGGAGTACATCTCTCATTTTCCAGCAATTCACCGTGTTCTCCCCCGCTCAACTCTCTCAAAAACTCAGTTCTACCACTCAGTAAGTATCATTGTCTAGTGATTGCTCAATTGTGTTAATTGGTAATTGTGCAATTTGTATTTATTGTTGTTGTTTGGATTGTTGTACTGGAGTATAATGTTTAAAGAAGGTACAGTATGTTTAAAGTACAGTATATTCAAAGAAAGGCAATGCAAGTTGGGCAGTGCAGAAGAAGATATGGCGACGGCAGAGTGAAGTGGCATTACAGGTGAAGGAGAGAGCGCTTTTTGATACCCCTCTTACATTCCAGTCACCCTGACATCCCAGGGAACCTGGAGAGTGAAACAAATCGCCCACAAAACCTCACTTTGCTCCTATGTAATACCAGGTCAATTAAAAACAAAGTGAACACAATGTATGACTTCCTTATGCATGAGGAGGCTGACCAAACATCTTTTATAGAAACTTGGCTGGGAGATTATAGTGGTCCAACATGTGTTCAGGCTCTTCCAGTAGGATTCTATGTCATTGAATGGGTGAGGGAAAGTGGGTGGGAGTGGCTAGAAATCCTAATGTGACCAGATTACCTATCAGGGAACTGAATCACATTGAATGTGTGTGCCTGAGTCCGAAGATCAAGAATAGACTGAAGATTTCTGTTAGTGTATTGGGCACCCCATTGCCTATCATACTCCCTCACCGAGCTCAAATAACTGGTCTCAGAGTTGATGTTGTAGTCTCCTAGAGTTTTGGTCTTGGGTGACTTCAACATCATATTTGAGGTCAGTCTGTCAGGTGCAGCTCAAGAAATTCATGGCATCAATGGCAAATATGGATCTACCCCAACTGGTCTTGGAGCTCACACTTTCAGCAGATTATATCCTTGATGATGTTTTCAGTTCCAAGCAGATAGATCTGTGGGGAGAGGTGATAAATACCTCTGAGTTCTTATGGACATATAATTTTCTGATCAGAGTTAATATCATGGCTACAATCTGTCTCTGTAGGGGTGGTGGATCTATTAAAATGGTCTGCCTTCAAAGGCTAATGGATCCTTTGGGATCTTAGAGGATTTTATGGTTGGTATTACCAACAGTCCTGTTGGAGGCCTGGTCAATAGATGGAATCAAGACCCTGTTAGGGCTATTGACATGATTCCTCCCAAATGACCTCTCCAACCCATTACTAATTGGGCTCTTTGGTATACAGAACACCTCAAGGAACTGAAACAAGAAGGATGATGTTTGGATCACGTGTGTGTCTGCTGTTTGCCTTCAAGTCACAGAGTTTTCTTGACAAATTTCTTCAGAGGGGGGTTGCCATTGCCATCCTCTGAGGCTCAGAGATTGTGACTTGCCCAAAGTCTGGATCTGGCAGAAAACTCAACTTATATTTGACAAGACATGATATAGAGAACATGTTTGCTCTTATAAGATGGCAAAACATGCAGCAAAGGAAGCTGTCTTCTCTGTATGTTTAGCGTTTGCAAATTCATGTCCAGCTGAACTATTCAGGGTGTTTAGGGGTCAACTCAAGGACCATCCCTCTGAACCCAATTCTAGAACTTTCTCCAATTTGCTGTGATGCTTTTAACAATCATTTCACAGATAAAATCTCTTGATAAGAGCTGACAGAAGCTGACAATGGGTTATCTGGCAACTCTGTAAATAGGATGACACTAAATCACTTTCAGTTGGTGAATTCCACAGTTGTGGACAAGCTATTAGGATGAATAAGGAGGATAACCTACCTTCTCAGTCCCTGTCCAGCTTGGCTGGTTGTCCAGGGAAGAGATGTAGTTAAATCCCAGCTGTAATATATTATTAATGCACTTCTCAGGGAGGAAATTTTTCCATCTTGTTTAAAAGCAGTCATACAGCCACTTCTAAAACAGCCCTCCTTGCACTCCCTGGAATATAACAAATATGAGCCAGTATCAAATCTTCATTTTGGGGGCAAGGTGCTTGAGAGGGCAGTTGCTTTCCAACTCCAGCCAGTCTTGGATGATACAGGTTTTCTATACATGTTTCAAACTGGCTTCAGAGCAGGATACAGATTTGAGACCACTGTGGTTGCCTTAATGGATGGTCTTTGCCTGAACATCAACAGGGGGAGTGTGTTCCTTGGACCTCTCACCAGCATTCAATACCATCAACCATGGTATTCTTCTGGAATGCTTGAGGGATTTGAGAACTGAAGCACTTCACTTTGTGATTCCAGTCCTATCTCTTAGTAAGTTTCAGGTGATAGTGCTTGGGGATAAAGGTAAAGGTATTCCCCTCTGACAAAGTTGTCAAGTTATGTCCTTCTGTAGGGGGCAGTGCTCATCTCTGCTACTAAGCCAAAGAGCCAGCATTGTCAAAGACTATTATGTGGATCATGTGGCCAGCATGACTACACAGAACACTGTTTACCTTCCCACTGAGTGGTACCTATTTATGTACTTGCATTTGCATGCTTTTGAACTGCTAGGTTGGCAGAATCTGGGACTAGTGATGGGAGCTCACCCCATCATGTGGCACCTGGGCCTTGAACTGCCAACCTGCCAATCAACCGAGTCAGTGTCTTAACCACTTGAGCCTCCATGTCCCCTCAAAAGTTTGGCTTTAAAAAAAAGAGGGGGGGGGGAGCTGCCATATGGCATACCACAAGGTGTCATTCTATCTTCAATGCTCTTTAACATCTATATGAGACTACTGGGAGAAGTCATCTGGAGGCATGGGGCAGGGTGCTATCAGTATGCTGATGATACTGAAATACACTTCTCTTGCCTTCAGAAATAGAAATAATAAAATAAGCATCAGCCAACCTAGCAATCTGAAAGCATGCAAAGGCAAGTAGATAAATAGGTACCACTTCTGTGGGAAGATAAACAGGGTTCTATGAAATCATGCTGGCCACATGATCATAGAGTAATCTCGGACAACGCTGGCTCTTTGGCTTAGTAACAGAGATTAGCACTGCCCTCTATGGTCAGACATGACTTGACAACCTTGTCAACAGGGAATACCTTTATCTTTTAAGGATAGTGTGTCTCTGAACGAATGCATGGAGGAGGTAATGGGCTGGATGAGAAAAAACTGAAACTGAAACTGATTCTAGACAAGACAGAGGTACTTACTCTCAAAGGTCCTATCAACCAATTCTGGATGGGATTATGCTCCCCTAAATGAATGTGTTCCCAGTTCTGGATATTTTACATGAAGCAAAAACCCAGATGTGAGGGGGTGCTGAAAAGTTATCAGCCCAACCAAAAAGGGAATGACCTAGAGCCTGGAGTTCAGCACTTGAAAATTCCACACTTTTCATTGACATGGTTCTATCAATGATCTGAAAAACAACAATCCCCTCCCTCCAGAAATTAGAGCTACAATCATGCAAATTGGTAATTTACAGTACAAAAGAACACTCTTTCAAGCCTGTCCTTACATTTGCTTAGAATGTATACTGTAAAGGCAGCTGTATCTATTTTTGCTGTAGGAATCACCATTACACCATTATTTTATTAGAATTCTTCTTAGTAAGTGTATGAGATAGATGGCATATACATTTTCACAGACATCTTTAAATACTCACATGCATTTGGGAAACCTTGATCTCTTCATTATTCAGTCTCTCTCTCTCTAGATCACAAGGGCTGTAGAGAATTGTTCTGAACGCCTGTCTTCTTTGCATACAACTCTTTTCCTCTGGATGAAAGAATTGGCTTAAACCTGAACAATCATAAAAGTGTTGCAAAACCTTCTTATCTGGGATAGCTTCCATTGGTTAGAGCTGAGTTTTATTTATTTGGATATTTTATATGCCTAATTAAATATTTTATTTTATTGGACATTTTATATAGACTTTAATACATTCCAATCTATCTTGATCACATTTTCTCTTCTTCATCTGAAGCAAAGTATTCAATAACCTTGAACACATGGGGTAAGAAAAACAATGGCCAAAAATAAAAAGAATAGTGAAACTAGTACAGTATGTTCAAGGAAGGTCTAGGCTTAATCTTACTGAACAGCAACTCCTCATTTCTTCTTGGGAAACTGCTGTAGAAGGTTTTTCAAAAGAGGTTTGTGAGGTGGTATTGGGTCAGCCATCAGTTGGGCAAAGACAAGAAGTAAAAGATTCTACTTGGTGAATGAATTAAGACCAGTCCTACCATTAGATAGGCTGAGGCAGCAGCAAAGGCTGGGAGGGCAGCAGTGGCATTACACTGTCAGCTTCACTTGAGCCCCTCTGCCATTGTCTTTTGTTCCTCTAGAGCAGGGGTAGGCAACCTTTTTTAGCTGGGGGCTGGGTCGCTGTCCTTCAGACTATTGGAGAACTGAAGTAATAAATAAATAAATAAATAAATAAATAAATAAATAAATAATTTCTACATACATTGCACACATCATATTTTGAAGTAAAAAATAGAAATAATATAAATTTTGCCAAGAAATCATCATCATCATCATCATCATCATCATCAATTAAAAATACTACCTTAAATGAAACAAACAAGCGCAGGGGTGGCATCAATGAATCAAGTGTCTGAAGCTGGAGTCTGCAGAGCTGGCTTTGAATCCCTGCTTGGCTATGCCAAGTCACATTCTCTCAGATGCAGAATAAGGCTATGGCACACCCACCCTGAAGAAATTTTGCCCAGAAAACCCCAAGAAAACAGAAACAAACTCTCCCAACTAACCTCTGTCCTTGTGGCTGGGGGGTCTGGATCATGTGCGCTCTCTCTCCTCCCTTGCACTTTGGCCAAGTCACACTATCTCAACTGCAGAGTAAGGCTATGGCACACCCACTCTGAAGAATTTTCCCCCAGAAAACCCCTTTCCCTAAGGAAAGGCACCGGGCCGAAGGAAGGCCCAGAGCAGCCCTCCTCAGTGGTGCACGGGGTGGCTAGGGGCCTTCCTTCAGCCCAGTGTCTTTCCTGCAGCCCTGCACGCCGCTGAGAACAGCTGCAGGAAAGGCACCGGGCTGAAGGAAGGCCCAGAGCAGCCCTCCTTGGTGGCGTGCAGGGCAGGGCGCCATTTTGGCAGCTGCGGGGGTCCCCTAGGAGGGCTCCCTCGACCACACCGGGCCTCTGAGAGGCCCAGTGTGGCCGCGGGGTCCTCTGGGGTGCCATTTTGGATTCCAAAATGGTGTCTGGAGTCTCACGCGACCTTTCCCGTGATGGGAAAGGTTGCGCGAGACTTTGGCCACCATTTTGGAATCCAAAATGGTGCTCCGGAGGACCCCGCGGCAGTGGCGGCAGGACCAGGCAGGGGCCAGTCCGAAGGCTTCTGTGGGCCGCACCCAGCCCATGGGCCTCAAGTTGCCGACCCCTGCTCTAGAGCCTTAGAGTCTTCCTCTAAGACTGATGCCACACTGCAGTAAAAAAACCAGTTTGACAAAACTTTAATGTCCATGGTTCAATGCTAGGGAATTCAGGGATTTGTAGTGTGGTGGGACACCAGAGCTCTCTGACAGGGAAGGCTAAATATCTAAAAAAAACTACAGATCCCAGAATTCCATAGAATTGAGTCATGACCATTAAAGTGGTGTGAAACTGCTTTATTCCTGCAGTATGGAATACATCACACAGTCTACAATGTGCCTGCTAAGTTAGGCTTCTGCACTCAGGCATGGTAGAAAATGGTATCCCATTACCAGTACTGAGGTACTGCCAATACACTGGGCTTCTATACATTGAATGTAAGAATGCTATGTTGTTCTTTGTCTCAGGCAGCCAAATTGTAGAGTAGGCCTAATTTGAATGGTTGTGGGTGGTCCATAGGGCCATGGTTAGTGGCCAGACAAAATTATTTAAAAATGAAAGGAATCAGATTTAGTCCCTGACACCTCCAGTGGAAAGGATCCCTAGCAGCACAGAACATCTGTGTAAGACCTTTGAAAAGTACTGTCAATGACTGAGTGGGTGCTGGGACAGCTCTGACCCATGGCCTTAATGTAGAAATTGGAAAGATTGCTGTTTTGGGCATTTAGCTCCCAGGATTGCTTTTGTCCAAAGCTCAGAGCCCAGTGTACTGCAGATTCCTGTGTTAGTAAGACATCTTTCTCATGTTCTTTGCCATTGTCAGTTGACACTGTCTCAACTCATTAAAGTATGTATCTGGTTTTATCATTTTTGCCTATATGCCTAGAGAGCACTCCAACAACATCATTTTAAATTGGAAAAACAAATACATTAATTAACCTATCCACCCCCTGCTGGGACTCTCAGCAGCTGAAATAACAATGGTTGGCTTGACTTATCTTGAGTAGGCTTGACAGAAGCCAAGGACTTTTTTTTCTGCAATTTTTTTTTGTTGGCTCTAAAAACTGCTGCAGAATAGATCCAACAAGAAATATAATGAAAACAATGAATGTCTAATGCTGATGCAGATGCTAGGCAGTAACAACATCTAGCCTTTATCAAAACAATAAATTGCCTGCCTTCAGAGAATGGGAAAGTTACGTTGAGCTCTCAGAATCTCTGAGCCAGCAAGCTGGGACTCTGGGAGATGTAGTTTTAAAAAAGTACAGTCCCCAAGCTCTGTCCTAGCATTGGACAGATTAGGAGCTGCTGGGTCATTAGTAGAGACAGCAAAAAAAGCTGCAAGAAGCAATGAAAAGGCAAATAGAACACCCATGAAAGGTACACAGAATATACATTGAACAGAATGTACATGGGCAGTTATAAGGGTTGTAAGAGTTATAAGAGCTGGAAAGAACTATAAGGGCCTCCTAGCTCAACCCACTGTCCTGCAAGAATACTCATCGAAAGTACTCTTTAAAGATGTCCATCCAATCTCTTCTTAAAGACCTCCAAGGATGGAGAGTCCATCCACTCACCCACACTAAGGCAAACCACTTCACTATCAAATAGGTCTTACATAAAAAAATGTTTTCCATAATGTTTTGGTGGAATCATTTTTTTCTTGTACTTTGAATCCATACGTTTGTGTTGTAGTCTCTGGAGCAGCAGAAAACAAACTTGCTCCATCTTTTACATGACATCCATTCATATTTAAAGATTTAAAAATTGCTATCATGTCATCTCTTAGTCTTCTCCAAGCTAAATATACTTAGCTCTCTAAGTTGTTCCTTATAAGGCTTCATTTTCAGACAATTGATAATCTCAGTCACCCTTCTCTAGACATGATCCAATATGTAAATATCCTTTTAGATCTGTGGTTCCCAGGACTGGACACAGTAGTCCAGCTGAGGTCTGACTAATGTTTCTCTCTTGTCCCCACTTACCTCATTTATCATTATGACCATGCGCAACATCATAAGGGGCAAGAAATCGTCACTCATTATTTGGTGCATATCAAAATCTGGGTCTGCCATAATATTTTTAGATCAGGAATGTCACTATGGAAATGCTTTCACTGAATTCATTCCAAATATTGGAACAAGAGGCAATTCTGCAAAGGACTGATATTTATTTATTTATTTTGCCCTTTCCATGATATTGCCATGAAGCTCCCCTTGACCTAACCAAACAAGGTTTGCATTTAAAAAATATATTCTTTTTTACTTTAACAAAAAGTAAAAATCTGAAAGGTAGACATGTTACCTGAGGGACAAAATGGACAAGTTAACCTGTTGGTGCACTTCTCTTATTGATCTGCTGGTGCACGGTTCTCATTTCTTTTGCAAAACCAGGAAAACAGCTATATATATTTCTCAAAATACCTGTATATATAGCCATCTTCCTGATTTTGCAAAAGAAATGAGAAAACTAGGAAGTAGATAGATAGATAGATAGATAGATAGATAGATAGATAGATAGATATAGATAGATATAGATATGTAGATATATAGATATATATACTTCCACCCTAATTGCCTTATTTCAGCAGTAACAATTTCAGGTATGACCCTGTGCTGACCCATGGTTTGTTCCCAATCATGATATTTTAATAGGTTGGAAAACAGAACCTGGAACATAATTTTGCATGCCGGGGGTATTGCAAGGCTGGGGGTGAACATGCCAAATACCTTTTCCTCCTTGAACATTGAATGTGCAGAAAAGAACAACAGAGAGGTAATGTTGAGAGTTACCATGACATTTCATTGGAGTGCTTGCAAGCATCAGTTGTTAGATGTTTTAATGGGCTGAAATTCCCTAAATCAATTTCTGCTTACTTTAGCATCATCACAGCTTCATGGTAGAAGCATCCTGTGTTTTCCTTTTCATGCACTTGCTACTTGTCATGCACAGCTTTCATGGCATAATTAACTATTAGTCTTAATTGTCGTCATCCTCTCCATTACATTTTGGCGAGGCAAGTGTTGCTGAAACTGGTAGAGCCTCTGAAGTACTCCACTTGTACATCTCAGGCATCAGGCAGTGTGATTATGGATCTAAAGAGAAATCAGTTAACCTATTGATTCTCCCAGCAGAGGGCATTAAACTTACACTGATCCAGCCTCAGAAATGATAAACGGAACACCATGGCTGTATCCCATTATTGCAAATATGAAAGAGCCTACATAGCTGTATGATCCTAGATCTGTAAAGATGGACCAGGCAGTGTATTTTGTAATAATATCAAAAGAGCTCAACTGTAGTCAGAGAATCTTGATTTTTTTTTTAAAGGACATAGGTATTTAAGAAACCTCTCTAGGCAATCAATTTCCTGAAATTCTTCCGGGCTTTCTTATTTCATAGCAAGAAGCTTCATAACCAGAAATCTGTTTAATTTCCTTATTGTATTATTTGAACAAGAAGACAGGACAAGACATGGGTTATGCTGGGCTATTTCCACACCTTGGGTAGTCCATACCAGGCAAAAAGCCAAGCCACAAACAATCAAGCCACCTGCTACTGACTAATCCAGAAGATAAACTAGCATTATCTCAGTATGGGCTATAAACACAATATTTAATAATATTTATTAATAGTTAAGCAGAGGCTGTGCCACTATAATTACACCTACCAGATATTTATAAATATTGAGAGACATGTCAGACTAACAGCTAGACTTCAGTTAAAGCTTCAGTTTTACTGAAATTTACAATTTCACTAAAGCAGAAGACAAATATTTTCACTCTGTATTGTTTCTGCTTTAGTCATCTGAAAATTGTGTGCACTTGTAGTCCAGTAAGCTGATTACAGGCAGCTGAGAAGATTCAAAACTATAAAGCAAAATGGCAGGTACAAAACTAAGAGGCAAACATCATATAAAGCAATGAGTATGGGTAGCTTAATTATTAATTAGATGAAAAGCAGCCTCAAGCATGCATGTTAAGCCACAACATGGGTCCCTGAGGCTGCTCTTCAAGTACATATTACTCTGAGCATAATATGGGTAATAAGTACATCACACAACCATTTGAATGCATCACTGGTAAAGACTGTTAGATTTGTCCAGTCAGTTCCTGCAGACTTCCTTCTTTTCCTACCTCCAAATCTGTTCCATTAACAATATCAATTTATGGAAGGAGAAAAGCTATACACATATTTTTGTGTGGGTTTTTCCTCATTAAAAGATGCATTAATGGTTCCATGCAGCTGACTGATGGCAATGTGTTTGTGCATAGTTTTAAAAAAATGTACATTAAATGGATTGCATGGCAGTTGTCTTTTTCATAGTTTTCACATACGTGCTTGTTGTACTTTTTCTTTTTCTTTTGATGAACATATTGCATGTCTGGAATTTTATGGCTTTCTAACTTGCATACATTTCCATGCTTAGTTTTGGAGGTGCAGATTGGATAAACCCATAAATATATATATAAGAACTAATAGAAATATTATATTACTCAAAATATGGGACCAAAAAGAAAATAAAAGCACATTGCTAGTACCCATAATGTTTGTAACCACATGCTCCAAGCTCAGCTCTGAGTCTGATACTTTCCTCATATGTATGCAAGGCTGCATTCCTGTGAGCATGGGGAAACTTAAGTTGGCATTAGGAAGAATAACAGTGATTATTTGTGTAATTAAATGTGTGTGTGTGCCTTCAAGTCACCTGCCAATTTATGGTGACCCCATGAATTTCATAGGGTTTTCTTGGGCAAGGAATGCTCAAAGGTAGTTTGGCCAGTTCCTTCCTCTGAAATATAGCCTGCAGCATTTGGTAGTCATTGGGGGGTCTCCTATCCAGTTACTAACTAGGGCTGGCCCCGCTTGTCTTCCAAGATTAGATGGAAACAAAGGCACATAACAAAGGTATTAAAAGAAGAAAAAGACTGTCATACTGCCTAGCCATGATGGAATATCAAGTTCCACCAAGTATAGTTAAATGTCCTCTTCACTCTCCACACACTCAACTTCCTGTCTAATGGGCAGGCATTCTTCTCTCATGGTCATAGCAGTCAGGAAAGAACAGGAAGCAGCCAAGTAGTAGCCTGTTGTGTTCCTGGAGCCAACTTCATGTAGATGACACCATCTTACTGGACCTCCAGAAGACAACCAGGAGGTCCAAAATGATGCCTGTTCCCTTTTTGCAATCAGCTACAGGAACACAGCCAACTGCTGTCTGGTTGCCTCTAGTCCTCTGCTGGAAACCTATTGGCCAGGGCACCCATCCATTTGAAAGGTATGCGATGTACTTAGACCATATCAGATTCAAGGTTAAGATATTTAGAAGAAATTTGTTTTTGTTTAAATGATGTGCTAAATGGAAGTTTATGTTATGAGTGGCTATATCTTTGTTTGTCACCCATATGTGTACTTTTTTATTTGAAAAATAAAATGAAATAAAACAAAGTTATTTTTAAAAGGAAAAGAAAGGTAAGTGATGTAGGAAGGGGCAATTTCAGATGGTGGTATTAGATTCTTCCACCACCAAAAAATACACAGACGTAACTTTCAATTATACCTTCATGTTATCATACACAGATTTTCAGCCGCAACGTGTTTATGTGTGCACCGTAAATCCAGGACAATGAAAAGCTACCATTGAAACCTATCCTAAACACTAAAAAGACATCAGGATGCATCTTGAGGTTACTAGTTTATTAAAATATATTTATTTCTTTTAAACAATTAATTTTGTCTGTAACCTAAATTACTATGAAGTCACTGACTAGATGGAAGATTTCCTTTACCACAACATAGCTAATATTTGGGATAAGGGTTCCGATTAAAACTAGCAATTCCATAAGTTGACAGCTTGTCCCCCTCCAAAGTGATTAGTGAAAGTTCATGAAAAAAACTGAACAGCAGTAATAACTAGATCTAGAATGGAAGAGTAAATTGCATGGGCACCAGGTACCACATCTGGAGAAAAAGGGAAAGATATGTATTTTCTTACAATTCACCTTTAGTACTGATTCTGATTCTTGAATTACAGGTGTCTTAGTGTTAATCTTTTGTACCCCATGTCATGTAATTAGATGGAACAAAGAACCTCCATGGATGTGTAGGACAGGTGATAAGGTTCAACCTCCTAAAATTTGTGGTTTCACCTCTTGTGAAGAGCATTTCACAAGATGTAGACAGGGAACATACCTATGGGTCCCACAGACCACAGTTTTCACTTATCTGCATTGAGACTGCATGCCCTTTTTGGGCAGCTCATATGTTGTTTGAGGTCTTTTGTGTTACAATGTAAGGATTATTCTAATACATCTGTAGCCAGGTACTTTTGCTTGCAAAACACATTTTGACCAAGGCCCTAAATCAGGGGTAGACAACCTGTCCCCTTTAAAGGTCGAAGGACTTCAGCTCCCAGAAGCCTCAGCCATGTTGGCCAATAGTCCCATGTTGGCCAATAGCTCCTGGGATTCTGGGAGCTGAAGTCCCTTGGCCCTTAAAGGGGAAAGGCTGCCTACCCCTGTCCTAAATCATCTCAACATGGTGTAAATATCTACTGATGGAATTATGCCAGTTTAACATTACATATCCCAATTTTAGTGAATACATTGTATTACTCTACACTTTAATTTATGAGAAATGGTAGATGCAACCTCGTTGTACAAGGCACAGTGCATAGAGGCAATGTGAAATATGCACTGATAAACCTTTACATCTGCAGTAGTTCCCCGTGTAGAACTCTGCTCTTGCCACCATCATCTGGATACATCCATGCCTCATTGTCTTTTTTTAAAAAAGGTCATTCTGCATGCTTAGCACAATTTATAGTTTCATATGTCACCAACAGGATTCTGGCCATTGTATGCCACTGTGTGTCAGAAATTGAACAGTTCTACATATTGTTGCACCTCCCTGCTGGTTTAATTGTACTGTCTTTTTTAAAAAACTGTATTTTTTCTTCTTTTTAGAATTGTTTTAATATTGGTCCATATTCTTCACTGGACCAATGGAGAGACAGCTAAGGGGCAAAGCAGACTGTCAGTAACTTGGGCCAGATTGGGGGCAGAGTGGGGACATGGTGTTTGGACGATGCATACCCTGACACTACCCCCAAGGAAGCATCACGCTGCCCTCCTGACCAGATGTTTAGATGCTGCATGCCACAGGAGTGCAGAAGAGCTGTGGTGGCAGCAGAAAAGGCGGTTTTACAGAGCAAAAAGGAGCTGCATTTTGCAGCTTCTTTTGGGCTGGAAAAACACCAGATTGGGGGTATGGAGTATGACTGCCATGACCCCGATCCAGAAATCAAAGGAGTGCTGTCATGCTGCTGCCTTATGGCTGTCTGTTTCGGTTCTAAGTAACTTCTTCTGACCTAACCCCCCCATGCCTAATCATCTAATCTAATCTAATCTAATCTAATCTAATCTAATCTAATCTAATCTAATCTAATATAAAGTACCAATCTACTTTAGTAGCCAGAAACTGCACTGAGAGTTGGAGGTTCATTCAGTTGGCAATAAGGGCAGACGAGGAGGAGGACATTTCCACTCCCATCAGGGAGTGAAGCTGTGACAAGGAATTGCACACCCCAGTCACCAGCTGAATGGACCTCCATCTCTCAGTACAGCTGCTGCCTGATAAAGATGATCTGGGAGGGCATTTATAATCATGGCAATAGTGCCACGAGCATGCTTGCATAGTGTTAGTGATTGTAGAATATTTATAGATCTATAACTCTAAGTTATGAATCTAAAAGTGCAATACAGAATGCCTAACATTGGGCCTTTGCAGACTGCTAGAAATAGTGCAAATTGAGTCCACTTTAACTGCCCTGACTCAGTGCTAGAGAATCGTGGGAATTGTATTTTTTTTTTCTGAGACATTGATCCTTCTCTGTCAGAGAGCTCTGGTACCACAATAAACTACAGTTCATTGTTAATAATTTAATTTATTTCAATGTTGATATTTTGCATTAACTATATTGTAATTATTTTAACTTGTAAGCCACATTGAGTTCCACTTTTGGGCAAAAGGTAGGGTGATGATATTGATGATGGTGGTGATGATGCTGAGGAGGATGAGGATGATACCAAATCTGTATTTCGTGATATGTAACTCATGTGCTGAAATTTAATGGCATAAAATTCTGTGCAGGGGAATGGGAGGTGACAGTGATGACCAAAGACAGCAGAGTATCAGGTGGCACTTTCAACAGGAATTCTGACTCCATAGTATACTCAGTAGGAAATCTGAGGAATGCACATGCACCTTCAGAGAGTGAAAGTGAGAATTTAAGGAAAAAGTATGCAGAGACAAATTAAATGGCAAGGACAATGGATGTGTTATTGAAATGAGAATAAGATATCTGACAATGAAAAGTGGAAATAAATTAATAAAGCAAGTTTTTAAAAACCTCACAACAAGCCAGGAAGTGGTAACAAAAAGCAATAGAAATGGATGGATAATGTGAATTACAATGCATTAATTTAAAAACTAGAAAAGCAAAGAAAGCATCATTTTGATTAATGTTGCAACTTTAGGAATCTTTCCTGGAAATTCAATTCCCTTCAGATCTTGGTCTGAAACTGGGTATACAGGGTTGGGCCCTATAGTCTGACTCCTTGGGTTTTAATTTGTTTTAATGTTGTATTTTTA
>JAIPUX010001232.1:71573100-71591116 GCA_020142125.1 Phrynosoma platyrhinos | reverse complement strand
TGGGAAGGATAGGGCTCATGGGGTAGGAGGTAAGGGAAAATTGTCCCCTGCTCACCATTCCTGCTACAGGGGAGGAGTTTCACATAAATCCTATATTAAAAGCATGCATTAAGATGGTGGTGGACTAATGCTGGCTATGTTATGCTAACCCAGCTCCCCATTGCAGCAGTCTTGTGAGTGTTTGGAGATATATGCATAGGATTCTCTCACAAAAAAGCAGAGTCCCAACTGACTGGACAGGGGATCAGCTGTAGCTGATGTGATATGACAACTTGACCACATAGGCTTTTAAGGCTCATGTGAACTGCACTAATGATGCATATATTGTGTATTGCCTTTCTCACACTGCTAGTTGCCCATGTGAGGTAGTTATTCACAAATGTGTGTATATTTTAGTGATATGGCCTAGCCAATGAATCTGCAGAAAACAGTAAACCATTGGGGAGATGAAACATCCACAGTTGTAACAACCAACATGACAATGACTGGAATTATTAGTGAGATAACTAACAGTCTTCAATTTCATTGCACTTGATAATGTACCAGATCAGGATTCATTGCAGGAAGATGTGGGAACTGATTTCCTTGAAAACCAGCAGTTGTGGTGCTACAAAGGACAGGCATGAGTATCATTTTGTGTGGAGTTCTAGGATAATAAATCTCATTACAGAATATACCACATTTTATACCACCAGTGTATACCAGTGATGTTCCATCTTTTAGAACTTCCCTGGTAATTTTTGTCATTGCAATCAGCTTGAATACCATTTTTTGTGTGTGGAAAGGTATGGTATAAAACAAACAAAAATAAGCTGAATTAGAGATATCTTAGGGCCTTTACAGACTGCCAGAAATAATGCAGTCCTGGCTCAATGCTAAGGAATCATGGGAATTGTATTTTTTTTCTGGGACATTTAGCCTTCTCTGTCAGAGCTCTGGTGCCACAATAAACTACAATTTATTCTGGCAGGCTTTTCCTTATTAGATTCCCGGCCTCAGGAGTTGCGCCTACCCAACACTTTTTGTCTCTTGCTTGCCCACGGCTTTGTTTGTTTGAAATTGTTTTAATTATCTTAATTCTTCTTGAGATTTTATGTTGATTTTTAAGATATGCAGTTTAATATTTTTTAAATGGGGAGGGTGGGGTTTGGGGGCTTTTAGTCTCTAATTTTGATGTAATTTTTAAGTGTGGTAAGCTGCCCCAACTGTTTTTAATAGAGGGGCGGGGTATAAATAAATTTATTATTATTATTATTATTATTATTATTATTATTATTATTATTATTATTATTATTATTATTATTATTTCTGGAAGTCTGTAAAGGCCCTTAGTTGAATGACTATGACTTAATTTGCTAGTCCCAACTAGAGCAGATCCATTGAATAAATTGCTGAGTGGTAAATCAACACTTATATAAATCCTATTGATTCAATAGGTCTGCTGTAGCTAGCATTGAGAATTAATGAAAATAACTCATTTTGTGGACTAAATCTATCTATATTGCAGTGATGGGCAGCTCTGTGGGGGCCCTACTCCATCCCCAAATACCTCACTGTCAAAATGATGAAAGGAAGTGACATGACATAAGTTTCTGTCACCATTTTGAGAAGGACTTCAAAGGAAAATGGGGGCATCTGGGGTGAGTGCAGAGTTGGAGGTGCTTGTGGGAGATACATTATTTTCATGTGTTTTTATGCATTTGGATCTCATCTGCACTGCATAGATACTGCAGTTTGACACCTCTTTAACTACCATGGCTCAGTGTTATGGACCACTGGGATTTGTAGTTTTGTGAGATATTTAGCTTTCTCTGTCAGCGGATACTGGTGCCACAACAAATTACTCTCAGGATTCCATAGCATTGAGCCATGGCAGGAAAAGCAGTGTCAAACTCTATTATTTTTGCAGTACTGATGATGCCTTGCAGGGGCTTTCTTCATTGGTTTGGGGACAATAGATTGACAATGGGAAGACCTGGGGACTTTGGGAGACTGGTGGGGGGCTTAAGTGGCCAAAAAAGTCAGGCCTAAGGCCATATGCATCATAATGGCCACCATTTGCCCATCCCTGCTTTATGCTTACTGTCATAGCTACAGGGGCATGCCCTCCACTAAATGATGAAGAAGGAATATCTCACCATTCAGGTGATGGCATTTGATGTGACTTGCGCAATATTGTTTGTTGCTGGAACTGGATAATGTGCTTCTAAACAATTCTAAACAAACGTTTTTGTGCTGATTCCCCCTCTTCCCTCAATTTTACACTTATGATCATCTTCAGCATTTGATTTACTTTTCCTGCTGTGAATGTGGAGCTGAACAGGGGAATGTGCCTGCAAGGGAGATGCGTTAGATCACCAGTTCCCAAACTTTAGTCCTCCAATTCCAAGAAGCTCCAGCCAGCTTAGCCAACAATCAGAAACTCTGGGAGTTTAATTCCAAAGCATCTGGAGGATCAAAGATTGGGAACCAGTGCTTTACAACGTCGTCATCATCATCATCATCATCATGGATGCCTGATGGATGTGCTGATGGAACACTTCTATGTAGGTATTATCCCAGTGGACATACATCACTAACTGTAATGACCAGTATTGAGGGGGAAAGTAATGTGCATTCAATTTCAAAGATCTGCTTCCTACCTTGTTTGCAATTTGTTGCTGAACTGGCTTGTTCTTAAACTCTCCCCCTCCACTTAGTATGGAGCAGTGTCTCCCACACACAGAGGGAGACTCATGCAGTATCCCTCTGTTTGGTATGGGCCAAGCACTTCACCCCAGCAATCAACACATCTAGCCATGAATCTTAGCAATATGCATATGTATAAACTGTTGATATGTGTGCAAGTAAAAAATCTGCCTCTGCATATAGAAACTCATAGTATGGTAAAGGACTGAATATACACATAGACTATGCAGTCTCCATCTCCACCTCCCTATCAGAACAAAGGAGGCTGAACATGAACACTGGTTGTACCACTTTGTTAGAGTTTGGCCCTTAGAACTAGAAAAATGGGTCATGGATACTCTTACGATGCCAAGAAGATTGTTGCACAATTTTGGCTTAGTATAGGCCAGTGCCCAGACTTCAGCATGGCATCTGAGATATGAGATCATAACTTTCCTTTCAGAAACTGAGAAGGAAAGACTATTTTTCAGTGCATCTGCAAAGGGAAAGAGAATATTATATGTACATAGTGGGATTTTTTTAAAGCCATGTAAACTATGCATACTTGTTGCTAAGGATGTAATGTACCACTAATTTTCTTCCTGAGGGAAGCAGTGATTAATTTTAGCAATTTAGCACAAAAGACTTGGAAAACCATGCAGTTCAGGACTTATTCTCTGGAAAATTTACATGTGATTATTTTTCAGAGAAAATAGCATTTTCTGTGCAGGAAACAGCCTTTTAATGTACAAAACAGAGTTGGCCCTCCACATTTGTGGCTTTGACTTTTGCAGATTTGATTATTTGCAGTTTTGATTAATGTGTTCTCTCTAGAAATCTCTAGGTCCTCCAGTACAATGCTGCCAAAAGTTGACTATATTTTGCTGGAGAACCTAGAATTTCTTAGCAAAAACACCCCTCTTGGCATTTGTAGGTCCTCCAGCATGATTCTGTGATCAACATCTAGCAGATGTTGACCATAGAGTCTCACTGGCAGACCTGGGGATTCCCAGAGACATGTTTTCTCAGGTAAAAAGAATAGTGTGGTTTTTTTACTTGTGGTTTTTCCCCACATTCACAGGGGTCTTTTACTCATAAACCCAGCAAATGTGGAGGGACTACTGTAATCACGTACAAATTTTGCACAGAATAAGCTAGGAACTGCAACTATTTGTCACTCCAGAATTCTTCTTATGAGGGTTCTCAATACCTGAAAAACATGTTTTCAATCCTTTCTTGAATGTTTTTGAATATTCTTTCTATCCTTACCTGTTGTTTGAGGCTCGTGGCATAAATCAACATAACGTCTCATATTAATTTTTTAGTCATTGGAGGAGGAGGAGGTATCCATAACCTTCTTCTACAATGACTTTGCTCACCATGCACAATCCCAGCTTGATGGAGGCACAAGGCACATTACAGACCATTTGGTGGCTAGGGAGATGGCAGTGGGGGTTATCTGGTCACAATCATCCAGCTACAGTCATGTAGCTTTGAAAAAGGAACAGCTGCCACCATCCCAAACCAAATCAGTGTAAATGACTATGGAGCCATGGGACATTATCACACGTGGGCCAGAAAGCGATAATAAAGTGGAAATGAGGCATTCTGAAAATAAACCGAAAATAAACCTTGATTCCGCAAATGGCTTTTACACATAATTACCTTAATTGCGAAATTACAGTAAGCACATTTAACATTCACACACAAGTGAGAAAAGCCCGTAAATGTACTAGAAATGATCTTCTTACACATGTGCAGATAGAGGAATGCTCGCCATGGAACCATGGGAAAAAGCAGGGAAATGCTCCCAAATGCGCATTTGCTTTTCACATTATGGTAAATGCAAAATTACTGTAATTTTGCAAATGCATTTCCTCAAAACTACCGAATTTCAAAAGATCTCAGATAATACCAGTTTTTGTCCAGTTTCTGTGCGACGTCGTGTGAAATCGTGAGGCACAAATCCAGTTTCTGTTTGGGATTTGTGTGGATTAACCAGTAGATTTCCCCCGTGTGATAACATCCATGGTGTTTACTATGGGAGTGCACTCTGACACTATCAGACTGGTGATGCACAGCCAGCACAGTGAAAGCATGCTGGCACCAAATAAGACCTTGACCTGGCACTACAACTTTGGATCTCTTCCTGGCAGGCAGAGGGAAGTACATACTAGTCTGGGGAGGCTTTCCTAGCCTATGGTGTAATAGCTGATGTTTCTCAAGGGATCCAGAACATTACTGGCACATTTGCTTCCTTCAGTCAGTGGTGTTCGTGTTCTTTTCTTTCCTATAAAATATCTACTTTATGCATTAATCATTAAGATCTTTTACACAATTTTTATACTCTTATCTGACTCACCTCTTTGTTTTGGTGCATTGGCCATATAAATTCTATGTTTCTCTCAATATTGCATTGCTGTGGGATGATTCCACCTTAAAGAGGGCCTAAAATGAATTTAAATAAACAGGGAAGCAAGCAAGTGAATAAGCAACAAACAAATAAACATACTTCTCACTAAGGGTGAAAATCTTCACTAATTTTCTTCATGGGAATAAAAGCAAGGAATACTTTTGTCAATTTTCTTCCCTCTGCAAAAAAGTCTTCAAAAACCACCCAAGTTTGCAAGGCCTATTTGCAATTTCGGAGTTATTCTGTACAAAATTTCTACATGGTTGGTTTGCACAGAAAATAGCTTTTTCTACCCAGAAAATAATGGTCAGGATCCTGCATCACATTCATAGGTATGGCTTCTGTGCATATTGTGTATGTATGCTCATGCTCTGATTCAGGGATGTGTGTTGGGAGCATGTATTTTGCCACAAAGTAATTGGCTTTGTTTCTGTGTGGGTGGCATGTAAGTTTCTTGTTCTTCCTGTCTTTGAATACTGGGCTTGATTATGCTTCCAGAGATTCTGTCAGTATGGCTACCATTAGATTTCCCATTTACTTGGGCTATGTGTGTAAAGAAGGGGTGAGCATCTGTGGTAGGATTGGGGGTCAAATTTCACCTCCAGACCTACTGGTGGGCCATAGTATGCTAAAAATGTCCTTAACCTTTTTAATTATCTTTTTGGCATAAAGAAATAAATGCATAAGTAATATTGCAGTAAACAGTAACAAGGATATATGAGTGATTGGGTGGGACTCTTGCCTCTTTAGATCTATCGCAATCAACAACTAGAGAGGATTTTATTTGCACTGAAATATTTTCCAGTCAAACTATTATAAATCTACTGGAATACCAAAATCAGTTTTTCTGTAACCTTGGAGTGGTACAGCAAAGTCTACATTCTACCACTGTTATTTCTTCAGTGCCTAATAGAAGCACAGAATAGTTAGATCAAGAGGTTCCATTAATAAAACTGTGATTAAAGTCAAGGCTAGACAGAGCAGTATCCACAGACCATATAGTGTGTGTGCTGATATGAAAATGCCAGATTCAAAAGCATGTGTATTAACCACCACTATCTCCCTTTTTTTCTGGTGGAAAATGGCTTTGGATGGAAATCATTTCCAGTTATGGATGCAATAAATGCTTGCAAATTTTCTCATTCACAAAAAGAGAAGCTGCCTCAACTCATCAAGACAACATGCCAAGAAATTGCCAGCCATCATGAAACTTCTTGTTTCCTGCATTAGAACAAGACAAGAAGAGGTTTTCATCAGGGTGTCCATAATATGCACAAAAATGCCTCTGTATCAGATGATAGTCAAAATGCACACAAGAGGAAGCACAGAAGCACAGGACAGTTTTTCAAAGAGATGCAAACAGTGCATCCAATGCTTCTAACTTTTCAAAGCCTATGAACGAAGACAGTAGTTATCACAAACTGGAATCCTATTGGTGGCTTATGCTGACATATGATACACCAGCATAAGCATCTGGGAGCTGTCCAGTTACCCTTATGTAAAGAAGTACAAAACACACTTTCCACCCTTGTCCAAGAGTGGTGGTGGCAGAACAGCTGCCTTTTCTTCTCTCCTAGTTGTGCCAGGAGCTGGCACACTCTCACTCAGTGGCTGGGTGATGGAGTCATGCACAGGAGTCTCTGGCTGCATTTGCACAACCCAGAGAGGAGAATCACCTGTTGCCTTCAAGTGTAGATGGAGAAATGTACAGGGTTTGACCTTAGCCATAGTTTACCAAAGCAATTTATGCAATTTGTGCAAAACAATTTTTCCCTTTCACAAATGCAAAACATTGTCTCTAGACCAACAGAAAATATCTTGCCTCTTTCTTGGCCAAGTAGAAAATTTTTCCAGTTTTTCTTTCTTGCACATGAGACTGAAGCAAACAATGATTTACCTCCATATTTTCAGTAAAAAATAGCAGAAAGAAAAAATGCTTCATTTGGAGCTTGTCTGTTTGTTAAATGCAATAATACACTTTATATTATTGGCAGTACAGCCTTAAAACATTTCATCTGGAGTTGAAAACAGGTACTGCACTCATGTATGGTAGGTCAGCTCACAATGCATGTCAATTTGTTAGATTTTTCACAATTTTGTTAGCTTTCCTTTGCAATTAAGAAAAAACAGAAAAGACCAGTGGGGAAACAAGGGGATAGAGGATAGTGTAAAGATACAAAGGGGAAAAAAAAGCAAGCTTTTTCTTTTTAAAGATCTAGCACATTTTTTAAAAATATGCAATTCAGAGCTTTGGATTCTGTGGGTATGGGGTATCACTTTACAAAAATGAGTTCATAATGGCAATAAGTCAGTATACTGAAAGTCTCAGTTCTAATAAACTGTGCAGCCATTGGCCTGTGACTGCAATGAAAACTCATAGAGCTAGAAAATCAAGGTTAATCTGAAACCTGCATGTCCATAACAATGTTCCTTTATTAGCAGTATTAGAGATTAAGCCCAATATTCTCTGTCCCCAGAACTGTTCTGTGTCCTATTGAGAACTCTTACACTACACAGTTGTTTAATTTGCATTTGATGTGTTTGAATAATTCAACCAACATTTAAAGACACCGATAGGGATACACTGAAGAACCCATAAGCATCCTGAAATTCTGGAGGACTAATGCCAATGTGATCCTATGCATATTAGCAAAGGCCATAACTGGGCCATCAGTTCCTTTCTCTTTAATCTGTGCATGAGAAAATAACAGCTAATGTGAACCTACACATCTTCTGTCTGTAGTTGACTCCTTGCTTTGCTCACTAGTCAACAAAGAATAAAAAATGACTGATCAATTAGTCTTCATTATAGAAAATAATTAATAATAATAATAATAATAATAATAATAATAATAAATCACTATCTGTATGAATTTTAATAAAACAGTTCTGATCCCAACAGACTAGCAAGGGTGTGGACTATTAGCTGTTGCAGATCTCTCTCTCTTTCTCTCCCTTTTTCCCTTTTTTATCCTAGTCTTTAATCCCAGACTTGGCTTGTTGCGCTTCAAATTGAAATATCCTGAACAGATGTAAAAACACATGTGAGCCACTGCTCGCAAGCTGTGCAAAGCTTTGTTTCATCTGCTGATGATGTGAGCCTAAAGGAGATCTTTTTAAAATTTCATCACTATTCAAAAGGATAATTAATACGTACCCCCAGGCTTTGATTATGCTATACCCAGTGTGTACTGCTGGTACAAAAATAATGAGGCTCTCATCAGGCCGAATGAACACTTGCAGCAAACATTCAGTATCCATAAGAAATTTAAGATTCAGCAGTGGTACCATGTAGGTGGCTTAATCTAATTTTAATTTGTAACACAATACAATAGATAAGATCATTTGTTTGTAACCAACGCAGGCATTTTGTTTACATGAAACCCCAGTCAGCATTCAGCAGATGGTCTTATAAAGGCTTAATTGAAGTTTTCTAATCTAACATTTTTTCCTCCATTATGAAACAAAAAAAAAAAAAAATAGATACAAAAGGATATACAGAAAGAAAGAGAGAAAGACCAGAAAAGAAAAGAAAAATGATGAGGAAATAGGCAAAAAAAAATTATTTATAGTTATGTGCAAATATCTACTCCAGATTTGCCACCCTATATACAGAGAGAAAAACTGGGGGACGTTACTTTACTATTTGTACAAGAAATGGAGACATTCTTCAGTAATCTCTCAGAGGTAGTGCTAACCATGAGTAGCAGTGGTAGCACACTTTTGTTTTCCCACCCCAAAGGTATTTGTCTATTTTTCCATCTTATCAAAAATGGCAATAATAGCAAGTGTGTTGGCAGCCATATGACTATTTTACATTGTTTACAATGTCCCACAACTAGTACTGTTCTGGTGCATTTGATGAGTATATTTGCAGAAAGTGGGGAAGGGAACATCACAGAAAAAAATTGTGGAGAAAATTTGGAGAAAAATTTGCAAAGTGGCCTTCAGTTTCTAAGGGATTAAAAAAATGAAAAATGTCTTTAAAGTATTTCTCAGAATCAAATATCTTCTGGCTCAGCTCTAGCCATCATTCTTCGAATTCAGAACCTTCTCTATGATCTCCCAAATATTACATTTCTTTGTGGCTCATTGTAGGCACATCTTGTCTGTAGCATAGATGCTTATAACACCACTTCTTTCTTTGGAAGCCTTGTGGTAGATATGAGAGTGGTCAGTGCTTTGTCAAGCTCTGGAAAAGGAACTAGTTGCTGCGCCAGTATTTATCCCCCAGTTCCTAAAAAAAAAGGCTTCCCCTTTTCTTCTTAATTCTGAAGGCCCTTAAGAATTACTTTCTTTTGGTTGTATGTTTGTCATTGCAAGAAGACTGAGACTGCGTGCATGGCCCCAAAGACCCATTCTCTGCCTGCCCTGCCCCTCTTTTGGGCATCATCCTATTCAGATGACACGCAGCTCAAGCTCTAGGTCTGGTGTGAGCAGTGCCAATGATGTCTGGCACACTCTGCACCAGTTATCCAGTTGTCAAACACATGTGAGTTTGGATTGGATGCTGAGGCAACAATTGGTCAGTTCTAGTCTTGGAAGGGCTGTTTATTCAAAAAGGAAATAAAGGCATATACTCACCATTCCACCCTCTAGTTCCCAACAAGCTAGTATCCCAATGAATAAGCAACAAATAAGTGCAAAAGCAAAGGAAATAGAAAACAGAGAAGCAATCACACATTCTAGTTTCTGTCAGAATGAGGAAAGCCAGACACAGCATCTCTGCCCATCTAGAGGCAGAGACACACACACACCCCTACACATACACAGTCACACATGCTTGCGAAGCAAGACACACAGCAGAATATTCACACATGCACACAGTGTCCCTGCAGGTAGATCTGCAGGGCCCCGGTCCTTTGTCAGCTAGCATCTTATATAGCACTACTTAACACAGAATAACGTGATCCTGTGTCTCCTGATCTTCACCAAGGAGAGTGGAAATGAGGCATATCATCCCCTCTTAACAACCTCCAGGTGCAGGGCTGAGACCAGCCTATCTTCTTGGACCTTGGAAGGTTTCCTCCTCCTCTTCTGCCCCATCATGGGAACAGAGAACTTTCATTAACCCATTCACATGCATTCTAAGAACAAACTGCAGCTTGAACCAATGTACCATTAGAACTATAAATCCCAGGGTTATACAACCAGAACCAGGATATAACTGTGTCAAAATGAATTTTAAAACACTACCTGTTGCTCTGGATCTTCTGGAAAGATCCTGACCCCTCTGTTCCTGCACTGCACTGTCTACATGGGCATCCTGCTGGGCCACCCAATGTGTCCACCACCAACATGGGTTGCTTGTTCTGGGGTCAGAATGAGGGACCCAGCATATGACAGTCACTGGATGCCTCATTCTGACTGAGAAGCTTGGACCCACAGCAGTTTAAGACATGCCAAGCGGTACAGTGGGACACCTATACTGACAGCCACCATGACATGAGAATGGAAGGCCAGGTAATGGGGGTAGATTGGGGCAGCTGTGGGTCCAGAATATTCTGGGCTGCCTCCGGAGTATCCTAGCCAGTGAAGACAAGGCCTGAGAGTACTATTTTATTCCGTCCTTTTATTACACATCATCCCTCTGCAGTCTTCCTGCTGCCCACGCTGTCTGCTTAAGACCCTTGGGAGTAGATGCCTCATGACATCTTCCCCTGACCTACAGTTGCAGTGTGGGAGGCTGCCTAAATGTATTTGCTCCATAATGAGACCTGGCTGCAAAATAAAAGACAAGGGCATTCACACTTATTTCTCAACTACTTCATAAGTAATATATACTCAGAATGCTTGAACTTTGCCCAGGGGATTCCTCTGTCTCTCCCTTTGGGAACATTTTTTTAAAAAGAAAGCATTTTTTTTTAAATCTAACTGAATGTAAATGGCCAAAAAATATGGATTTTTTTTTAAAAGCAACTATAACTCCCCCCCCCCCCCAAAAAAAAGGACTGCATTACATGAATCCATTCTGTGGAAATATACCTTGCCACAGAAGAGGGCAGGTCCTTGTTACACATGACAACAAGGGTCCTGGAATGAACACACTGAGACTTTGAGCATCTGTTAAGGCGCTTGAATACAACCCACAGCCTTGTTCTATATCTTTCTTCCCATGCAGTGGATGACAGTAACAGCCAAATTGCTTCTTTGCTCTCATGCTTTTGAAATTAGCTTCCACCTTAATTTTATTTAAGCAAACAAACTTGGTTGGTTTCTCTTGTGTCCTGCCAGCAGATTATAAGATGTTGTTGCTGCTTCCAATAGTTTCTGTTTTGTCTTCATCCAGATCTGGTTCTCTTGCCTCTGATATAATTGTGCTGATAAGAGCAGTAACCTTTCCATTGGCTCTCCTTTTGGCAGCCTTTCAATGGTGCTCAATGATATATATGCATTCAAAAATGACATTGAAAATATTTCAGTGTTTTGCACATATTTCATATTTAAGGGCTGATTTCTAGTTTTTTTTTTTTACAAAAGAAATTCCCCTCCATGCACACAGAAACTCATCACTTTGAATATGATAAATTAAAAATTCAACCTTCTGATAAGGGTCATGCACACTACTGTTTTCCCTCACAATAATCACAAGTTATCCAAGTGTTTGCATTTTGGAGTGTGAATGACTAGTGAAAACAGTGGCAGTTAATTCAATGGGAATCATCTGTGCTAATCTTTGGTTCCATTACACCCAAGTTTAACATATTTGGAATGTCAATTCAGTGAAGCTTACATCTGAGCAAGTGTGTGTAGGTAGGACTGCAACCTAATTTATGCCTGTTTTACTTGTCCAACCTGGGATCCTTTCACAGTCCCTAATTATAAAATGGTGGCTGCAACTGCACAGCAGCAATAATCCAATTTGATAGTATGTTAATTGCCATGGATCCATGCTCTGCTCTGGTGCCATAACAAAGTACCATTCCCAGAATTCCATAGCATGGAGTCATCATAGTTAAAGTGGTGTCAAGCCAGATTATTGCTGCAATGTGGATGGGTTGTATGATTTCATTTTAACGTCTATGGTTCTATCATATGGTATGCTGGGATTTGTAGTTTGAAGACATACTAGAGGAGCTCTCTGGAAGACAATTTAAAGTACCCTTTCCTAAACTGCAAACCCAGGATTCTATAGGAGGTTGTCATGACCGTTAAACTGGAATCATTTGTTTATAATTGTGTAGTTTATAATTGTGTAAGGTGAAATGCCCCCCTGGAATCTCACTTGAGGAGATCGATAGAGCACATGTAATGAAATGGCTGACTGATTGTTTGATATCAAGGATGGGAATCTTGCAGCCTATGAGTTTCTTGCATCCCTTGAGAGGGCCCTATATTACCTTTAAGTCCAGCAGATCTTAAACAACTTTCCAGAAGCCCAACTCTTGTCTCCCACCCCAAATTTACCTGAATATTCTTCCCAATCACTCTGAAGCATGCAATTTTTGTTAAAATAAATAGTTTCAAACCCTATACCAAAACAGCAGAAAATAGCACTCTTGCCCAGAAGTGACTTCTTATTCCCACTTCTAAGTTCATGAAAATGGCAGCTATCTTTTTCACTGAGGGCTGAGAGAACCTAAAAATGGCCCATTGACCATCAGAGCTTGGCCATTCCTGTTTTAATATAATCATAGTTTAACATTAAGCTCACTTTTTCTGTATGTCTGCTGAAGCCTCCTTTGATACTTCAGCCAAATCAATACTGAAGATAAGTGTTGCAAAGTAGCCACCAGAATAGGCATCGGACACCTCATGCCAACAAAAGAATGTCCACCAGCAGGTCAGAAAAGGAGGTTATTCCCTTACCTCTCTGAAGCTCCTCCACAGCCTCAATGTCTATTGAGGTGGGCTGGGAAATGCTATAGAACAAATTGGGCAGGTGTGATGGTGGGTTTGAGGAAAATTAGAACAAAAAAGGAAAGCTCTATTGTGTAAATAGATAACCAATTGTGTGATGTTGAATGTTAAGATTTGTTGTTGTTGTTGTTTGCTGTTAAGTTGACTTATAGCAACCCAACAGACAAGAAGTCTCCAAGATCCCTTATAATCAACTGCTCTGTTCAGGACTTGTACATTCATGGACATGGCTTCCCTGATTGAATCAATCCACCTATAATGTCATCTTGCTCTTTTACTACTGTCTTCTACTTTATTGAGCATTATTGTCTTTTCCAGCAAGTCACATCATCTCATGATTTCTCCAGAGTATGACATCCCCAGTTTAGCCATCTTGGCTTCTAGTGAGAATTAAGGTTTGATTTGTTCTCAGATCCCTTTATTTGTCTTTTTGACAGTCCATGACTGAAGCTTTGATTGTGAGTTCCTGCATGGCAGGGGCAGGAGGTTGGACTGGATGGCCCTTGTGGTCTCTTTCAACTCTATGATTCTATGATATGTGTAGAACCACATTGTAAATGAGTTGATTTTGTTCCTGTCAGCTTTCTTCACCATCCAGCTTTCACACACATACATAGAAACTGTAAATACTATGGCTTTGATGAGTTTGAGGATTTTAACATGGGTCAGTACATTGTGAACATGTCTAAGTTAGTTGGGGGTGCAACAACACTGAATAATTATAGCAGTTTTCTATCACTTTCACTGCCATGACTGCATCCTATTGAATCCTGGGATCTGTTGCCTAGTGGGGTATTTAGAATTCTCTGCTAGGGAGTTCTAGTCCACTTTCCTGACCGACAGCATTCAAGCTCTCTCTGGCAAAGAATTCCAAGAGCCTTATTACATAAGAAAACAATGTGGGAAATGGAACCAGAGAGTAGCAGCTTTCTCCATGCCTTACCACATGATTTCATGGCACTTCAGTTCTCTTCTTATGGGAGACAATAATGAAAGCATGTCGTTTGTTAAAATGGAATTTTCCAGCTAGAAAAAAGGCATGCTTTTACAACTGCCTGCTTCAAGAAGAGAACTGAAGTGCTATGATGTCATGTGGTAAGACATGGAGAAGCTGCTACTCTCTGGCTCCATTTCCGCATTGTTTTCTTGTATGAAAAGGCCTTTACCTAAGGCTCCAAGTACTTCATGAAATTACAGATCCCAGGGTTCCAGATAACGGAACCATGACAGTTAACCCTGTAGTGCTGATACACTCTGAATCCAAGGCAAAAATCTGACAATTGTTGAAAGTGATTGGAGGAAATTCAGTTTCTATTGGAGAGGCATGAGATGAGTAGATATACTGCAGAGAAAGACCTTTTCATGTTCCCCAGAGTGTCTTCTATCTTCTTTGCCCTATGATGACCTTTCTTCAAACCTATGAGGCTTACTGATGTTACTCCCTCTATATTCTCACATGCTCATGACCATTCTACTTAAATATGACTTGTTGCCATTTGTTCTTGAGAAGGAAAAGACAGACATGGTTCCTAAAATCTTCACCTTAATGAGTGAGAACTAGGATTTCTATTCTTATACAACTGTATTTCCTATAATAAACATTAGCTTTCTTGTTTTACCTAATATACACATGATTTTATCCCAGGCTAAAGTGTGCTCCTCTGAGCATTCTGTACATTCTCCAGTGGTTTGAGCATTGGGCTACAACTCTGGAGACCACTCTGTCATGGCAACCCACTGGCTGACCTCAGGCAGGTCACACTCTCTCAGCTTCATAGGAAGACAAAGGCACCCCCCCCCAAATAAATCTTGGCAAGAAAACCCAGAGATAGATTCATGTTAGAATTGCCAGACATCAGAAATGACTTGAAGACACACAACAACAACTGAGCATTCTGCTATTTCGCTAAAGAAGACAATCAGAAAGTCTCTTTCCTTCCCAGCCCATCCCCACCAAAAAACATGTACAAGTCCCATCTGGAAACCTATTGAAGTTTAGGAGAGCTTGGATTGTTCATATTATTAATATGAATCCTTAAGATAATAATATGGAATTCTGTCAGTTGGAATAGAGTGCATGCATTAATTGTTTCATTGGAGTGAGTGTTGGTGTGATTTATTTCCCATTCCATGATTCCATAATTCACATGAATTGTGCTCAATTTTATTTGAGGCTCTCAATTTAATTTTTAATTTTTTAAAAATGATGGCTGGAATCTAATTGGTTAATCCCCATTGGAGTTGGCCCACTTAATCCGTTATTGAATAATGAGTCAACACATAGATAAAAACTAATTGATTCAATGGATCTTCTATTAAAGCCAATATTTTTGTAATTTCTACCCTACCTACAATAAATCATCCCTTCATGGTGCAATTACAATAATTTAACAGCATTTTAAACATTTCTTACAGATAGCAAGACTGACACTTGAGGGTCTTGTCTTACTTATTTGGACTATTTTCAGCCAGAGGGAAAAAAACTGTAATTCACTAGTTTCAAAGCAATTGGAGAGCTATAGGCATTTTTAGGCATCTGTGTTTAAAATTACCTTTGGCAGACTTTTGTAATATTTAAGCACAACAAGACATTTATTTAAAAGGTCTCATAAGAAACATAAATAGCAGGTGCTTAAACCAAAAGAAGGGGAAGAAGAGAAGGAGGAGGAAATTCCAATGGAATGCTCTGAGCAACTCTTCCAACCTAATCAGAATTAAAAAGATAGGAACAAGGTGTGAAACTTACAGTTTCATTTCCCAAATAGTCTTGCTAAGCCCAAGTTAAAAGCAAAAAGCAGCTCAGTTTTGGAACTTACAGGAAGAACTATCCAGTTGTTGGGATTTGTAGTCAGAGTGGAAATGTATAGATGTGGGAAAGTCTGCTAGCTGGGAATGTTTTTGCTTGCAGTGCAGTACAAAAACAACTTAGGGCCTTTGCAGACTGCCAGAAATAGTGCACATTAAATTGAGGCACTGCCCTGGCTCAATGCTAGGGAGTCATGGGAACTGTAGTTTATTGTGGCACCAGAGCTCTCTGACAGAGAAGGCTCAATGTCTCAGAAAAAAATACAATTCCCATGACTCCCTAGCACTGAGCCAGGGCAGTGCCTCAATTTAATGTGCACTATTTCTGGCAGTCTGAAAAGGCTGTTAGAGAGGAGAGTCAAAGGCAAAGTAGGCCTGGGAACACAGACAGGCTAGCTGTAAACAAATTAGGTCATAAGGGATTGTGAGAACCATTACCCACATGACTATGAGTCACAATGAGAGGATGGACTTTGAGGCTGTTTACAAGTGTCCACAAAGCAAATGAGCCTTCAGCTTGGGGGGTGGAGCTGTGTTCTTTGTCTTCTGATGGTTAGCTGATTCTTTCTCTTTTTCTTTGTTCTTGCCTGCTGATGGATTAATTTCTTTTGTAAATAGTTACTATATATTTACTGCAACTATAAAAATAAAATGTGTCTCTTGAGAGCTATCTTCTGCCACCAGTCTGGAATTCAAGCTAGAAGCTGCAGGCTACATTCCTAAGTGGTGGGATGAAAGGAGGGCGAGATCCTGCTCACAGCGGTCAGGATGGCTTCAGCAATGATTTATTGCTCTGCTCATCTTTAAAGCTAACAAATGGTTATGGGCCCAGATTGCATCCATGCTGCACTGCTGGAGACATCTGGAGTTCATCAGCTGTGAGTAAGAGGCACTGTTTTTTTTAAAGGATCCTCTCTATGCTGTATTGTGCTGGAAAGGCAAAAGTGTTAAGATCTATGGACATTGCTTTGACTTAACACACTAGACAGTGGAAGCTGGGAAAGCAGCCAGGACTCTCAATTGCTAGCAATGGATGCTGTGAAATTTCCCAGATTAGATGATACGAACTATAATTCTTGCAGCACATATGCTCAATCATTGTTAATCAGAGAGGGCCTTTGGGCCATGGTTGAAACAGGGGTGAAGGATGGAGCTGCAACATTAGTTATAGAAAATGATCAAAAAGCTAAAGCTTCTATCCTCCTGACAGTTTCCCCTAATCAGATAAATTATATCAGAGATAAAACAACTGCCAAAGAAGTCTGGGATACTCTTAAAGATATTCATCAGTCCAGCACAGCTTTGTCAAATATAATTTGGTGCAGGCAACTTTATGGGTGCAAGATGCAGCATGGACAGTCTCTGGAAAAGCACCTGGAGATCATCCAAGATTTGTTTAATTAAAGGGGGTTGCAGACTGCCAGAAATAGTGTGAATTCAGTCCACTTTTAGGGTTAGGGTTAGAGTTAGGGAACCATGGGAACTGTATTTTATTGTGGCACCAGAGCTCTCTGACAGAGAAGGCTCAATGTCTCAGGAAAATAACAGTTCCCATGATTCCCTAGCACTAACTCTAACCCTAAAAGTGGACTGAATTCACACTATTTCTGGCAGTCTGCAACCCCCCTATGTCCAGATGAGAGGTGTTGACCTTCCAAGGTAACAAAAGGCATATATTTTGCTGGGGAGTCTCTCAAAGGAATATGAGCATGTGCTCTATGGTCTTCAGGGATTTCCTGAAGCACAACTTACAATGAAATTAATGGTTTCTCAAGTTTTGGAAGAGAGCCAGCATTGCTGGTTTGAGGCAGGATTCCAGAGGCAGCCACAAGCCATGCCTAAATCCATGCACACACAAGAGGGAACTTCCAGAGAACAGCATCCAGAGAAAGTAGCTGTGTTCAAGGAGAGAAAATGTTTTTATTGTGGAAAACCAGGTCATTTGAAGAAAGATTGCAGAAAATTTACAGCAGCCAAAAAAAAAAAAAAAAAAAAAAAAAAAAAAAAAAAAAACAGCCCAAAGACTCTGAGACCAGAAAGGGTGTTGTGGCTGTGACAAGAAGCAGTGACAGTGTGACCCACCAAGATGGCAAGCCTAATCCAGACTGCATTCTTGATTCAGGATCCACAGGACATATGATAAACATTCCTGAGCTTCTCAAAAGTAAAAAAAAAAACCTCCAATGTGGCTTCAGTTGCTTTGGCTGATGGAGTACCATGGGCGATCAAAGACATGGGGACTGTGTTCATCCCAGGGTTTGCAAAAGACTT
>JAIPUX010001232.1:71553797-71565264 GCA_020142125.1 Phrynosoma platyrhinos | reverse complement strand
AAGATGACCAAACTGAGGCTGTTGTAGTTTGGACACATCATGAGAAGGCATGAATCATTGAAAAAGACAATAATATTAGGAAAAGTGGAGGGAAGTAGAAAGAGAGGAAGGCCACATGCTAGATGGATGGACTTTATTAAAGAGTCCATGAATATGAGTTTGCAGGAGCTAGGCAGAGCAGTGCAGGACAGTGGGGCCTCGAGATGTCTCATCATAGGGTTGCCATGGGTCAAGATCAATGCGAAGGCAGTTAACAACAACAAACAGTTCATACAAGGAATAATAATCTGCCTCAAAACTGATAATCCCTGGGGATGAATCCTAATGGGGGAAAATAAATGGTGGGTAAGGAGTGGTTTGCTGCCACCCCTTTCCTCACTGGGCTGGGGCAGAGGCAACCACATGCCACATCCCCATCTGGATGTTTCTCAGTACAAAAGAAGCAGCAGAACACTGCTTCTTTTTGGGGGAAAGCAGGCTGGCAGTAAGAGCCAGTTTGGGGTGGAGTGGGAGCATGGTGACCACATGCTGCCCACTGCAGCTCCACTCCCAAGTCAGCATCACACCACCTGCCCTCCTGCCCAGATGGTGGATGGCATCACAACATTTTTGTGGTGCAGCATTTAGACACTCTTATGCCAAACAAATGCAGAAAAGCCACTGCTACTGTAGCAAGGGTGCCTTTTTTTCCATTCCAAAAAAAGAGCAGTATTTTGTGGGTCCTTTTTGGGCTGAAAAATGCCAGATTGGGGCTGTGGCATGCAGTTGCCACAGCCCCAATCTGGTGCTTAAAGGGACAGTGGCAAGCCACTCCTTTGGGGCTGTCTGTTTAGCCCATTTGTGCCCAGAAAAAGATGCCTTTGCCACTGTGGCAGTGTTGTTGTTTTTTTGTGTGTATGTATGTGTGTGTGTTTGTTTGTGTAAACGCTGTGCTGCAAGAATGCCCCAATGCTGCCCGCTATCTGTTCAGGCCAGTGGCTGATTGGAGACAGAGTCAGGGCATGTGACATGTGTTCGCCACACCCCCACACCATCTCGAAGCCAGCTCTTAATTCCATTCTCTTAAGCAAGCTAGTTAGCGTAGACCTGTTGAAATCATTGGGACTTAATTTAGTAATTACTAAATAAAATTTAATTGATGTCAATAGATCTGCTTGAAGAATAATTACTTCTGTATGCAACCCTTGTTTTGGACATGACAATTAAATACAATTCTCTAAGTGTATATTCTAAATTGCATCTAGGTCTTGGCTTGTCAAGGAACTGTATGGGTTGTCAAGTCATTTCCTGTGGCTTGGAGAGAGACCGTATTGTCAAACCTACTTCTGTCCTACAACATTTATTCCCTACACACTTGAATCTGTGTGAAATAGAGTCAGGAACCATTCTGCATGGCTTTCAGAACCTTGGTTTGGCTTGTAGAGGATGAGATAAATATATCTTTTCATTCCCACATACTAAGAAGTGGTGACGCAGGGATTGCAAAGCCTACTTTGTAATACTTCTTTAGAGCCCAGTGTTCCAAAACACTTAGAGGGAAAGGTCTATTTCTATGTACTGTTAATAATCTGTGTGGGTTGTCCAATATTATTTTCATTAATATTCCATATGTTTGAGATCCCTGAAGTCCAAGAGCTACACTTGGTATTACTTTTGAGTTCTGTTTCCACTGAACATTTCTTAGGCTGACTATTCAAGCTGTATTCTCTGGGCAAGCACATTCAGTGTCACTGAGGTGGTGTCCTTGTTCATGGCCACTTTCCAAGTATGGCTCACAGTTGGATGTGGTTTCCCCCCCCCCCATGTGTCCCAGCCACAGATAGCAAATTTCTTCACAAATTTAAAAAGAAAAACTTGAGTTTTGTTTTTGAAACAATGACAGATGCTCACATACAGGCTTGAAGAGTACTTAGCTGTTTAAAAAGCTTATATCGAAATATCTGTCTATTCAACCATGTTTGTGGTGCTGAATCAGAGTTGCCATCTCTCTCTTTTTTGTCACAGGTGACTCATCTTTAGCAATAACATGGCAGGCAAGCAAAACAGGATCCTCTCCATTCTGTGAATAGTTTCAGCTATGGATTTAGACAACAGAAGTGATAAAAAAGTTTTGTGTGTTGTGTTTTTTTTTTTAAACCAACTTATCAAAGTTTGCAGATTTCTTCATAATAGACCGTAAAAAATTAAATATGGAAGAAAATAAAACTGGCAAATTCATCCATTGTTAAAAATAATAAAAAGACAGACTTATGAAAGTGTGAGAGGTGGCAATATAGGATTTCTGCATTTATTTTTTTATTATGTCATACGGATGAGGCTATGTATAACTTTACAGTTCACTTTACCTGTCTGCATTTGATATACCATTCACATCAGTTCCAGATTTCTGGTCTTTCCCTGGTCTTTTCTTATATTTTTAAAGTTATTTCTTAAGTATTCTAACTAATTGTATTTTTTTGCTACAGTTTTATTTCCCCTGAAATCTATTTTCATTTTCTCCTTTTTATTTTATTAACAGTTATTCTTCACGTTTAATGTGTGCTGGGTATACCCTCAGAAAGCCTTTTAACCTGGATGACAAGTTACAAATCTCAAAATCTCACAAGCCTACAGGGTTTACCACCTTAATTAATTAGTAACCCTTTCCATGTCCTTTTAAACTGGGTCATGAATTAATTTAAAGCTAATTATGCATCATTACCTTTTACTTCACTGATGATTTCTCCCTTTCTTTCTGCTGTCCAGCGGCTATAAACAATCCAGTGATGACACCACATTAAAAAGCAACAGTGTACAGCAGGTAAGATCTTTTACTGAATGCTCATGTGTTGGTGGAGACTAGCTTTCAAGCTTTCTAAAACTCTTCATCAGGTTTGGAAGAAGGGAGGACATTGCAGGCTAAACACAAGAAGCCATTGCATTATTCATAAGGAAAGTGTGGCAGAACAATTAGGGAGTAAGCTGGCTCTTTGTTCTGAAGTTGATGTTTTTGAACTATAACTTGGGGAGCTCATTGAGGGAGCAAGACAAAACCTGTGATATGAGAGGAGGAGCTGAAGAATATTTCTGATACATTTTTTTCAGAGTTGGGTCAACTGATTCCCTGAGTTGTAGCTCCAGGGGTTCACCATCATTGGCCAGAATACCCCAGGTTGCTCCCAGAGTATTCTGCCCCTGGAGCTGCCCTGGATTTCTTCTATTACCTCTACACTCTATAATGATGCCATGCTGCTGTCTACACATACATCCTCATTGTGTTATCCAGTGCCACTGTTGCTGCCATGAGTCACTCTTTCTGAAGTCACAACAAGTTGTTCAGCCTTGATCACATGGCTGGGCACTTAGTTGTGACCTCAGAGGGAGAAACCTGTGCCAGCAACAGTGGCGCTGGGTAAAACAAGAAAGACGTGTATGTAGATAGCCACCTGGTGTCACTATGAAGTGCTCAGGTTTTGCTGTAAAATCTGGAGCAACAGGTAATTTTTTTAAAAAATGGGTTTAAGGAAGGGATAGAAAGGATTTGGTGCAGAACTGTCCTTACATCATGAAGGCAGTCCATACTCAAATTGGGGATTTGGTCCTGCATCATGAAGACAGCTTCATTTGCCCTATGCAGATGAGCACTAGGCCTCAAGGGAATACTCCACAAAACTATTACTGGTACAATGAAATACTCTTTTCGTCCAAGCTCCTTTACTAGTTTGACACTACAATGATAACCCAAGAAAGTGTAGTCATACAATAGGCTCATTTACACATGATTGTCTTCACGTGACACTCTTCTCAGAGGATGACATCCATGCATACAACATTTCATGTCTCTGTGGATTACAACTGCAGGATGCTCAGAGGCCTTTGCTGTAATTTTGGTGACGGGATAAAATGTTCCTCCACAGTCACAGAATTCACTCCCAAGAAGTGGAAGCTATATCCATAGGAAACTTATTAAATCAGACCCATAGGAAGAATGCTTGTGAAGAAGGAAAATTCAAGAAGTAGAATATGGTGATTATGGACAAACTGTGCTCAACATGAATCATCTTAGTGCCTCACCTTAAAACCATTTGGCGCAGTCACTCCCATGTTTGTCATTGATGCAAGAAAGTCCAATTTTCCATTTATGTATAAAACTATCTTGTAAAAAACTATCTTGCGGCTTGGAAAGTCATTATCTTTTAGGTTCAACTCCTTTACAGCAGCGTTTTGTGAGACTGAGATCAGTGGAGTAAGGGTAGGATATCAGTACAATTAATAATGGCCATGTATCATTTTTGACTGCTTGCTTGGGTGTATGAGTCAGGGATTTATGATAACTGATGTCTGCTGTTTCATCCTGATTATCAAATCTGAAACATGCTACCAGTATACAGTGGTACCTTGACATACGAGTTTAATTCGTTCCGTAACCTTGCTCGTATGTCAAACTGCTCGTATCTCAAAGCAATTTTCCCCATTGTTGGGGTCGTGTGCAGCGGTGTAGTGTGCAATTCCTCATATCTCAAATCTTGCTCTCATCTCAAAGCAAAATATTGCTCGCTCAGCGGCTCGTATCTCAAAACACTCGTATATTAGGGCACTCGTATGTCGAGGTACCACTGTATAGTCAGTGTTTGTGCTATGCACAAATATATATATATATATATGGAATTGCAAATGGAATCAGCCATGTATTTTTGATCTTGGATCAATCATAGAATAATAGAATCCTAGAGTTGGAAGAGAGCACAAGGGCCATCCAGTCCAAACCCCTTCTGCCATGCAGGAACTCAAAATCAATGCATCCTTGACAGATGGCCATCCAGCCTCTGTTTAAAGACCTCCAAAGAAGGAGACTCCACCAAAATCTCAGAGGGAATGTGTTCCACTGTCGAACAGCTCTTACTGTCAAGATGTTCCTCCTAATGTTGAAGTGGAATCTCTTTTCCTGTAACTTGTATCCTTTGTTCCATGTCCTATTCTCTGGAGCAGAAAAACAAGCTTGCTCCATCCTCAATATGACATCCCTTCAAATATTTAAACAGGGCTATCGTATCACCTCTTAACTGTCTCTTCTCCAGGCTAAACATACCCAACTCCTTAAGACTCTCCTCATAGGGCATGATTTCCATATCCTTCACCATTTTAGTTGCCCCCCTTTGGACATGCTCCAGTTTCTCAACATCCTTTTTGAATTGTGGTGCCTGGACCTGGACACAGTATTCCAGGTGAGGACTGACCAAAGCACAATACAGTGTCACTATTTCTTCCCTTGATCTAGACCAGGGGTTGGCAATGTTTTTTTAACTGGGGGCGGTCCCTGGTCCCCAGGTCTTCCGCTGGGCCGGGTGGGGGAATGGCGGCGTGCATGCTCATGCACGCACGCACAGTCCCCGCCGCCCCCCCACCGCTGCCGCATGCACCGCCCTGTGTGCCACCACTGCACGCATCGCAGCTGCCATTTTGTTTGCCACAATGGCGGGCGCAACTCGTTTGCACATGCGCAGGAGTACTGCATATGTGCAAACAAGTCGCAGCTTCCATGTTGAAATTCATTTGTTAGCTTTGGTCCAGGTTTCTAAATTTGATAAGCATGGCACCTGTTCTTTCATCCAAGTCATTGATAAAGATGTTGAATAGCACTGGGCCCAGAACAGAACCCTGTGGCATCTCACTGGTGACTTCTTTCTAGGATGAAGAAAAGCCATTGCTGAGCACCCAGTCAACCACTCACAAATCCATTTAACAGTTGCATTGTCTAGCCCAAATTTTACTAGTTTGTTTTCAAAAATACCATGGGGAACCTTGTCAAAGGCCTTACTCAAATCAAGAAATGCTATATCTACAGCATTCTCTTCATGGTAATTTTATCAAAAAAAGAAATCAGATTAGTCTGGCATGACTTGTTTCTCTGAAATCATTGGTTGAATGGTCAGGAAATCAGAAGATGACTAGGATTGGGAAGAGAAGCTATGAACAAGATCCTAAAGTGCAAAGATATAAAACTAAACACTAAAGCCAGGATTACCCAAGCCATTGTATTCCTCATCACTATGTATGGATGTGAGTGCTAGACAGTGAAGAAAGCAAAAAAGACAATCAACTTATTTGGAATGTGGTATTGGAGAAGATTGCTGAGGTTACTGTGGATGGCCCAAAAGTCAAACAAATGGGTCCTTGAACAGATCAAGCCTGAACTCTCCCTTGAAGCCAAGATGACTAAATTGAGGTTGTCATACTTCAGCCACATCATTACAAGACATGGATCACTAGAAAAGACAATAGTTCTAGGAAAGATGGAGGGTAGTAGAAAGAGAAGAAGATCACATGCTAGATGGAGAAACTCAAGGCAGCCATGGCCCTGAGCCTGCAGGACCTTGAACAGAGTGCTTGAGGACAAGGAGACTTAAGGGTGTTGCAGACTGCCAGAAATAGTGCAAATTGAGTCCACTTTTAGGGTTAGGGTTAGGGTTAGGGAATCATGGGAACTGTATTTTATTATGGCACCAGAGCTCCCTGACAGAGAAGGCTCAATGTCTCTGGGGGGGGGACGACAATTCCCATGATTCCCTAGCACTAACCCTAACCTTAAAAGTGGACTCAATTTGCACTATTTCTGGCAGTCTGCAAACCCCCTTAGAAGGTGTCTCACTCACAGGGTTGCCATGAGTAGAGTAGAGAAGACGGTTAACAACATAACAATGTATCGAGAGTATCACATGGGAGAAAATCAGGGGATTAAAAAGGCATTTTCCCAGGACAGTTGTGCAATCGAGACTAAGATTTTCACATAATATCATGATCTGAGAGGAATGCTGAGAGGATTTATCTGTGAATGATTTATTGCTGGACTATTCCCAGTTCTTCCTGAGATAAGTCCTCTCAGATCATGGTGTGTGTGTGAAAATCTTAGCTGCAATCATGTGACTGTCCCAGGAAAATGACTTTTCAATCCCCCCATGTGATAGGCTCCTATGTTTATGCAGCCTTAGGAGTTTTATGTTTCTGTTCTTTTACACAGAAAGTCTATTGCACTAAATCAAGAATGTGGCTCTAAACGTCTTTGATATGCTATAGAAAATGGCACATTTTGGCAACTGGCAGTCATGAAGGAAAGAATTTAATGGGTGGTGCTGTCATACACACCCATGTGCATTAAATTGTTTTAAAATTGCTTTTAATTATGGGTTTTAATGTGATAGTCTATTAAAGTGTTTTTTCTAAGTTTATATGTTTTTAGTTGCAACCTCTTTTTAAAGTCCACTTTGGGTTCCAATATTGGAAGAAAGGCAAGAGATTTAATAAAATGGATAGCATGGATATAAATAAAAGTTGTTACTAAAATGAATATGATGGATAAGATTGAGCACAGTATTGTCTTTGGTGCAGGAGGACTCATTCATGTATTCTGTGAGGGCCAAATATGTTATTGGAAATCTTGCCTTTACAGTAACAAGATCAATAATTGTCTATCCAGGGAAAGTGCTGTTTAAGATACTAGACAATGTTAAGTGCAGAACAGACACATTTTATGTGTGTGCATGTCTTCAGGTTACCTGTTGAGTTATGGTGATACCATGAATTTTTGACCCCATGAATTCTATAGGGTTTCTTAGGCAAAACATTTTATACTGTATGCAAATAAATATCAAATTTAGGAATAAAAGGACAGTGGAGTGTGATCAATAGTGTTGAGTGTCTTGTGAACAATCTTGAGCACTTGGGAATAACTAAAGACAAAACAACTACATGATTTGTAAGGATCTATGGTAATACAAGGAAACAGTTTCTTCTCCTATAGAGCATTGTGCTAATAACCTGTTCTTATCAGCACAGTAGCAATAATTATAAGAGGGAGAAGACTAGGGTCAAAGTATTATTTGAATGTTCTGATACATCAAATACAATGGATGAGATCATAATTGAATATCTTTGGGCTCAATGCACATTTCAAAGGAATTCTTGGATATGGTGGCCTATGATCTCACCGCTTCCTTATGATACATCAGATAATTTATGTGACTGAGTCATAAGAAACAAATGGTTTCAGTATCTCACATTTTCATCTGAAGTCCCATTTATTGTCAAAAATGCCTGTGCAAAAGATTTCTCAAGTGAAGATCTGTGTAATTATATACATTAAATTCTTATTTGAACATCGTTGGTATTCTGCATTGTGTTTTTTTTCCATTCAAGCTTGAAAGTAACTTGTTACAACTAACATGTAACATGTAATTAATTTCCAAAAATAATTTCCCCAGTAATGAAGGCATAGCTTATTTACATTGTGATTCTAAGATAACAAAAGATAGCTTCACTCTATTCTGGTGTGATTTTATTTTATTTTATCATTACTTTAGTAAGAAAGTCCCATTGACTTTGCTCAGATAGATATGTCTAGGACAGCAGTTTTAAGAACTAGCAGAGTATAGAAAAACAGGAAAGACAAAGATCTGTAGCCTTTTGCTTGTTATCATGTGAAATCTAGTTTCCAAAAGTTTTCATTCAAAGAAACAAACAAAATTAAAAATCTGTAATGATTGTCCCTGTTGAAAGTACCTTTGTTGTTTCTGTGTGCTTTCAAATTATTTCTGACTTATGGTGACCCCGAAGGCAAACATATCATTGGGTTTTCTTGGCAAGATTTGTTCAGAGGACAAAGGCTGAGAAGATGTGATTTGGGCAATTGATTATTCTGAAGTAGAATTGAGCTGTACTACTTTAAGAGCATTTTTTCACATTTTTTTTTTAATTCTCTTCTGTGGTATGGACAAAATATTGTGCTGTTCTGTGGTTAAATTTTTAATCCTATGATATATATATATATATATATATATATATATATATATATATATATATATATATATATATATATATTTAAAAAAACAGTTTTAAGTGCATATTTACTTTCGATGTTTTAATCTATTAGGTCACTCAGGTGCATTTTGTATCACATCCCAGTAGCTTGTTAACATTCAAATGCTTTTTAAAAGTGTCTAAAAATTATCTAATCTTATTCTGAAGAAATGGAAAATAATACACTTTTAAAAATGTAACTACAACAGTAATTAACTATTGGGGGGGTTGTAAGAAGATTCAGACATATAGTAGTAACCATCTGAGCTCTGCACCCTCTGACTTTTGTACACAGATCAGAGCCACTTACACAATGTTTATGCAATCAAACCCATATTTGAATACACTATTAGGAATTATGTCTGGAGCTGTGATACCACATTCAAATTATTTTGATTGTTGGTTTCTATGTGCCTAATTTATTTCTGTAATTCTCATGATAATTTAAGTGGGATAAATGAAAATCTATCAGAATTTAATGTAAAAAGCTGTAATTAGTCTGCTTCAGAAGGGTGTTTGGGAAGGGCGAACACACATCTGAAAATTCATTAAAACCAATTATAACAGTAGTGAGGCAGAAAACAAGCCACCCTTTCAAATATATCCAAAGATTTAATATGTGTACTCAAAGCTTACAAATGTCCATGCCAGATTTGTTTGTTAATTCAATAAATACACTAAGGGCTTTGCATGTCAAGAGTTCCTTATAATGAAAATACATTGTTGAGCATGAGAGTGGGTCTGGAAGCAAAGGAATACAATTGTTTCTGTTATGTAGTTATTGAATAAACAGCACAAAAGCCATTTGAAAGAAGGTGCAAGGTAGCTAAGGTGGGTTTCTCCTGCCCATGTCGGAGAACAAGATAGACTGCTAATCATGAAGACTGGCTTTTGCAGCTATTTCCCAAAGTGCCAAAATGTGTCCTGGTATAATTAAAAAAAACAATAATAAGAGAGAGAAAGACAGCCATTGTTATCACCTATTTACTGTCAAATTAATTCAGCCGCTCCTGAGATACCTTCTGTATCTGGAGACCAAGGGTGTCACTTGCTTTACGATCCATCAGGAGAAGTGAGAGTGCTGTTCTGTTTGATGGCTCTGATAATGGGAAGAAGCTAAGCAATTGCAACAGAAACATCATAGATTTTCTCATAATTATCTGACCTGTTACACCGTGTCACTCTGCCGCCAAACACACTGTTTTTATGTCAGAAGCTGTATGGGCATTCTTTACTTTGATCATTCTATATTCTGCAGATGTCAGCATTACTGTATTTTAATTGACTCTGGGGTAGCATTAAAAAGCACCTTCTATTTCGGTTGCTTAGACCTGATGAGACTGACAACCTGGCATTTATGAACATTAGGCCTGCATGGTAACTATGTCAGGATCAGTGTGTTTTCCTGTAATCCCACAGGGAGTCATAACAAAATGATGATTGTAAAACAGCTAAGCAACCTGCCTTTGCAATGGCCATCTCTGACATTTTTTTAGCCATAGGTGTGATACAAGCTACCCTTCCCAATGAAATGAGAAAAAGGTACATCTTTTCTCCTTGTGATGTGAAATAATTTGATGACATAGTAGATCAGAACTTATCTATTGTGGTTAGAGAAAAGATGCAAGAAAATATCCCCTCCAAACAAAGATAATTGGCACACTCCCAGCATGCTATCTTCTTACCATGTTTGTTTTCTACTGTGCCTAAGGGAGGAAATATAGACTGTAGGTCATAGAGTCATATAAATGAGGAGTTAGAAAGAACCTGAAGGTAACTTGCATAGTTTTTGTAGAAAAAAATTCTCCATAATCAGTGCCTATCAAATTAGCCTATATCAGCCTTTATTAAGGCACAGACAGGCTCCCATAGTCTCTTCTATAACTTCTAGTCCGCATGCATCAGAACAGCAATAGTTTAAGATAGGTAGTCAAAGGCCTGTTTTATTAACAATTAATACAGTAATTGAGGTCCGTCTGAATTAATGGTCATTGACACAAACTGTATTGGTGCTCCTTGGATGCAATAGACATGCATGCATGCATATTAAACAAAGTTTCTTGGTCTAATCTATTCATCCCACATTGACCTGGTTTAGAGGTGCAAAAATATACATATATGTTTATACATGCCCTATTCTAGAAACAAAATGCCAGCCCAGCTATATAATTTTTCTTTTGCATTTCTGATGAATAAGCTTTAGGTGCTTGTTTAGAAAAGTAACTCCACATCTGGTATTTCATGGTAGTGAAAAGCAGCCAGTAGGGAAAGTATCCCCTCTCCTGATACTACCATTCTCTCAAAATAATGCCCTTCCAAAGCTGCTTTTCAGAGAAACAATTAATTCTCAGGTCTTCTTCATATACCTTTGCAAGTAATGTGCAACTGACTGTTTAGTTTTTCACTAGCACTATGTGACGATCATTTCTTTAGTACATACTTACTCAGTTGCCCTTGGGGTTTCATAGCTTGGCAATCTTCTTTTAGGAAAACAAATATTAAAAACTGTTTTCTTCTTTTTAGAGCTTCAAATTACCAACTGCAAGGCCAAAAGGGCCTGAATATTGAATATAAGTTCAGTATTAAATTTAGAATCATAGAATCATAGAATCACAGAGTTGGAAGAGACCACAAG
>JAIPUX010001232.1:71520563-71540936 GCA_020142125.1 Phrynosoma platyrhinos | reverse complement strand
TTATTATCTCTTTAACAATGAAACTGGCCCATGTGTGATAATGTCCATTATCTGGTATCAACTAAATTTTACAAGTGCCAGTTCTCAGATTATGGTTGAATGACATTTCTTTTGAATTTGGAGGTAGGAGAAGGACCAGGAGAGGTTAGTATACTTAATTGCTGACAGAGAATCCAGGCTTTTGTCAATAATAATGGATGCTGTTTATCCTCCAAAGTTTCATGAAGATTTCAAAGCAATCTACTCTATTTCTCACTGAAAATTCCTGAGATTTCTGTGGCTTTACATTTGTTATGATCTTTCTTTAAAAAATGACCAATTTTATGGTCACACATGTTATTTCTTATTAAAGAATGTGGATTGGTTATTTTGTGATTGTTTTATTTATATATATATATATAATGCATAGCTTTTTAAAAAAACAACAACGTGTGGTTGTATGTATGTTACAAGCTTATATACTTCATCTTTATCTATAGAGCTGAGTGGGGTGAGTTGCCAGTGCTACACAAGATCCATGCATCCAGGTGCTCCATCAAAGAGGGAGCCTGTCCATGACTGCAGGTGGCTTGCAGGCCTGAAGCACCAAGACTTTTCGACCATTGGGAACAATTATGTTATGAAGCTTCCCTGTTTGCTCTGTGCTAGTTGCAGTCTTTACAAGAACTGGAAGAGGTGTGTGGATAGGGGAATGGGTCGCCTGATAAACAATGTCTAAGACTGCTGCTGCACTACAGAAATAAAGCAGTTTGACACCACTTTAAATATGGGATCTGGGGTTTGTAGTTTTGTGATGTATTTAGCCTTCCCTGTCAGAGAGCTCTGGTGTCTCACCAAACTACAAATCCCAAGATTCCACCGCATCAAGCTATGGAAGTTAAAGTGATGTCAAACTGATTTATTTCTGCAGTGTGGCAGCAACCTAAGATCCAGGAAGTTATACTGAGAAACAGAGTTCTGCAGTGCTTGCAAACATGGTGCTGAAGGATGATGTGTTTAAATCCTTCATGCTAGGAAGCAAGAGTATGACAAACAGAAGAAGGGACAACTCTTTATTGCAGCTGGACCTCACAGGAGCAGGTTGGATGTGTCTTCCTTCAGAATCCCACTCACCAGCATCAGAGGACTTTATTGCTTACCATAGCTGCCTTAATTTTAAGGTGGGCTTAGTGAAGAGTGGGGGTGGAATTTGCAATGGTGGCAGTGCTGCAGTGATCATAAATGTGAATTCTAAATACAAGCTGAGTCTCCCTTATCCAAAATGCTTGGGAACAGAAATGTTTTGGATTTTGGATTTTTTTGGATTTAGGAATATTTGCATATACGTAATGGGATATCTTGGAGATGAGATCCAAGTCTAAACATAAAATACATTTATATTTCATATGCACCTTCTACAAATAGGTTGAAGGCAATTTTATACATAATGTTTTTAATATATTGTGCATGAAACAAAGTTTGTGTACATTGAACAATCAGAAAGCAACGGTGCCACTATCTCAGCCACCCATGTGAATAAATTTTGGATTTTGAAGTATCCTGGATTTCAGAATTCCAGACAATAAGAGATACTCAACCTGTTGTTACAAGATCCTAAGCCTCGTTTATGACATCGTAACTACTTAACAAGATGCAAGCCAAAGTATTATTTTCAGCTATTCCTGTTGCAATCCAAAGTAATTTGTACTGCAAATTGGCTTGGAATTGAATGGGGAATTAGGATGTAAAAGACTTCTTCCTACTGAAGATGACTATAGCTTGAACTGGTTCATTGATAACGGATCAACACAGGAACTCAAATTGTTAAACTGTTTTTGAAGGCTTGTCATAGTGGGCGTTTGCATCTCAATGTTTATCACCACTGCATTGCTCCTGACTGCATATATCTAGACCTCCAACAAAAGGGCAGTCAAAGCGGGTATACCTTGTATGACAGAAGCTGGAGCCAACAAGAGCAGTCCCACCCTGTCCTCATTTAGCTGCATCTACAATGAGGGGGAATGTGTGGATGGGATGCAGGGAGAGAAATGTAATTCAGAGGAAACCATAAATATGTGGTCATACATTGAGCAAGTACACCTCACTGTTTAATACTAAATCTAAAGGGAGTGGGGGAATGCCCTTAGCAAGCTAGTTAGCTGTGACAATCTGTGCATTTTAAAACTGGCTCCATTTACTCACTTATTAGAAATACTCCCCGAAGTATGATTAAATCCAAATAATGTTTCCATATATTGCCACAATCTTCATTTTAAATATGCACTCAAGTCAATTTTTAAAAATATGGTACTCTCAAATGAAACATCTTCATTGGGAATAATTTCATGAATGTATACCCAGTTATTACTAGCAAGGATGTACACACTGGTTAAAATTAATGCTGTGATGAGAAATCATTTCTAATCCTCTGAGGGTGGAAATAAAGAGACTCAACATTCTGCTTACCCTTGCAGCTAAAAAGTCTCCCATGTAATCCATCGCTCCACTTGCCAGCCTCACTAATACAGTGTTAGTATTTGTCAATTATGCTATGATGTCTACTTTATGGCACCTCTGTGTGAAATGGAGGGAAAACAGCATAATTTCATGCTCCAATCATCTCCACAAAAGCAGCATTGATTGTTGTGCAAAAAGGTTTTGTTGCAACTGCATTCTTAACACTTCCTTTTTGTTGTGTGCCTTCAAGTCATTTCCAACTTCTAGCGACCTTAAGGTGAACTTATAATGGGGTTTTCTTGGCAAGATTTATTCAGAGATGGTTTATCTTTGCTTTTCTCTGAGGCTGAGAGAGTGCCCAAGGTTACCAAGTCGATTTCCATGGTTGAATAGGGATTGAAACTCCTAGGTCTCCAGAGTCCTAGTCCAACATTCAAACCACTATACCATATTACTTTATTCCAGTGTTTGAGAATGTTCTTTTTAAAAAAATTTCCCACAATCTTCTAGACAAATTGGCCACAGTGGATTCTGGGAATTGCAGCCCCCCCCCCAAAAAAAAGAAAGAATTTCTCTCTCTTGTAGGAAGCTTTTCTTTTCTTCGTCTTGTCTCTCTGAACTGTGGACATTCACAACTTCAAAAATTTTCAGGTATGCTCTTCAAAGTGTTTACAGAGTTAGGAAGATTCACAAGGCCAGCCTGACAAACTGCAGACTTAATGCAGTTTAATACCAGTTTAACTGCCATGGCTCAATGCCATGGAGTTCTGGGATTTGTAGTTTTGTGAGATATTTACCCTTCCCTGTCAGAGAAATCTGGTGCCACAACAAACTACAAACCCCAGGATTCCATTTCCATAGGATAGTGCCATGACAGTTATAGTGGTGTCAGACTGCATTAATTCTTCAGTATGGCAGCAGCCTGAGATATAATCATAAACCTAAAGACAGTGTTAGCTACACAACTAGGTAACTGGATTTGAGAATCCCTCTCCCCCACCCTGGTTAACAATCAGCTAGTTGTACCCAAATGTCAGCACTTGCATATAGAAAAACTGTTTCTGTGCATGGCCAATGTTGCTGGATTTGCTGTCATTTTGTTTCATATATGTCATCTTAACATGGATAAGAAGCCTCTGTTCATGACAAAATCATTAAGATCTACATAGACATTTTAGCTTAATGTGGGCGCAGTATTCCAACCTACCAGGCAACAAGTGTTGCCCTTGCCATTGTATACTTTACTATACTTTGGATTAATTAACTATCACAAACTGTTAAGCCAGAAAACCTAAAATGAATATCCCAAGAGACCTAAGTCATCGACCTAAGAAAACCATGTTAGTGAAGTACTTTATACCTAAATGAATTGGATGTATTCATATGGTAAGTTAGATATTTCAGTTGAAATTTTATGTAGACCTTTTCTGTACAATAAATAATGGGGAAGTTTGAAGTTTCATTTAGCCAAAGGAGTGTGGATAGGAGGTGGTTCAACAGGATTCCACCTTCTTCTTTGGAGAAAGAAAGAGAGAAATACTTTGTATTATATTCTGTAATGTCTTAAACATGCCATGCAATAGCTCGACTATTAAATCTGTGAACAGCAAGAAAGCAGGCATATTTATATTCCAGTTTACTTTTCTTCTGAAGGCAAAAATACGTTTGTTATTTTCCCTCAAGATATTTTATAATAGGAATATTTAAAATCCTTTGAATAAAATGTATAAAGAAGAAGCTTCAGAAGTCAACATGTGGAAAAAATGCTGGATGTTTAACGGAACTCCTTTTGATTAAGTTTATTGTGGATAACCTCTACCATCCATAGAGGCCTACTCAACTAGCTGTCTCTCCTGAATACACATTCCCCAAATGTACCAATTCAATACCTCTCACAGCAATATATTTACTGACTTTTCATCTAGTACTGAAGCTTGTACAAAGACAATGACTGGCATCCTGTTAGTGACATATGTATGCATACACCATGCTATGCATACATTCTGCTGAATTGTTGACCATGGAGCAACAGACACATTTTGCTGACAGTGCTTGAAGGAGAGTTACATATATAACAATGTTGTGCATTTCAATTGTACATTGCAGTTGCACATTGCATGTGTGCATTGTGCAATGCAGTCAGAGGCATTTTCTATGAGTTGTGGGGGATCTGGACCACACCAGGTGACACTTCAGGAGGGGATGTCTACCTTCTGGTGTGGTGTGTACTGCCGCATCTCTCTATGGGTAGTTAGGACTCCCAGAGATTGAAGGTCCTGAGAAAGACCTGGTCCATCTGACTAGAGACGGCAAGGAGGCCAGCTGGGATGCTGTCGGATGCTATGGCAAACTTCTGGAGGTCTTTCCTTTCACTGAATGGCAACTAGACTCCTTGGGAACTTGCAAACAGGGCAGGTAGAACATAACAACCCAAGAGACACATAATTCCTTCAGGTGCACTGGTATATCAGCCATCAGCAGCATGTAGACTGGATCCTTTATTTTCCATAGTGGCTGGATCTACTCCTGAGGGATAATTAGCCTGGTGGCTCTGAACCTAGAAGTGACAGCATGAATTACTACACTGGGAAGGCAGTAACCCTAGGGATGCCACTGATTGCAGTTATGTATATAATGTGCATGGAGATGTCACATTTCACATTGCAGTTGTGCATTGCACAATATCACCCAGTGATTGACATGTGTGGCACAATGTTGCTGTTTTGCTAGGGACGGTTGCATAGTACTAGCACAGTGTATCTCTGAATGTGGATATTTATGCTACATGAAGGGGATGTTAGGCTGCAGCCAATGTGTATTCTTCATTTTGTACAATACTCTTTGATAATAATAATTATTATTATTTCTTAGAAAATAACAAATGTATTTTTGCCTTCAGAAGTCAGCCCCAGAGATTTGCCTGTCAGATAGTAGTGCGGCATTATGGCACCCAAGGGCACAAAAAGAGGGCCTGGACCCACCCAGAGTAACACAGGAGCCAAGCTAGCCAGCCTAGAAAGTCTTGGGCTGACCTGGCCCCCAGGGGGAGGCAGCAGCACTCTGCTGCACCAAGAGTGGTGGCACCCACTCCCATATCCCCCCCCCCATCACCAGTGGGTTTCACATGCAGCTCTCAGCTTTTATGGAGCAGGTCAGGTGGGCCCTAGGCTGAGCACTCCACCCCACCCCCCCATGCAAACCTGGATGAGGTGAACCAGGGAGAGAACCTAGAACATGGTCAGGTTAAGAAGCAGAGGCGAATGTGCTGGGAGTCTTCTCCTAGCAGCTTCACTGGCAGCAGCTCATCTAGTAGTAGCAGCAGCTCCAGCAGCAGTTCTCTACCAGTAGTTCCAGAAACAGTTTGTGATTTCTGGCCTTCTGTGCCATTGACAAACACAAAGGGTGAAGGTGGAGGTGCAGTGCCAAGAATAAGAGCAAAAGGGCTTGCAACAGAGTTGACAGGGACAGAAGAGATGGAGATGGTGATTCCTATGACCTGGCATTAGGCAGGGATGACTATTGGTTGGGGGAAGCTTTGGTTCCTGGGTTATCTTCATGGGCCATAAGGTGCAGGGTGAGGCGTTTGGGTTTGGAGGGTGTGTGGATGGACCAACAGGCCTTGGCCTTCCCCACTCTCACAGAAAATAAGAACCCCCCGGGCTTTCACCTGTCCAAAAATATTAGGAAGTGTATCCTCACGGAGTACTATGTAGACATGTTCACTTTGTTGAATCTCATGGGGGAGGAAGGTGGTGTGATTACTTCCAAGAAGAAGGACAAGCGGGAGGCCAATGCACACCCTGTTGAGTGCTCTTTCACCAACTGGATGGAGGGCTATTCTGTTTTCATGGGGGTAGTCTTTATAGCTTATCCGGAACAGGGTTAGCACTTTTCAAATCATATGACCAATGTCCTTAAGGCTTGGGCCATTGTGGGGGAGGCTGTGGCCATTGCATATGACACTGCCTTCTGCCAGCGGGCTTCCCAGAGCAGCACAACCAGATGAGATCTCATCAATAGTGAGATTTGGTTGGTTGAGGTAGGTCCCCATGTCAAAATAAAAGGGGATCCCTCCAGGAGCTCCAAGTGGGCAGGAAAGAGGGACCCCCGCAGGCTCTTGTGCTGGGAGTTAAACCTGGGAAAATGTGTCTGGGCCCATTGCAAGTTTGAATGTTGCAGCAAGCTTTGCATGGGCCTGCACAATAAGCTAGCATGTTCCTGACCAACTGGTGCCCAGCAGCCCTTTCGGGCAGGGCACCCCATCCTGGCAGCCTCTGGCAAGAAGGATGGAGCCTTCAGCTCCAACTCCAGAAGGTTGAGGGGTCCAAAGTGAGCATACTAAGGCTGCTTGGATATGTTTTGACCTCATCTCACCCTTCAGCTTTGCTCCTACTGTTCAAGAACTATCTGTACAGGGAGGCGACCACCTTTCTAGCAGAGAGCTTCACCCAAGGTTTCAAAATCCTGGTTGCAAGCCCAAGAGTGTCCTCAAACTCTCAGAACTTCAAATCTGCCTGGGACATGTCGCAGGTCCTTAAGAATAAATTTTAAAGGAGTGTGAGGCTGGCAGGGTGGTGGGCCCTTTCAACACTCCACCCATGCCCAACATCTGGGTTCCCCCCTCAGGGTGGTCTCCAAAAAAACCCAGGAGAATTCCACCTCATACACCACCCAGGCATCAGTCAACAACACCATCCCCCAAGAATTCTGCTCAGTTCACTATGCTTCCTTTGACCATTCTGTCAGGATTGTCCAGGCATGGGGTCGGGGAGCCCTTTTAGCCAAGTGTGACATCCAGTCAGCATTCCAACTGCTGCCTGTCCATTCTGATGATTTTTGCCTCCTCAGCTTCAAATTTGAGGGGTGGTGGTATTTCAACAGGGCCATGTGCAGCATTTGAGAAATTCAGAGTGGGAGGTCAAGAGTTGTGCCACATCCCCTTTGATCACCTATTACCTTGATGACTTCCTGTTCATTGGTGAGGCTGGAAGTCATGGTTGTGCCAAGATTTTGTCCACATTCCCAACTTTGGATGCTGAACTGGGTGTCCCTCTGGTGGTGGAAAAGACTGAGGCTCCCTCCACCTCCCTCACATATCTTGGAATCCAGCTGGATTCGGTGGCAGACATCTGCCTGCTGGAGGATAATCTTTACACCCTCTCCTCTATGATTCAGGCCATCCTCTCAGCCCAAAAAACAATCCTCAAAGAAATACAGGCCACCTTGGGACACTTAAATTTTACTTGCAGAGTGGCTTCCCTGGGTAGAGTGTTCTGCGCTTAGCTGGCAAGGGTCATGGCATGGGTCAAGGCTGCACACTACCACATCCATCTGACAAAAGGCACCGCACAGGATCTTAGCTTGTGGGAGGAATTCCTCTGGAATTACAATGGAATTTCTCTGTGGTAGCATCCTTGGGATTTGGGGTCAGGGCCTTCAGGTGCATTCTGCTGGAAGCCTGGGCTTTGGCATCTTTTTCCAGGGCCACTGATGCACGCAACACTGGCTCACTCACTGGGCACGGGGGGTGGGATCACCAAAGACCTTACTTTTCTAGAATGTTTTACTATTTTGGTAGTGGTCCACATCTGGGGGAGTGCCTTTGCCAACAAGGCAGTTTGTTTCTGGTGTGACAACCAGAGAGTAGTGAGAATCCTTAACTGCCATACCTCCAAGTTCGAGCAGCTCATGCTCCTGGTTTGCCATTTTGTTCTGCTATGCCTCTGCAAAAACATCACATTTAAGGCTCATTTCATGCCTGGCCTCGAGAATAACATTGCAGTCTCTCGTTCTCTCATTTTCAGGAGTCCAGGTTCTGTCAGTTGGTACCTGGAGCAGACTCTCTCACCCACGTCTTTCCTAGAGGAATTGTGGGACATTGGAAATATGCTGCAATGCAGGGTGTCCTGTCTTCACCTGCCCCAGCTACCTTGGAGTGTACAGGAGAGTGATCTCCAAGCTGTTCACCTTCTTTCGGGCCCACTGGCCAGTACGGTCCCATACCATCCTGCAATTCCTGGTCTGGTTGAGAGAATCTGGGACTGCACCCCATACCATGGCAGTCCACCTGGCCAATATTTCTTTCTTCTCCAAAGCCAGGGTTTCTGAGATCCATGTTCATTCTTCCTAGTCAGGAGGGTCTTGGAGGGCTGGAGGAGGACATCCGTTGGTAGGGTGGATGGCAGAAGACCCATTTGCTTCAAGGTACTCTGCAGGCTGTCCATGCAGCTTAAGTGGGTCTGTGATTCCATTGCCCAGGCCTGCCTTTTCAGAGCTGCCTTTGTAACTGCCTTCTTTGGGGCATTGCTTGTGGGTGAGCTTGTTCCTTCTTCAAGGTCAGACAGGTCCAAACATGAATTTCAGAGGGAGTATGTCTCTTTTGTGGGAAACACTGTTTGTCTAGTTCTCCACAGGTCAAAGTGCAACCCGTTTGACAAGGGTCCTCCATCATGCTAAAAGGCTACATGTGTGCCACCTGTGCCCTGTTTGAACTTTATGCAGATACATGGCATCCTGCTCCCAGACAGAAGGCCCTCTTTTCATTCACAGTGCTGGCACCCCACTAAAACAGTTCCAAATGATGTTTGTACTTCATTTGGCCTCACAGTGTGCCATTCTTCCAGCAGAGGACTTTTGGGGTCACTCATTCCGCATTGGGGCTGCCACAACTGTGGCAGGATGCAGCTTGCCAGTGGACTCAATAAAAAGGATAGGCAGATGGAAATCGGGGACATTTGCTGGTTACATTTGTCCCGGATTGGACTCATGCCAGGATTGCCTTGAGGGTTTCAAGGTGAGGTGAGGTACAGCTTTCAGGGGTTGGCAGAAGGCAGGCCCTGGGGGTTGACCCAGCCCTTTGTGGCAGTAGTATGGGTCTCAAATCTGGTGGGCATGGTTTCCTGTGCTGCAGAGCACTGGATCAGGAGTCCATTGGGGACAGGGGTGCTGGGAGCTTTGTGGTGTTGCCTTTATGGGGGCAAAGCTGGATCAGAGTCCCCCGGTGAAAAGGGGTTGAGATGCAAACATGCAATCATCCAGTTACCCTTTTGTCATCCTGAAGCTTGGCTGCGACAAGGCAACTTGGTTTATCAATCAACAGGCAGGTTGGTCAATGCCAGATCTAGACCCCATGCATCTTGGACCTGTCAGCTGTATTCAATAAAGTTGTGGCCTTTTTTCTTCCATTTGAACTTTATGCAGATATATGGCATCCTGCTACCAGATAGAAGGCCCTCTTTTCATTCACAATGATGGCACCCTGCTAACACAGTTCCAAGTGGTATTGTGGTTATTCTTTGCAATGCCTCCCTATCCACAGTAAAATATAATTAGTATAGAGGGCATCTTTTTTAGGATGAGAGAACAAGGGTCTGCAATGTTAGGGTAAAACCTGGTACATCCACTGCATTATCTGGTTCCAATCCCAACTGGAAAAGTATCTCACTGATGAATTTGGATTATCATGACATTTTCCAATGGTCACTGTAATTAAAGGGTGGCACTGGACAATTTCATGATGATCCAAGTTTATCAGTGGCATACTTTCTTCAGGTGGGATTGGAACCAGGAACTTCAGTACAAAATTTAGCTGAAACCATTGCATCTGCCAGGTTTGAGAGGACTCTGAAAAAGAATGAATTTTGGACTTCACTCTCTTGGTGTCATGCTGAAGATTGAAAGCACTTAAAACATGAAGCCAGATCAGCAACAGAAACAATTTGCAACCTGCAAAATGTCTGACTCAGCATACTGAATGCAGGCCAGTAATTGTATATAGCAGCTCACCACAATCTTGATACATTTCTTGATTTTGCCTCTTAAGACAACAAACCAGAGGCTTGTGAAGCACCTGGAAGTATTTCCTTGATTAGTGGGCTGCAAGTGGTTTGGTAAGCAAAATATATTTATTTGTTATATTTACAATCTGCCTTACCAAAGATGCATCAGTGTGGTTGAGAAGGCAAATGATATAGATGAGGAAGAACACACAAGCTAGGAGAGACTGTAGCAGATTGCTTTTGCTTTAGTGTACAGTAAAGAGCACAATTCCTCTCCTTTGTCTCCTCTCATCTCTGTTGAGCTAATGTGTGCAGTCTACTTTTGCTATTTGAACTCAGTTTGCATCAATTGAAGGAAGCTGAGGACAAAGGAAGAAGAGAGAAAAACTGGGACATTTTAAAAGCAGCTGAAAAAATTAGACATCAGAGAATTAACTGGAACTATCCTGATAAACTGGGAAAGTAGGAGAGTATGGATTTCCCCTTTCCACACTTTATCTTCACAACAAACCTGTAAAATCAGTTGACAATGAATGACTCGTCCAAAGTCACCCACTGGGTTTCACAGCTCAGTGGAAACTTGAACCAAGCTAACATGCTAGCCAGTGCTTCGTACAGTTATGCAATCTTGCTAAATATGACTCAGGCCAGTGTTTCCCAGACTATCTGATCTGCCTGACTGGAATTTCCCTCAGTATTTCAGGGGCTGGTCCCATATTTGTGCTTTTACTATTATTGCATTCGCTTTCTGTCCTGGAAATTCACTGCAGGCCAGCAGTTGATGGTTGTGGACAGAGACTAATGTAGACCATGGAGCTGACTATTTAACATGCATTCATTTGCTTGCTCTGGAGTAACAGGTTACATTGATGAGCCATGATCAAACAAGCTTAAAAGGTGACAGATTCAACAGTGTAATAGTTAGCTCTGGCTAGACCAGGCCCAAGGTTTCAGTCAATGGCACAGACAATACCAGACAGCTTTTATAGCCTGCCAATCTCTACCGTTAAGCATTACTTCATAAATGTTTGAATCTTTAATAAAATCTTCTGGGTATCTGTATCCAGCCATACTCAGCATTTTAAAGTATTCATGGCTTATTTGTTTATGACTCTTAAAACAAATCTATTAAACACTCTTATTTTTTAGCTAAATTTTGTTGCCCCTCCTTGCTTTAATAATTGATATTGTTTTGGATACATAAATATGTCCTGAGAGTATTTGTCATTTCCTAATGTTTACAGTGGGGATTTCCCCCACTTTAAAACAGTCCCTCCCTCATATAGAAAATGCCTTCTCATATATGCACAGCTCAAACTGTTCCCAGATACAATATCTGGCAGCAGTTTATGTGTCTATTTTCACAAACTGGAAATCTGCGTTTTAGAATCTTGCTCTTCATAAGGGTACAGAATTGGAGGGGGGGGAATGCTTAAACTGAAACAAATCTCTCCCATGGATTTTAATGGCCACAAGAATGTAATTACCATAATATATTGAGTTCAGTAATATAATGCAGAATGCTTGATGCATAATTGGCTCATTATTTATTGAAAATAAATATGAATATATAAATAAGCCAATGTAATGTAGTGGTGTGAGCATTGGGCTATGACTCTGGAGGCCAGAATCTGAAGCCTTCCTTGGCCATGAGAACTCACTGGATCATCTGAGGCAAGTCACACACTCTCAACCTCAAAGGAAAAGAAAGGCAACCCTGCTCTGAATAAATCTTGCCAAGAAAACACTGTGATGGGTCTGCCTTAGGATGCCATCGTTTGGAAACAGCTTGAAGGCACATAACAACAACCCAATCCATATGTAGTTACAGGATCAACACAGTAGGTAATGGTGCCAAAGCAGCTGTACATCCCATTTGTATTAGAATGCTCTTCTGGACAGTTCAGTAGAGATCAAATAAATAAGGACAATATTGATATGCTGTTCAATGGCAGCATGGTGTAGTGGTTTGAGTGCGGGACATGGACTCTGGATTCCAGAGTTCAGATCCATGCTCAGCCATGGAAACCCACTGGATAACCTTGGGCAACTCATACTCTCTCAGCCTCAGAGGAAGGCAAAGGCCATCTGAGCAAATTTTGGCAAGAAGATGCCACAATAACTTCACCTTGAGGTCACCACAAGTTGGAAACAACTTGAAGGCACACAATATGGCTTTTTGTCCATCTAGTCTAGTACTATCTTGACTGATCAACAGTAGCTTTCCAGGCTCTCAAGAAGAATAGGGTTTTTCCTATTGCTACTTGTTTTTAACATCAGAAGCTAAGATTTGAGCTGGGAACTTACTGTGCTGATCTGCTCCCATGCTTTGGAAGTCCCTCACTAAGGATTTCTTCTTTGCTCTCTTCCAGTCCCAAGTAAAAACTTGCCTAATCTGATAAACTTTTAGGCATTGATCACAATGAGGTTGTAATAGTGCACTGTTTTGTTGAGTTTTATCTTTTCTTAATGGGTTTTTAAATAGCGTTAATTCTATAGACTGTTGAATTGCATTGTAAAATAACATCTGTGTATATTTTACTGATCTTTTGGTATGTTCTTAATCTGTATTGGTGATAATTTTTTATGAGCTGCCTTGAGTTCCAGTATGAGAGAAAAGGCAGGATATAAACTTGTTGTTGTTGTGTGCCTTCAACCAACTTATTGCAACTAACTTATTGCATCTAAGGCAAACCTATCATGGGGTTTTCTTGGCAGAATTTATTCAGAGGGGGTTTGCCATTGCCTTCCTATGAGGCTGACAGCATGTGACTTGCCCAAGGTCTTCTAGTGGGTTTCCATGGCTGAGCGGGATTCAGACCCTGGTCTCCCAGAGTACCTGTCCAGCACTCAAACCACTACACCATGCTGACTTCCTTAGATATAAATAAATAAATAAATAAATAAATTATGCACACTCATATTGCTGAACAGTGTGTAAAGTAAGATAAGTCTTGCCATCCTGTTATTTTCTGGATCATCTCCAGCCAGAATGACCATTGAGGATGGAAGTTACAATGCAACACACATGTGTTCTGTTCTGTGTAGCTGTCTTCTTGATTGCCACAACTTATTCTGTTTTTTGCAAGTGCCATTTTATCAAACAAGTTCCTTTAGTGTGCTAGAATGAAAAAGCTTGCATTTTCCTCTCCCTCTTACCTCTGTTTTCTGCAGCAGAATTCCACCCAAGTTGCTTGTAAATGGTGCAACAAGGCTTAAAAACACTGATAAAGGTTAATGCTGAAGAATCATTTTTGCACTAGCTACAGCCTGGGTTTATGTAATAACAAGTATGGCAGGGCAGCAAAATCCTGTGGTAAAATTGAATATTTTTGCTCTCTGATGATTTTCATAAAGAGCTGTCTTTAGATGGGGCTTTGGCTATGCAGTGTTAAAGTCATTTTATTTCATTTCAGGGCAGCTGGCACACGTTCTTATTTTACCCAATATATTTGCTTCTCTGTATGAACTCCTGTCACTAGTCCCAGCTTCTGCCAACCTAGCAGTTGAAAGCATGCTAATGCAAGTAGATAAAAAGGTACCACTTTGGTGGGAAGGTAAACAGAGTTCTGTGCAATCATGCTGGCCATACGATCCACAGAGTAGTCTCTGATGGCTTAGTAACAAAGATGAGCACCCCCTACAGTCAGACATGTCTTGACAACCTTGTCAACGGGGAATACCTTTACCTTTTATGTCAATAAGGCCCTTAATTTGGGTTCATACTATATTTTGAGTATCACCTCTTGAGCAATATAGATGCTAGCAAAAAGCACTTCATCCTGGTGAGCAGTTTTATTCTCCTTTCTGGTCTCACAAGATATGTCTAAAACAATCTAAGAAGATGAAGAGCAGACAAGAGCAATGTGTCTAGATAACGTAGTGCACTTTTGGGTTCTATGGGGCTAGATTTTTAAATGACTACTGCAAACACACTTAGGATTTTGCAATCATTTTAATTGTTAAATCATGTAATAAAAACAAGAATAAAACATATCCCAAACTGGATACTACAGTCACATATATAACCCTTGAGTTCCACGCACCCAGTAAATCACCACTGCAAGAATTATTTGCAGAAAAATAAAGGCCTGAATCTTATTGGTTAACTTCAATTAGAATAGATACTCTGAATCAGTTATTTACTGACATATCAACACATTAGTAAACTCCACTGATCCAATGAGTCTAGTCTATGGGATTCATAGGCTGAGATCTGATACTGGAAGCATAGCTCTGCGTACACAGTTTTACCATCTTTTTACCCCCACTAGCAGCTGTAAAGTCTTAGGAGGTGCTTCTGCTTCTGTCCTTGCCAGTAGGGAGAGGAAGGAAGGATTCAGAATATGAAGTAGAAACTGTACTCGGTTCTTGGGGGAGGAATGAGGGTGTGATCACAAATAGATGCACTCTCCTTTTCTTTCTCCCTGGAGCTGTAATTTCATTGTCAGAATTGCCACTCCTTTCTTGCCATCCCCACTTGTAAACAGCAGCAGTGACTCTTCTTGGCATTTACAGCTGCCTGGAGGAAGTTTTGAGACAAAATGCAAGATCAAGAGAAATGCCTCCTGGGTCCGGTCCAAAAAAAGAGCGCATGTACCCGTAAGCCACATATAACAGGATTATGACAAAAATAGGATTCAGTTTAAAGTCTCCTGTATCTTCACACATGAGACTGCCCAAATCGTACAGTTTTCAAATCTTTCATCCCACTCCATCATAGTTCCAGGCTGATCTGGTGAGGACATGAGAGAAAGCCTTCTCAGCCCTGCTGCTAGGATATTATGGTGATTAGAATGTCCAACTGGCCAATCAGAAGGCAGCTGAGGGCCAACCAATAAAGTTCAAGCTGGGAGCACTTGGGAAAAAAATCAAGCTGACAGTTGGGAAGAGCAGTTGGGGATTGGGGCGAGTTAAGCCAGAGAGAACTGCATTTCTGGAAGTTCCTGAGGGAACTGTAAATTTTGTTATTTGGAGTCCAGACGGGAGGGACTTGGGAGACATACAGAACTCTAAGGAAGAGAGTTGCTGTTGTGTTATATCCTGAGGGATATTGCTAGCCTGTGTGGCTGAAAGATTAAGAGGGAATTGGAAACAAACGTTGTTTATATGTAACCAAATGAAACTATAGTGACAAGCTTTGATGCAAGTTATATTTATTCCATTCAGTTCTAGAATAAACTTTTATTCTCATTTAAACATCACTTGGCCTATGTTTTCAAATCAAACCGCACTACTAACCTTTTAAAACTTTTAGTGTGGGCCCTTTACACATATTTGGGTGGCAGTGGTGGAATAACAAAAACCCCCAGGACTGCCATCTTAAAAAAGTCAGTGCTAAAGTGAAAGGTAACAAGAGGATTCTCCACAGCTATGATACTCCCTCCTGAAGGAGGTTTAGTCACCCCATAGCACCATTAAATATTACCAAACAGGAAATTTGACAAAGAGAGAGCTGAGAGGCTCATGTCTGCCTGTCATGTCTGTCGTCCAAGCAAAACAGGAAGTAAAGCAGCCCCACAGAATCATGGGAAAACCTGAAAAACAAGTAAAAGGAGGGTTATTGCATGAATACACCAAAATTGACTTTCACACTGCTGTAAATGCGCAATTACAGTAATATTGCAAATGCATTTTTGCTAAAATCCTGAAAGTAAAAAGATCTGGGATAAGACCACTTTCTCACCACTTTAATGATGGGTTTTGTCTGACATTGTGTGAAATTGCACATAATTACTGTTTGAGGGATCTGAATGGGATAAACTATCGATTGTCCGTGTGTGATAAAATCCTGTGACTTCTCTACTCTGTTTTAACCAACAGTCAAAGAACTTCCTGTTTGTATAGGTAAAGGCTTAAAGCCCACAGAGATAAAGACAAATGACACTACAAAATGACCCATTCATTCCTGCAGGTACACAGTGAAATACCATTACTTAAACTATTGTGATAAAGTCTTAACTCCTACTCCATTAGGGATAGAGCTCTTTTCTGTCTTGCTATCTTGTTCTAAAGTAAAACTTTGCAAGTACAGCCCCTTTCTTCAAGATTACTCATCCACTGGGCTAAACCACTTGGTCTATGCTTTGAGAATATGGATAATTATTCTGTATTAATCAATCTTCTACTTGGAGTTGTGTTCCTTCAAGTCATTTCTGACTTATAGTGACCCTAAAGTGAACCTGTTGTGGAGTTTTCTTGGTGACATTTGTTCAGAGAAATTTTGCATTGCCTTCCCCTGAGGCTGAGAGCTTGTGACTTGTCCAAGGTCTTCCAGTGGGTTTCATGACCTAGCAGGAATCAAATCCTGGTCTTCAGAATCATAGGCTAATAATCAAACCACTATGCCACATCTTCCTGGCTTCTTCTCCTAAGGTCTCTATATTATTATGGACTAACAACTGACAGCTAAAGAATATTTTGTCAACTGTACAAATAATGTTTGGCGTATGCAATGTTGTGTAGTAGGCAACAGAATGGTGGTAGTTCATTCCTAATGAGCTCTCACACTTACATTTCTTCTTCTTTCTTCTGGAGGATGAAGCCGTGTGCACTTTGCATCTGCTAAGTTAATCTGTTGGCCTCTAATAGAGGGTACTATCCTCTGTTGCTGATGTTGAAGTAAGATTCAGCTGCCCCTCAAATCCATTTCTGAACATGGAACACTGTGGATGGTTACATCCTATTCCTTGCCTTACATCGCAGTCTTTCAAACAACTGTGCAGTCTACAAAACAGACAGTACTGCAATTATGAACATGAGCTACATGACACAGGAAGATAGAGTCCTCTACCACAAAACCTCTGGAGAACATCAATTCAGGAATGGATTCTTGTTTACACTAACCTGAGACTAAGATCCACCTAATATGTCTGGACTTATTAAGAATATGGAATGATATGGAAAACATAACGCTGATTCTGGAGTTTCTAAAATGATCAAACAAAATAGTATTGCTAAAACTCAGCTTTTTTTAAAAAAAGATACTAGGCAACACAGAAATTAATATTGATCATTTCTTAAGGAAGACTAAGAGCCATACTGGGGACACTCATCAGTACTCAATATAAAAATGCAAAAGCTGCACAGAGAAACCAAGGACATCATTAAAAATAGATACATCAAAGCTTCCGAACACATTGAGAAAAACTTATTGGTCAATGCATTTTTCTTTGGCAACAGGAATCATTAGAAGGAACACACAACAAGGTTCATATGGCTAAGACAACATCAAACATAACATCAGAAATATAAACAAATATCAACATTTTCCCCCATAATTGTTGGTATTCACTGGATGAGAAAATCCAGTTAATAAAGTTTTTCAGTTATTAGAGGAGATTCACTAGTTTGATCAAACAATAGAGCAGGAGAAAGATATAAAAATGAATAAAAACTGATGTACCATTGTAATCTGTTTTGGCTAAAAACATATACACATTATATACAATCCCCTTTCTGTCAATATTATGAAATCTCTTATCTTACATATTAAATTACATTTTATTGTGGCAACAAATAAGGGGAAATTTTCTCCAATGTCTCATGCCACTTTATTTTATGTTAAAATAGGGCTCTGGCCTTGTTCAGAATCTTGGTAATCTCTAACCGTTCAGAGGCAAGTCTTCCATCCCAGAAAGTGCTGTATACTTAAACATCATGGGTTAAATCCAGATTTGAGGCACTCTGGTTAGACAAGTACAAAAGTGAAGAGCAGTGAGTTACGTATGGGGGCTGCAACTATGGGCCATGCTGGCTGGAGGATTTCTAGGGGTTGTAGTATTAGCTCCAGTGAAGAGCAGGGATTCATGGCCTAACCATACCATGATTCCCTGTGCATGACAGAGCCCCCTCCCATTCATCTGTGCAAAAGACTAGATCCGGATCCAGCAGGCATCTTGCTAGTTAATTATGATGGTAAAAATTGGACTTGATAGCCTAATTACTCTAAAAGTACCAGATCCTGTCTGATCTTGGAAGTTAAGCAGTGTCAGCCCTGGTTAGTACTTGAATGGAAGACCACCAACAAATACCATGTGGTGTAGGCTATATTTCAGATGAAGGACCTGGCAAAACTACTTCTGAGTAGCCTTTGTCTGAAAACCCGATGAAATTCATGGGATCACCGTAAGTTGACAGGTGCCATAGGCATGTGCCTTCAAGTTGGATTTATGCCATCTCAACTCACTTCTGTGGTTGTTGCATAAGTTGGAATTTTGTTTGGCTGTGCAATGTCTAAAATCCTCTCTCAAGTGCACACTGTCAGCAAAACCGTTCCCTGCCACAAATACAGCCATTTCCATGTTGGGTGGAGGGGGGGGGGATGTCTGTGCTGCTTACAAAATGAAGGGATTTTTTTAATGGGGGATAAGCATTGGAGGACATATACATGTCCCAACATAGGATTTCAGTCTAAAGTTCTTACTAAATGCAACATTTATATATATATAGTTTTTAAAAAATTGAAAGTTGGCCCAATTCATGAGGTTCATAAGGCTTGGATGTGATATCACAACCACAGTATATTTTGAGGATACATGATGCTCAAGTGAAGTACATGGAACCAGCCAAAAATATAATAAAGCAGAATAGTAAAGCTATCAAAAGTTCATGTTCTGAAGCAAAAAAGTCTACTCTTCAGTCTAGATTTTTAGATGCCTGGAGTCTTTTCTCTGCCATGTTAATGTGGCTAGAAATATCCAAGAGTTTAAACAAATGCCATTTTATTCTGCATAGCTAAAGGTCATGGTTTGTCTTGCCATTAGGAACAAGATAAAGTCTATGTTATCTCAAAATGTACCTTTTAAACATTTTTTTTTTACAAAGCTTAGAAATGTCATTGCAGAAGCTAACATGTTAATTTTAGTTTTTTTCAAAAGCAACTTCTTGCTATAAGTGGTAATCTAACTTCCTGTCAATTTTTGTCCCCACTTTATCCCACTTTTTTCACTACAAGTTGCAAATAATGCCATCCAAAATGTACAGAGTCCAGCTGACCTTTTTCCCATTTAAAGATAGAAACACCCCCAGCCACCCACACGCCCACACACACACACACACACACATTAGAAGTGTTTATAATTGGTCACACACTGAAGCTTATTTGCCAAATGATAGAGAAGAATTTTATTTTACTTCAAAAGAACCAGGAGGATGTGGAACCAGATTTTAAATTACTGTATGTTACTGAAAGTATTTGAAGATACAATCTTGTGTACCATTATGAACAAATACCGGTAAATCTTCCAATCAACACAAAACATAAGTCTTACTTATTAAGTTTTAATAATGTATCTTGTAGTTCATAGGAAGGTAGAAAGTAGTTCAAGATCAATTGGGAGATTTCTGGGTGATTTGCAGTAGATTGCAATTGAAATTTAAGCATGTGTTCCAACAGGTAGGTTTAAATGGTGGTGAGGGGGGAAATATAGCAAATGTATATACACAAAAGGAGATTTTGGCTTCATCTTTTCAAGTGATCATGCAGATGAGCATAATGTATTTTGGCTAGATTGCTTGAAATAGTTCACAGTACTCTCAAGATCCACAAAATTACAAATTCTAGCAAAACATTGCATTGAAAACTCCAACATAAAATAAACAGAAAAAATGCAAGTATTATTTTTTGAATGTGTAGTACAATTACAGAATAGGAACTTCCTATAAAGATATTGCAGATTTTATTCAACATAGTTTAAATAAGGATTTTTCCCCAGAAAATTTTTGATTGATTTATTAAAAAAAACCCTCAGGAATTGAGATGACGAAAGTGGCTGATGACTGAGATTAAAATTAAATTGTTTGAGGAAACCAGAAGACACTGCAGATGGATGATGCATTAACTAGCCATGCCTCTTATGTTCAGTGGGATTTAGTATCCAGTAAGTATGTCCTGATTTGGAAGGGGCAGTCCATTATTATTAAATGTTGTCCCACATTTTTAGCAGCTTTTAAAATGTCCCAGTTTCTCTCTCCTCCTACCACTTCTCCCTTTAGCTTATTTCAGTTTCTGTAAACTGAGTTTTAAACTGTAGAAGTAGTTTGCACAATTAACTCAGTAGGGAGGAGAGACTATCCTTCCCAGTAGGCAAAAGCAATGTGCTATAGCCTCTCCTAGGACATTATCACACGGGGTCTAAAGCAGACAGAATCCACACTA
>JAIPUX010001232.1:71499165-71520463 GCA_020142125.1 Phrynosoma platyrhinos | reverse complement strand
CTTATATCGCTTTCTTGCCGCTTTGAGACCCGCATGTGATAAGGTCCCTAGCGTGTGTGATCTTCCTCATTAATAACTTCTGTCATTTTGACCACATTTTGATGTTGTTTGGCTACATCTCTTAATTTTTATCTGTAAAATGTTGAGAAGTATGGGATTACAGCCTAAGGCCTAAATACAACACCTGCACTGCTTAGAGTTCCCTAAAAATCAGTCCTTGAGCATTTCATAGTCTTTACAGCAGATTTTTTTTTCATATGTCATCTTTCTGAGTGCCACTCTTGGAGAAAGGTAGCATGCCAATTAAATACATAAATAAACAACTAAAATACAATTTCTGCAGCATTTTTTTCTAAGACTAAGTACAATTGTATGTAGTGTAATTTACTTCTAAGCAAACCTAAGGGATTAAGTGCATATAAGATCTCGAAACAGAAAGGAAACTAGGAATGTATTTACTTATAATTGGAATTTTATGAATTTATGAATTTTTAGAATAGATAATGGAGAACACAATTTTATATATGATTGCTTGAAGCATGATCTATTCAATTCAGTGGGACTTACCTTCAGGCAAGTGGTATAGGACTGCAGCATCAGTCACATCTAAGCGTGTGATATGACCTTGCATGGACATATATTTCAATAGAAAATGTGGGAAAAGTGTAATGAAAACATTAAATGTCTGCAAATTGGAAAAAAATGTCTTATACTCCGGGTGTGCTGACCCCTGCAATTTCCCCACATGCGGGAAACTTGACTGCATAATTTAATTTCTGTTACCTCAGATAAACTCAGTGGTGTGGCATCAGGTTGTATTTTTTTTAAAAAATAGCTAGTTTTATTTAAAAGGGGGGGGGAAATAAGCCCAGATCTTGCAGGAATTACAGATGTTTAAGTGTTGTTTCATTAAGATAATGAATCTTATAGTGGCAGCTAAAAAGGCCAATGCAATTTTAGGCTGCATCAGTAGAAGTATAGTGTCTAGATCAAGGGAAATAATAGTGCCACTCTATTCTGCTTTGGCCAGGCCTCACCTGGAATACTGCGTCCAGTTCTGGGCATCACAATTCAGAAAGGATGTTGGCATATTAGAGCATGTCCAGAGGAGGGCGACCAATATGGTGAAGGGTCTGGAAACATTGCCTTATGAGGAAAGACTTAGGGAACTGAGTATGTTTAGCCTGGAGAAGAAATGGTTAAGAGGTGATATGATAGCCCTGTTTAAGTATTTGAAGGGGTGTCACATTGAGGAGGGAGCTAGCTTGTTTTCTGCTGCTCCAGAGACTAGAACATGAAACAATGGAGGCAAGCTCCAGGAAAAGAGATTCCACCTCAACATTAGGAGGAACTTCCTGACAGTAAGGGCTGTTTGACAGTGGAAGATACTCCCTCGGAGTGTGGTGGAGTCTCCTTCTTTGGAGGTTTTTAAACAGAGGCTGGATGGCCATCTGTCAGAGATGCTTTGACTGTGATTTCCTGCATGGCAAGGGGTTGGACTGGATGGCCCTTGTGGTCTCTTCCAACTCTATGATTCTATGATATCACTTTTAATTTTAATAACTTACAAATGCCACAAAATTGCCATCAGTAAAATAAATAAATATATTTTTAAGAATAAATAAAATAATTTATTGTAACCCTGTGGTTTGCATAGATTCTTGATACAGTATAAGACAATATAGTAAAGAATAAAATAAACAGTTAGGGCAGCCAAGAACTCAAGCAGAGTCAACTAAAATAAAGTTAAGCTGAACTAAAGTTAAGCTACTTTTGTCTTTTTCTAATATTTGAGTATAATAAACACTATCGAAATCCAGTGAATACTTTGTACTCAGTATTGTACAGATTCAATCACACTCACAAGTTTAACATGCTGATGTGCTGTTTTTGAGCCCTGTACATAACCAATATGAGACAGAGCAACTATGGAAAATTCCAAACCTTTTGGCCTCCTTTAGGATAAAGAACAAAATATGATACTGAAATTGAAAAGCAATAATAGTCAGGACAGGCTGTTTTGTTCTGTTTTTGTATTTTTGCCAGACACTAAAAATTGCAAAGAGTTTCAATTATAGTGAAACAGCTTTGTAAAAAATGTGGGATATAATTGAAACAATGGTAAAACTAACCACTCATAAGAATGATTTCAAATGAAATACATAAATTAGAATCTACAAGAGGAACTGAAAATCAGTACTGTATTGCATTTCTAGCGCAAAAATAACTCAACAATTTAATTTCCTTTTCTCAAATCTAATTTAAATAGACATGATGATTGGGTAACCATTAACATATTTGTTTCTTTGTATTTGATATGCTTTTATCCTGCTTTTCTGACTTGAAATGGACTGAGAGCCACTTGCACTAGTTTTTAAAAGTGTAGTAACAGAACAAAAAGAAGGAAAGGAGACAATACAAGATTAAAAAATCTTAATACAATATCCCAATCCCTACTTCCCTTGATGCTCAGACTATCTGATGTATGGAACCAGCAATGGCATCATATTTGTGTCCATTGTTTACAACTGGTTCTTGCTTTTGTAGAAAATCACCAAAAATGGCTGCCAATGACTGAGGAGCCGGGGCTGGTCTTAGGACTACCACGTTAACTAGCATTGCCCACCACCCCCTATATAAAACATGGGGGGGGGGAATAGGAGAACACAAGTTGGCAGAGATAGGCTCTGTTGCTTATTGCAGAATATTTTATTATGTTAATCATGGTCCATAATTAATGACAAGTCATTATAAAGATTAAGGAGGCAAACTCCTAGCTCCTAGAAAGGTTTCTTAGGAACCCAGGGTTCTTCCTTCCAGCCTTTCAAATGGAGAGAGAGAGAGAAAGAGAGAGGAAGAGAAAGTTTGCCGTTGGAGTAGGGGACCTAAGATCCCATAGTCCCACTGTCTTAGAAATGTCCATGGTAGTTCCTTTCTGACATCCACATTCTAATTTCAGGAAAGGAGAAATGGAGGCATATTGATTGTAGGTAAACAACAAGTTGGAAGATGCTGTAGATTCTGCTTTGTCCCACAGATATGTCACTGTTTTGCAAAGAACATTAGGTTTTTTTGGCAGTGCTTTTGAAAAGAATCTATTCTGAAGCATGTTCCACAAGTGGGAATGACAGATCTGAATCGCATCATTCTGGAGGGGAGGGACTAATGGCAGAGGGGTGTTTACCATCCCTCCTCAGTTTTTGTGCTGTGGTGTGACCTAAGGGTGCATTATATATATATATATATATATATATATATATATATATATATATGACAGAATATGTGATCCATTGTATTTGCAACTACTTGCAATTATGGACAGCTCAGTGAGGCAAGTAGTTGCAAAACCAATGGATCGTATATCCTGTCAATTTTTTAAAAAAAAATAGTTCCCAAGCCAGGCTGCTCAAAGGGGAACTGGTGTGCTTGAGCAGCCTGGGTTGCTGAGGGGCAGAGGAAAGCTCAGTTGCTAAAGTCACCCTGCTTGGTACTAAGATCTCTTTTTTTGGAACTGATTCACTGACACGGAGTGAAGACAAATCACAAACTGATTTAGCCCAAATAATTTCTTCAAAAAGTCTATAATCATGTAATGAATAGGCTTAATTGAATCAACCCCACAAAAGAACATACCTTACACACACAAGTCTGCTTTTTCAGTTATCAAGGAGCAACTGCATTAGCTGTCTTAAACAGTCAATGATGTTTGCAGTTCATGTTGACAATTGTGCTAATCTGATCAGGATCTTTGCACAATGGAGTCTATAATGTCAATGTGCTTTCAGCAACCAAGACTTTTGCAACTCCTCAATCACTTGGTGGAAACAGAAACCACCACTAGAGATAAGGAAATAAAGACCTGTTTTCCACTTTCCTGCATTCCATTTTCCTTTACAATGACTTGTCATCAATCTGAAGTTGTTAAATGTAAGTACTTTCCATTCCGAATATGCAAAATATGCAAATTTTGGTAAAAAAATTTGGGGGATACATCTGAAAAGAAATTCTTCTCTATCTGCACCAGCCAACCCCAGTAGGTACAGTTACTCCCAGCATGCAGAGGGCCATGTTATACCTATCTGTCATAAAGGTGTTAAAGATGGAAAGAGATGACAAACCTAATTCAGCAGAAATGTAGAACATAACAGAACAGATTCCTCTCTCTAAACCTAACTCTTAAGCCAGGCAGTGTCCCACCTGAAGAGGTTTCAAGGTTCTGTAGATTGGAGAACTGGGGAATGATGACTGAAACACTCTCCTATTTGTGGGCCACATTCAGACAAGAAGTTGGAGAGACCCCTCAGAGTCCTGTTGCAAATGCTTTTCTAAATACACCCCTTAACTGGGAGACACTGTCATCATTTCTCAGCATCTCAATCTGCTCCAGTTTGGAAAATGTTTGGTTAGGGTGCTGCCTGGTGCCAAAATGCCAAAACACTTGTGGCAGTTGACCATTTTCTGGCCACACTCCAACACCATGCCTAAAAATAGTGGGCTGGACACTGGCTGATAATTGTCCATTACAGATTTTTCAACAAAAGGCCTCACAGCTGCCTCCTTTAGGCAAGTTGAAACTCTGCTTTGTTGTGAGCAGGCATTGACTATCTCCGTCACCCTGGCCAGTGCAGACAGGACCTAAGTGATGTCAGAGTAGTCAATGGATAAGGTCTTATGGGGAATCTATCTCCCACCCCAAACATGGCGACAGTTTTCCCCATTTTCTCCTTACCAGTATAAGGTACTCCGTTTAAAGAAATTGGTGTATGTGATTTATAAGCTATGCCAACCAAAACAAAACAAAACAAAACCTTACACACCATGAGAAATATACTCTTGGGGATTGTTGTTATAGCTGTCACTGGGAGGGAGGGACCTCACAGTACAATATTACCTCACAGTTTCACTTTGAATGAGTCAGGCAGAAGACTGTGGATGATAATACCCACCCTGCTATTCCCAAGGGGTTCCCCCAAACTCTGAACAGAGAAATGGGCCATGCATGGATCTATAATGCTTCCCATATGTAGACTCTGTATTAACTCTAGCCACAGCTCTGCATAGACATTATACTGATTCACTTCAGAAACCATAAAAGGAATCAAGGTTCAAATTCAAAGCAGTATCAGTGGAAAAAAACATGCACTATTACAAAAATAAATATATTGCCAGTGAAATAATATCCTAAGAGCTAATAAAAGGCCCATAAAGAACAGAAAGTATTTCTTTTAAAAAAGCATTCACCAAATTATGTAGACTGCTAACTAAAGTTGCAAAACCTGAGCAAAGTTTAATTTCCTAGCCATGAATTTATATCCTAGTCATATGAACTCATAGTCACCTTTCTTTGGATTGCTGGAACTTTGATTCTCTGGTGCCTAGTAATATGGAAGGGTTTCCCTGATGGCATTGTGGCTACCCTGCTTTGACGTAGTAATGATAATATCCACTGCCCTTTTGGGCTGTAGTAATAAAAACTCAGAATCCTGCTAAGCTATAAAAACATGCTAGCAATTTTAGACTAGTGGTCTCCAGATCAGGAAAGCAATGCAAAAAGATCAAAGTTGAAAAATAACTCAGTTAAAATAAATATAATTGTAATTAATGCCAACAGCAGCAATAAGAACAATTAATAGTGAGCAAAATTTAACTTTACTTTGAAAAGGAAACTTAAAGACCTCCCTTAAAGTAATAATCCACAGAAACAATTTCACTTACAAAAGTATAACATGCATGTGTGTGTACGCGCACACGCTCAGACACATGCGCACACACATACACACACAGAAAAAACCTCCAGAATGAGTTGTTATGGAATATTATTTAAAATTATTATTTAATGTTACCCACATAGTGAGATAAATGACATTTCCCAGAATGCTTAGAGCAAAAGATACATATTAATTTGGTTATTGTTAAGTGCAGCTGCAACTACAGTTGTCCCTCCACATTTATGGCTTTGTTTTTGTGGATTTGATTATTCACAGATTTGATTAATATGTTCTCTCTAGGAATCACTAGCTCTTCCAGCATGACTCTATAGTCAACATCAACCAGAGGTTGCATTGGAGGACAAGATTCTTAGATAGAACACTTCTCTAGGCATTTGTAGGTTTTCTGGCACAATTCTGTGGTCAGCTTCCAGCACATGTTGATCACAAAGTTGCTCTGGAGGACCTAGAGATTCCCAGAGAGGTGTTTCTCAGTTTTAAGAAAATAGTGTGTGTATGCGTGTGTGTGTGGGGGGGGTATTTGCAGTTTTGCACTTTCGAGGGGGTCCTGTGTCCCTAACCCTAGTGACTGTGGAGGGCCCACTGTATTTGATAAACATAGACAAAGGATAGGAAGTGGGAAGTCACTTTAAAATTAAATGTGTTGTATGAAAGATTTGGGGTGAAGTGAACACATTGTAGATATAGATAGGCTTTTGTTTGTATCGTTTTGTAATTTTGGCCCTCAGTTGGCCCTCAGTATACAGTTGGCCCTCAATACCTCTGGGGGATCCATTCCAGACCCCCTCCCGCGGATACTAACATCTGTGGATGGTCAAGTTCTGTTGTCCCCAATGGTTGCGCATGCATGTGGTCATGCCAGTATTAGGAACAATGGGATTTCTATGGTGGTGTGTGCATATGGCTGTGTTGCCATTAGGGACAGCCCTCATTGCCCCCAGTAATGGTGCTTGCACGCAGCTACACCACCATTGGGGACAACAAATCTTCCATTGTTCCTAATGGCATCATGGCAGTGTGCATGCACCACCACTGGGGACAATGGGGACTGTCCCTAATGATGTCACAGCCACATGCATGAGCCACTATCAGGGACAACATGGGCCTACCATCTCCCATGCTTGAATTCACTTCCAGTGTGAGTTCAATGTACTAGTAATGACATTCAAAGCCCTAAACAGCTTGGGACCTTGATACGTGAAGGAATGTGTCTACCTGGGGACTGTGATCTTCTGGAGGAGCCATTTGTGTGTTCCACCAGTAGGAGCAATACATTGCAAGAGGTTAGGGGACAACACCTTTGTGACTACCAGTTTACACAAGATTCCTCTCCTGTCTTATACTGTATAGTTTGAGGTTTTTCTTGCCTCAGAATTATACCTTTAACCCTTGGTCCTCCCACTGACTTCAGTTCCTTTCCCATTAAATGTTTTAATATTCTTGGTAGTATGTTTTTGATGTTAATGATAAATTACTTCAAGCCACTCTTTTGTAAACAAGAAGAAAAAACTTTTATTTACAGACAGAACTTAAGTTAGGGGGGAAGCAGACGACTGCTTCCGGGTCGCCGTGGGTCGGAGCGCCGGCGGAGCTCAGCCTCCGCACCGTTGCGCTCCTCCGGCGACTCTAAAAGGAGCACCAAATTGGCGCTCCTTTTAGATGTCAGGGAAAGTGCGCCCTAAAAGCGGCGGGCGCACTTTCCCTGACTCTTCCGCCGTGGCACGTCCGGTCGCAGCGGCATGAGGTCATCCCCGGAGCGCCGGCCGTGCAGAGGGCTGGCGACTCCGAGGGCGACCTCAGGAAGAGGAAGGGGCGCCGCTCGTGCAGCTGCCCCTCCTCTTCTGGGCCTCCAAGACGGCTCAATTAGCCGTCTGCCGAGGCCCTTAGTACCTTTTTTGCAGTTGGTTCTCAAAGCTTGATGTTACAATGTGTACATCACTTCTCTTATTACTCTGGCAGTACATGACACACTCATCCCCTCTTAATGGCTCCTCCGCCCTTTCATAGCCACTCATCAGGCAGGCCCCCATCTTTTTGCCAACCTGTCTCTGGCTGTTGTGAACATTCCTCTGCTGTGGTGTCCCGTTTGTGAAATGCCTCCCTTTGGAGGTCTGATTAGGACCACTGTCAGTATTCCTCCCATTGCCAAGTAAAAACATGCTTTTTATGAAAGCCTTTGGGGCCTAATTTCAAATGTACATAGTTCTCAACTGTTTTAACTTGTTGGTTTGTTTAATGCATTTTTATCCTGTTTGAATTGTTTTATTATTTTAATATGGAATTGTTTTAAACTGTTTATATTTCACTTGTATGCTGCCCTGGGATTCCATGAGAATGAGTGGAAAATGAATATTCTAATAACTGTTTGTTTGCTTATTTATAAACAAAAGCTGGTGACCTATCTGGACAAGAGCCTCTTCTGTACAAGATTTTGCACTGTGGCTGCTAAATAAGCCCTGCTCACAACAGTAATTACTTAATAATAATAATAATAATAATAATAATAATAATAATAATAATAATAATAAATTTTATTTTTGTATCCTGCTTTTTGTCAAGGCAATCAAAGTGGCTCACATAGTTGATATATATAAAATTACTGAACACTTCTTGTAAGTTTAGATTATTTAACATACCTTTTAAATTGCTTTTACTTTTTTGTTCTTCACCTTTTAGGCTCTTCTCTTAGATCAATGCCCCCTCTTCCTTCACTCCCTCCCCCAAAGTTCAGGAAAGACTGTTCTTATAACTCTCAGAAGCTGAGGGAACACCAAACTGACGGCCTATTTGTTGGGCAATGTGAGAAACAGAATGCACAAGCAGAATAATTAATTGGCAAGGCAGAAGCTGAACAAAAGCCATTCAATACCCAACTACGTTTAGCCATGAAAATCAAACTCATGGTCTTATGGAGGAGAGAAGGGGAAGAAGAATATGGTGAGAGTGGTGCAGGAAGAGAGTGGGGATGTTTAAGCAAACAAATGGAAAATTACCATAAATACATGCTGTGTCTGAACTATTATAGATTAACACCAATATGAGCAATTAGTCAGTATAAGCATGTAGAGGTTGCTAACTCCATCTAAATGAAGGATTCTGGGAGATGAATTTTAAAAAGCTAAAATTTCCCAGTTCTACTAGTCTCTTTTGTGTCTCACAGTTGGTGCTTGCAGGTCATTCAACTCCCCTTCCAAAGTCTCCTTTAAAAACCCCTATCGAAGCAGTGACTTCCCACTAAAACAGAAAGAAAATATACCTGCCAACTGTCTTGATTTGTCAGGAGCAGTCCTGATTAATCTCCTGGTGTCCTTGCTTTTAAAAATATTAAGTTTCTCCCTCATCCTCCCACTTTCTCCCTTTGTCCCCAGCTTATTTCAAGTGCTGAAAAATGAGTTCAGAGTGCAAAAGTTGAGCTTGCCTTCAATTAAAAAAGCAGGAGGAGAGAAGGGGGTGGAATCTTCCCTTTTTTAGGAAGCAAAAGCCCCTGCTAAGAACAAACCTGTTACAAAAAGAGAGGATGAGAATTAGAGTGAGAAGTGGAGAACTCTACTTGAAATGGTGACTGGGAGGCGCCAGTACCACTGCTGCCTTTTGTTGGGCATTTAATCTGTGGCATTAAATTTACTTCTGAAAGTCTTTTACTACACCATAATGTTAGATGAATTTATCCCCCAGTCATCAAAAGATCACACAGGTATTGGCACTTCTAGTATTATAGTAAATGATTTTTGTATGTGTGTGTTAAATGTGCTACATTTGTTGAGGCCACTGAGGTTTCTGGTAGATGATTTAATGCATGGAAACTCTGGTAAGTTCATATCAAATGCTCCCTTTATCCCTATGGATTATGCTTTTGGCTCTCCTTCAAGAACTAGAAACTACAGGAAAACACTGAGCTTATGATTTCACTGAAAATCTTCTACTTTAATATCTGTTTGTGACCAGAAATGTCATGAGTGACTACATTCTTGCAAGTTAATTAAGTTACTAGCAGCCTAAGGGGAGAAAAAGAGTTGGGGGCACAGAGGAGAAACCAGGCATGATATTGGATCAACTGTATTTGCCCTGGAAATATACAAAAGCAACTCAGAAAAATTGTTCAGTCATGCAAAGGTGTGACATGTACAAATGGAGCCAAGTTACAAAAGAGTTACATTTCCAACCAGCCAAGTTCAACAAGACACAATTGGGCCTAACTTCCCTTCTTGGACCTCCCAGGTTTAGGTTTATGAGTGCCTGGAAAGCCAAGACAACCCCAATTGTGTCTTGTTTAACTTGGCCATTGATCTATATAACCCTTGGTGATCCAGTCCTCTGGAAAGAGATCATATCTCTACAGGTTCCCCAATTCCCTAATTCAATTTCTTTCAGTTGTAGTAATAGATGCTGTTCACTTTATTTATTCCATCTCCTACACCCCTAAGCAGAGGCTACTTGTTTTGATTGGAGTAAGCTTCCATACAGAATAATCACACTACCAATTGCAATGTTCATGCCATTTATTAGAGGAAGGAGATATTCCAGGGAAACCAGACCTAGGTTCGGTTTCCTTGTGGAAATATGTTGCATATTTACAAACATACAAACTGAGCATAGCTGGAGTCAGAACTTAGACTGATAGTCACCGTCCAATAATCCAAAGTCAGATCTCCAGGGAAATGACCAATAGCTAAGATGCTCCCAGAGCACCCCATACAGTTCTCTATGGGTCTGTATAACTCTAACATCTCTCTCTCTCTCTCTCTCTCTTTTGCAGGGGTCCCAAACAGAAGTGGGTTTTCACTGCATAATGAGGGAAGGTTTAATCATCCTAGCCACATTTCTCTTGGAGTTTGTTTGTTTTTAAAGCCCGTCATTAGCACTGACAGTAGTAAAGTGGCTGGAGTGGTAGCCAGTGGCTTCTTTTGCAGTGACATGAGGGAATCTCATTGCACTGAGAGAGGATTGGGGAGGCAATGCTTGGAATGGGATGGATTACAAAAGCAAACATTAACAGAGGAAGAGGGAAGATCTCCTGGATCAGGAATTCCACAATGTGGGTGACATAGCCAAGAAGGTCCTGGTCAATGTATCCACTAGCTGTATTTCTGCTGCCAAGGGGGCATGGATCACACAGAATGGAAAACAGAAGCAAGCACTGAAGCTTCAGTGGCATGTAAAAATGATGACTGTTAAAGCTAAAAAGCAAGCTATAACACCAGTTTGCTTCTGCTTCCCTATCCCTTGTTCTTTTCTCCAGCTATGTCAAATATAAGATGGAAATCTCTCAGAATAGTGAAATATTGTATTGTATTTTGTAGGACCTTGTACATTGACAGCAAGATGATGACAAGGAAGTGATTATGGTTATGATAATTATCTATTCTAAATAGCTTGGGATTGGGCTATCCTAAGGAACATATTCATCTCATACGCTTGCATTTCTTTTGAAGAAATCCTGCCCATGGCTCTGCCAATACAGTGTATTAGTGATATAGACAACCGGGCCTCCTCAGTGGTCTCCTTCCCCAGTTATAGAATTCACTGCTGATTCATGCAGATTCCCCCTCAGCAAAGATCTTTCCAAAAGCCACAAGAACTGATCTCTTCACTACAGCCTTTTCTTAAGAATGTGAATGGATTCATAGTACTTTTCCTCTTTGTAACTGTACACATATCCAATGTGTCCAAACAATTCACATAACATTTTTCTTTGTATGTCACCTTGTGAGATACTTGACCCTTACGTGCAGCTGATAAATAATATGACTGGAAGAACGAAAGAAAGAATGAATAAGGAAACTGAAAACCTAGAAAATGATGCTAAAATGCTGGCAAAATTTCATTGTAGTCTTACTTTAATCCAGAGTTGTTGACATTTTAAGGGCATGCAACAGTATTATAAATGAGGGTTCTGCTCTGGGATTGGAAATAATATAATCAAAGAAACAAAGTCAGCAAATAATTTATTTTGAAACATGAAGTTCCTTTGATATTCTTTTTTATCCCATCAGTTTTTAGTGAAAGATATTCCAAAAGCAGGCACAGATTGGGGTGTGTGTGTGTGTGTGTGTGTGTGTGTTTAAAATAAAATGAAATAAAAGGATTCTGCCGAAAATCTGGCTCCCAAATGTCCTACTTGCTCATTGTTAAAATAAAGACAGATGGAGGATTAGAAAATGCATTTTCCATTTTGGAACGTTTTCACTACACTCATCAAAGAATTGGTTATTTAATATTAATGCTGTAAAAAATTAGGCACTAAAGATTTGTTTTTGGTGTGTTTTTTTTTTAGCCATGGTTTTTGTGCATTTTCCCCTCTGTCATTGGTACAATGTTTCATTCAAACACCCTTCATAGGAAAAACAGTGATAAACATGGGGTTCCCCCCACCATTGAAGAAGCTGGACCCAGGGGTGGGGAGTAGGGAAAACATTTTTGACAGTGCTTTCAAACCAGTGTTGAAATGTCTTCTTCATGTCTGAAGAGAACATGATGATTAGCACAGAATCTGACAGACATATTTCTGAATATTTTTGTGGCATTAATTTAAATCAGTGTAATGTTTGAAAGCATTTCAGCCCCTCAAACAGCTGATGCAGCTTAGATTCAATTATAACAAATTGCAACACACTGTCAAGTCTTTTTACCAAGTCATTAGTCAGGGATTTTGAATGCATAGCCTCCTCCGAACGCAGTTCGGCTCGCCTGACAGCTCTAATTGTTGGGAACTGTTAAAAGATTGCTAATAAACTGGGGGAATCTGTTGGGCCTTTGCTGTCTTCAAGGCTGAATTTTTTGAAAACTTTCACAAGATCAAAGTGCCATAACATGGACCATTTGCTAAATTGTCAGCTGCAGAGTGAAGGAGTCTGGATCCGTGCTTTAAAGCTGACGCTTCAGTCGAAAACACCAGGAGACTCCTGCCCCAAGTCTTTTTTTCATGTGTCAGTAAAACAATGCAGAGAGAGAGATGCTTGCAGAAAAAGCCCCAATGCTGCATTGGCCACTATATCTTTATTAGGAAGTGCAGGAAGGAAGACTAAAGTTCCCCACTTAGCTCTCATATTGTATCCAACTAGTGGGTTTTGCACAACTAGTAGGGTGACATGCCCAACACTATTCCACAGGTTTGTTGTAACTCTTTCCTTCTTCTACTGACCACAGGGTGTCCATGTGCACAGCTGGATTCTGAAGATTTCCATTGGATCAAGTACTAAGGGGCCAAAACTGGCAGGACAAAGGGGGTGATTGCTTTCTCTTCTTCCACAATCATTTCCTAAATCTTCTGATATCTTCTATCTACATTTTGGGTGTGACTTGAGTAAACAAGGGATTGAGCCACTAGTCCCACTGAAGCTGTAGAGCTCAAAATCAAATCACACACAAAGATTTTTGTTCTGCTATTTTATTTTGTATTTTATTTGCTATTTCTCTGTTTCTTTAATTTCTATGCCAACACCCCTAGAGTGACTCGCACATAGGCACCCAGGATCCCTGTTTGGGGAGCTTTTCAGGCCTTTAGCTGGTCATGGCTTTGAGCCCTGTTTTAAAAAAGGACAGAGCTCTGTTTAAAGGGCCAAGAACAGTCCTGTCTTGAAAGGTATCTTCTATCTGTAGAGTTTAGTTTAAACATAAAGAGTACTAAAAGAAAGGAAAACAGAGGTCTCAGAGTTGCCCGTCCACAGTTAGCAGCTCAGTAGTAGGATGACCAGGGGCACAGATACTTGAAATTCTAGTTAAATACTTTCTAGTAACTATTGCTAATTTGCATCTGTATATATCAATTGTGTATATGCAAGTTGTGGCCCCTTTATCACTCCTATACCTGTACTGGCTGCTGGAGTGGTGTGGTCTGCTGCATTGCTTAGTAAGAAAGTAATATGCAAGCTGACTCAAAGGCCATTATCCCAGGAACCCCATTCTTGCCATGATCGTATAAGCAAAAGTAAACAGATACATACCATTTTGGGACCCCTCAGTATCCCACATCCCTTTAATAGCACAACTGGGGCTGTTTCAGCCTCCAACAGTTCCTCGGCTCTGGACTCTCTCTCAATCCCACTTCCCTGCCCTATTGCCCTACTCAGTGTGCCTTTCATGTTTTTTTTTTAATTTTATAACACAATTTAGCAATTGTGGCAATGTGATTGAGTGAAATAAAGAACATTGTTGTCCGGAAAGTACATTCAAATTTGCTCATAAAGAAGGGTTAAAATGGGGCAGATACCTATACTGGGATGGGGGGCATTTTGCACCTGCAGCACCACCTGCAGCACCCACCCCCCAGCCTTCTGTGGCATGATCAGTGTGATCAGAAGTGACATTGCATGATTTGCAGTTTTGTTTTTCAACCCAAACTTTACCTTAATATTTTCTTGTTTTGCAGTCGGGATTGGGGCAGTGTGGGACAAAATACCCCAAACAACTGCGAGAATGCTTGGGTGATTTTTAGCCATTTGGGGCACATGCTCCAAGATTTTAATGATGAAAACTGGGACATTTGTAGCCATATATATATATATATATATATATATATATATATATATATATATATATATATATATATATATATATATATATATATATATATTTGAGAGTATGGTCAAGAAAAGTTATTAATGAGGAAGGAGACACAAGCTCGGAGAGACCAGAACCATTTGCTTTATCCTAGAAAGGACAAGATCCCACCCACCCACTCCTCTCCTTTCCTCCCTGCTTCATTAACTGTGTGCCAGCTACTCTTGCCCTTTACAATTTGGAGCCATTGACAAGGACAAGTCGAGAAATTGGGGGGACATTTTAAGAGGAGGAAACCAGGACATTTTAAAGGCAAAGTGAAAAAGTAGAACAACAAAGGATTAATCAGAACTGCCCCTGGCAAATGGAAACAGTCAGGGAATACTACAGGGGAGTATCTTTTTTTACTTTTGTAAAAAATCAGGGGTCTAGAGATTTGGGGGTGTCTTGGGGAGTTGCAACAAATGATTGGGATTCACATGTAGCCTGTGGTCCACAACTTCCCACCCCATATAAAAGCAAAAGCACATTAGACATCACAAGAATATAGCAGAGAATCATTGCCATTGTCATTGTCACCATCATCAGTGCAGATCAGAAAGAAGATAGTTTGAGACAGTTTCAGCCAGTCTCAAAAGACTTATGAAAATAGATATATATGTCCAGGCTTTGATGTGTTGCTTGAAGTCATCATGAAATCTAGGTGAGCCTTTTGTAGAAGGACATTCAACAGAGTTGAATTTCAGACTGCAGCGAGTCAGGAAAGAAAGAGGTTTTGTCATTCTTTGGGAATGGCAACATTCACAAAAAGTTCCAAAAATCCCACTTCTGGGTATTCAAAATAAACTGTAGAGTGTTTTGATATAGTTGCTCTTTTGTGAAACTGCATAGTAACTGTGCCAGTCTGTTCAACAATCAGCTTTGAACATATGTTGGTTTTACCCAAGATCTGGCTCTTCCTCAGTTGAAGAACATGTCTGTTGAATGCAAAAAGTCCCAGATTCAATTCCCCACATTTCAAGGTGAGGCTGTGAAGGACCCCACCTGAAACTCTGGAAATTTGACTCTTTTATGAGATCTATTCCAGTAAGAGAACCTGAGGTTTTTCAGCTGGAAATGTAATAGATTGAACCATACAATCTTCTGAATATCATACAAATGGCTAGCTTTGAAAAGTAATTTTTAGACTACAACTACTGCAACTCTGGGAATATAATTCTGGGAATATAATTTTTTAATAATTAGTTTTCTAGCATCTGGTTTTACCATTGAACTATGTCCTGTTGTTGTTGTGTGCCTTCAAGTTGTTTCCAGCTTATGGGAATCCTAAGCCAAACCAAGGGTTTTTTTGGTAAGTTTCTTCAGTGAGAGTTTGCCATTGCCATCCTCTAAGGCTGAGAGAGTGTGACTTGCCCAAGGTCACCTAGTGGGTTCTTGTGGCCAAACCAGGATTTCAACCCTGGTCTGCAGAACTGTGCCCATCCACCCCCAAAAGCTCACATTTAAGGGAGTTTTGAATCAAAAGGGTTTGCCACTTTGGTCCACATATCTAATACAAAAAACAGCTTCCTTAAACCTGAGTCCCTCCACATGTTTTGCACTACAACTCCCATCAGTCCCATCTGGGCCAAAATGTTTGAGGTTATGGGATTTATTGCCCAAAACATCTGGCTTCAGGGGACTGATATTAAGTGATTTAACTTCCCATAGGAACTCAAGTGTACAAAAGCATTAAGCTAAGAAGAAGCTGAAAAAAAATCTGAAATGTTCCTGGACCTAAAACAACAACAACAACCAAGTAGGCCTGAAGCATGGAAGAAACTCCCTACTCTCAGAGCTGCTCTCCCTAACATGCAGGCAGCACTGTTTTTAGAAGATGCCTAAAGGTACCGGATCCTGTCTGATCTTAACCTAAGCAGGGTCAGCCCTGGTTAGTACTTGGGTGGAAGACTGCCAGGGAATACCAGGTGCTGAGGACTACATTTCAGAGGACGTTATCACACGGGGCCTAAAGCAGTCCCATCCCCGTCGCATCCCCGTCCCATTGCGGTTCCTTTTCAATCCAGAACTTACCGGCATACAGAAAGCAGCATCATTCCAGTATCATTCTGGTCGCGGCAAAAATGTAATTCCCAAAGAAATTGGCATTCAAAAGAATGGGGATGATGCCGGATGATGCCGCAATGGGACGGGGATGGGACAGGGATGGGTGCGACGTCGTGTGAAGACACGGGGAAAGGAAGCGCAATGGGACGGGGATGCGACGGGGATGGGACTGCTTTAGACCCCGTGTGATAACGTCCAGAGGAAAGCACTGGTCCTCTGAGTCTTCCTTGCCTAAGAAAATCCTATGAAATTAATGGGATCGCCTTAAATAAACAGGTTACTTGAAGACATATCCACACCCACTCACGCTTTATCCTGATCTCTTTGGAATTATTAACCCAACAAAGGACAAGGAGAAGGTGAGATAAGGCTCCTGACAGCATGAAGTAGCAACCCATGGCAAGGTAAACAGTATCAGCTGGTTTGCAGCCCACCAAGGGTGGAAATCTCAGCTTTGCATTGGATAAAAGGTTATATTAATTTGTAGTTACTGTCTCCAGGGTATTACCTACTTTCTGCTCAAATTGTTCCCATGTTGTGCTAAAAAAAAGGAAAGGATTCAGCCCTTGCTTTTCTATTTGCAAAAATAGGTCCGTTTCCCAATTACTGTAAAGTGCAATCCCTCATGTATTGAATTCCTGCTTAGTAAAAGAAACCAATCCTTTTTGTCAGGAAAAAAGCAATTTCTCCACCACCACCACATCTGCATTTCAAAACATAAGAAAACAAAACAGATGCTTGTTTGGCTTAATAAAGAACACACACACGCATTGCAATAACTTCTACCTTATTTCTTCATGATGCCAATATTTAATTATGTTCATTTTGCATTTGTAATTAGAGGGTCGGAACAGATGGTGAAGGCTTCACTCAGAAAGAAATGTCCATTCACATCACTTGGAGTACTTTGCAAAATCGGTTGCACTATTGAAACACACTGGAATTGCTGAGATCCATTCTGGTGCCCCCCCCCCCCCAATATGGGAAAGTGCTTATGCTCAAATTACATTGATTTCTATGGAGGCGCGCTCCTGCACACCATTATGCATGCACCATTTTGTCCTCCTGGGCTTGTTGCATGCACAAGCTCAAATCCAGTACAGCAAACCCCCACATATGGTGTGGGTGCCCTGTACTATTAAATATTTGCAAAGTTCCAAATGCATGTTGTATATATGTCATCTGCTTGGCCGATACTCTACAACTGTCCCAAGGTGCATCTACACTGTAGAAATAATGCAGCTTGACACCACTTTCAGTACTGTGGCTTCATCCTATGGAGTTCTGGGATTTGTAGTTTTAAAAGGTCTTTAGCCTTCTCTGCCAAAGAGTACTGGTGCCTCATAAAACTACAAATCCCAAGATTCTGTAAGATGGAGTCATGGCAGTTAAAGTAATGTCAAACTAAACTATAACTACAGTATAGATGCACACCCAATTTGACAGGGACAGTACTGATTAATCCTCTGTTGTCCCACCTTTCTGTTGCTTTTAGAAAGTCCCACTTTTTCCCACTTTTGTCAATGGCTTATTTTCATTAGTGCAAACTGAGTTCAAAGTGAAAAAGTGGTTTATTTTCATTTAACTCAATAGTGGTGAGAGGAGAAGAAGAGAGGAGGAATCTTGCCCTTCTCAGTAGGCTCAGGCAAAAACAAACTGCTGTTATTCTTCATTAATAACTTTTGTCATCTTAACCACATTCTGACATTGCTTGGCCACATGAGTCCTGGTTTTTTATCTGTGAAATCTTAGCATGCATTTAGATGTGAAAGCATAAACAAATTTTAAGACTGGAAGCAGAGGAAGGTTGTTACTATATTAAGGTGGGAATCAAGGGGCCCTGGGTTGCATGAGGCACTTGAGGGCTTTTTGTGCACCCAAGCTTTTCCCAGTCCTGCCAACCCACCAAGCCTATTTTACACCGCTTCCAACAACACATTTAAAAACCATAAAAAGTACATTACAGCAGAATTAAATTACTACAATAATTAAATTTTGTTAACCTACAGAGCTAATTTAACTCACTTATACCTTTGTTACTGGGTAAACAAACTAAATATAAGTTACACATTATTTGAAATGAGTTACTCCCAAGTCCAGCAAATTCCTGGAGGTGAGGTCCTTATTGTTCCATCTGTTTTTCAGCAAATATTAAAATGATAAATTTAATTATGAATGCTGAAGATTTCTTTATTGCATACCTTCAATATTAGAATAGAACCAGAGTTGGAAGAGACCACAAGGGCCATCCAGTCCAACCCTCTACCATGCAGAAAGACACAATCAAAGCGTTCCTGACAGATGGCCATCCAGCCTCTGTTTAAAAACTTCCAAAGAAGTAGACTTCACCATTAGCTGAACCATGATTTGTAATTTGTAGTATCTGACTCTAGTGTGCATGTATGAATCTATACACAGGCAACAGTGGGTGCTAGGTGCTAGAAATGTACTCACTCCATAGAATTGTGTTGATGAAATCTGGTTGCGTGGGCTTTGGAATAGAGTTGTGTGAGCAGAACATGGGTTGTCTGACAGCTAATTGTCCTCAGCAATAGTTGGCTTGTGATTGTATGTTCCTCAGAGCAAATATATTGTACTTTAACATACTACTACTGCTATTATACTACAACTACTTAGGTGATGTGGTAATCATGTTTAAATAGTTGAAGGGGTGTTATTTTGAGGGTGGAGCAAGCTTGTTTTCTGCTGTTCCAGAGACTAGGACCTGGAGCAATGGATTCAAACTACAGGAAAAGAGATTCCAACTCAACTTTAGGAAGAATATCCTGACAGTGAGAGCTGTTAGACAGTGGAACACTCTCCCACAGAATGTGATGGAGTCAGCTTCTTTGGAGATTTTTAAACAGAGGCTGTTTAAAAGTGCTTTGATTGTTTCTTCCTGCATAGCAGGAAGAAATGGCCCTTGCCATTTCTTCCACCTGTATGATTCTAGGTGCCTAATGAATTTATTTGTTTTGTTTGTTTCTACACTAGCCCCTCCCAAATTATGGGGGATCTGTTCCGGACACACACACCCCAGTGAAAATGGCAGCTCACAAATATTTAAGCCCCATTGAAAATAATGGCACACACACCCTGGCAAAAATGTCAGCTCACAAATATTTGAGCTCCATTGAAAATAATGGCATGTGCACAGCCATTATATCCCTCCCCACTTGTCCCTCCCATGAAGAGCGTGACCGTGGTCTCAAAGTCCATGAATGGGGAATGACAACTGTATTTATTTGGAGGCATTGCTTCTGAACTGGTTGTGAAAAGTGCTGATTAGGAGAAAAAAACGGCTCTGATGACCAAGAAGAGGAATCCTAGCACCAGTGCACCCCATACTCAACCTCCAGGGAAACAGCATTCTTCACAGTCAGTTTGGAAGCAATGCTCAAAAGTCTTGTAAAGTTTGGAGGAAACCATGCTCAACCCAGCAGGAGAAATATTGCAGCTGTTGTGAGATAAGTTTGAACAAATCTTGAAACATGTTCTGTTGATCAACCTTCCTCAAACTGGTGACCTCCTGATGTTTTGGACAGCAACCCCCAACTGCTCCAGTTAACATGGCCAATGGCAAAGCATTATCGGACGGCACTAAGTTGGGAAAATCTGCTTAATTCTGAGTATTTTGAAAGTCACACTTTCATTGATTAATTATGTAAAACTCTGATTCATAGAACAGAAATGCAAACAATTGGACAAATATATCCTTTCCCCCATCTGATGAAGGAAGTGTAGCACAGAAATATATGAAGAATTCATGTTAACCAGAATTTTGCTGGCTGTTTGAGAACAATTTGCAAGAGAAAACAAGGCAAATTCTTCAGATCAATTATTCATTGGAATTAGTCTTTTTGCTCTAGTAAGGAATGTAGACTTTTGGAAAATGTGCAGCAAGGGACTAACTCTTAAAAAGGCTGAAGTAAAAATACTTTGCTTTTGTGTAGCACTTCTCATCCAAATTCTCAAAGCACTTAAAGATTAATTATGCTGAATATTAATTACAACCGTCTTTACATTTGAATAAACTGAGGCACCATGATTTGCCTATGGTTACACAGCATGTGAGTATTAATGCTGGGAATAGAATTTCATCCCTGTGCTTTCTCTTTTAAACATCTTTGGGGTTGTCTCTTCTTACATTTCAGTGGCATCTCAATATATCACCTTTCAGCTGAAAATTTCAGCTATGACTGGCAATGCTAGCTTAAATTATTTACTTAAACATGGATGCTAACCTTGAAGGTCAATTTAAATGGCTGGTTTGAAGCAGAATGTGCATTTTTAAAATAAAGACATAACTTGATGCAGCCATGATATAAGCATGGATTTAGTCTGAAACACGTTTGGTCTGAATTAAGGCTTACTGTTCAAGTCATTTCTGTCTTATGGTGATGCTAAGCTGAACCTATCATGGGGTTTCTTTAGCAAAATTTGTTCAGTGGGCTTTTGTCTTTGCCTTCCTGAGGGGTATGACTTATCCAAGGTTGAGGGGTATGACTTATCTGAGCGGTATGACTTATCCAAGGTTACCCAGTGGGTTTCCATATGTGTGCAAACATCCACTCATGTAAGAGGCAAAAGAGAAGGACTAGAGATGTGGATCTTCCCTCATTTCATTATCATACACAAGTATAAAAACGCTGCAAGTTTTTCCCCCTGCTGGATGACATTGTGAGAGTTTTTGCACACTTTTGCATTTCTGGACTTTTTTTGTTATAGTTTATTTTATGGAGATGCTAAGGTGAATCTATCATGAGGGGTTTTTTTGGCAAAATTTGTTCAACAAGCATTTTCTTTTCCCTTCCTCTGAGGCTGAGAAATGTGACTTGCCAAAGGTCATCCACTGTTTTCCATACGTGATGAAACATCCACTCATGTAAAAGACAAAACAGAAGGACTAGAGATGTCCTAGAGCAGGGGTAGGCAACCTAAGACCCAGGGGCCGGATGTGGCCC
>JAIPUX010001232.1:71452864-71466864 GCA_020142125.1 Phrynosoma platyrhinos | reverse complement strand
ATGCTCACACCTAGGTTGACAAAGCTAAACCCATCAACTCCTTTGTCCAACAGCCATTAGGCTAATAGCAAGAAGGCAGGAATTCCCTATAAGAACCCTTGGATTTCTAGGCTCCATGTGCTATCTTGAGGGTGCATGCAGACTCCACGTCAGTCTGTACTCTGATTTAGCTCCCACCATCTCTTCCCTTCTCCCCATTTTGGTGGCCATGCTTCATCACCATCATCATCAACCTTTGCAGCCAAGCCCAGAGAAGCCTTCGGAAGTAAGTATTTCCTCTCAGTCTAGTTCCTCTCAAGCTATCCCCACTTTCACCCACCTTTCTTTCTAGTGTGTGTGTGCGATATTTGGATGCGTGCAGTTTTTCCCATTTGTTAATTAATAAATATTTAGACTTTAATTGGATAAGCCCATCTCCATGTCTTCCCTTGAGAGATCTATTAGCCCTCTGGTATACATACTGGTACATGGTTCCATGGGGCTATGTTGGGACCCCACTCTTGCATATTTGAGTTAATTATGAATTCCCCTAATTAGATCTGATCCTAACATTTTTGGTGGAGAATGTGGGCAATTGTAGAGCACCCCGAAATTTGAGCACCCCAAACTGATCACTTAGGCCATTCAAATCTTGGTACGTAGGAGGAATAAGGATCTCGGGCAAAGGAGGCACAGATGCGAGAAGTAGGAAAGGCATGTGATTGTGTTCTGGTGCGTCTGAAAATCTTGGGTTGACTACCCCTTTTCTTGTTTATTTCTATTGTGGGTTGGGAGAGAAGATCCAGGTTTCCCCATTCAGGTTTTCCCCCTCCACAATCCAAAACTTAGACTGTCCCTCAAACCACCTTGGATGAGCTTAGGTAGGCGAAGTGAGGAAACATCCTCATCTGAGGCTATAATCCTTAGTGCAAGGTTGGCAAAGTTAGCGAGGGTGAGGTAGCCTAGTGCAGCTAACTGAAGTTTTGAAAACCCACGGCAAGAGTCTAGCTGGGACCCCAAGGGATAGTGATTGCCAGTAGCCTACTGCGGCAGGTCCCCAAGTAGGAAGACAACACTTGAACTTCCCAGTGAAAGGTTAGGTGAGTGTAACTAACTGACTCTTGGCCAGGGTCTGGCACAGGTTGTCGGTGGCACTAGCTGCAGTAGTACCCCACAACACCAGACCCACGAGTTCACCAGCAGGATGGGAGTGGTCCCTAGGTTTGGAATCCAGCTAGTAAGGATGGGAGTGTCCTAGTGGGGTTAGCAAGAGTAAGTTGAGCTGGTAAAGGTGGGAGTGTCCTAGTGTAGCCAGCATAGTTAGGGAAAATCCAGCTGGTAAGGATGGGAGTATCCTAGTGGAACTAGTATAGTTAGGGAATAGAGAAAAGATAGAGGGCTGAAGGCAGGAGAGGAAAATCATCAAGCTATATAAGGAGGAGCAGGTCCAAGACAAGCTTCAAAAGTGAATCACCAAAAAGTGGCCCAATCCATGGATATCTGGAGGGCTCCTCACGGAAGATCCATTTCTGACCCTGCTAGAAGCCTATAACCTCAAAATGGGAAAAAGGGGGCTGAAGAGCATTCCCAAGGCAGAAAATGACAGGTTGGCATCATGGGAAATCTGGACCCTAGCCCATGATGCAGTAGAAAAATACAAAGAGTACAGGCTCAAGGCGGAGGTGTCTAAATGACAAATTGGTGATCTGGTTACCCAGGTTCGAGATAAGGTAACTGAAAACACCCACCTCACTAAGACAGCAAATGAGGTGAGCCAAAAAGCCGATAGGGCTGAGAAAGAGAACACTGCCCTGAAATTGAGGATAGCAAAATTGGAACATAAATTAAGACAGGCAAAGCAAGCTGCAGACTTCATATTGGCACAGAAAATGGAAGTAGCAGCCCAAGCTGACCACACCATGTGCAAAGCCAAAATTTGGGAATTAGAGGGCAGAATAAATTTAAAGAGTGTTCTAGTGGCCACTGTGCACCCAAGCATCTTAGAATTGGCCATGCAAGCAAACTCCCTACAACCCCTCCCTACAACCCCCAATGGAGTCCCCCAAAAGGGAATGAACCCACGGAGGGGTGCACTCCAGGTATACCCACAAATCCAGTAAAAACTTGGAAAGGAAAGCCATCTTGGAAGACAGTACAGTCACTAAGACAGTGGTAGAAACGGTCTCATGGTCACTAACAGAAATCAAAACCATAGCAGACCAGCTAGGAAAGCTAAACCCCCAAACTGGAGTCCAATGGATGTCCACTGTCATCCTCTCTTATTCAAAGGCTAAAGGACAGGACCTCACATAGATAGCCAGGTTGAGTACGGATCCCATCTACCTACGTCCCTTCGAAGCAGCAGTTTCCAACTATGATCTGGCCAATCTAGAATTGAAGGTAATGGTGCAAATACTCTGGCTGGGCACCACCATAAGAGCCAAATACCACAATGAGGTACAACAGCCAGACAAGGCCCCAGATACTTATGTAGCTAGGAAGAAAATGTTAGCCATCTTAGCAGGAGAAGTAGGCCTTAACAGTGAAGAAGTGCCGCTTCTGAATAGCCCAGATTTCATAAGAGAGGTGTACCAGGGTTTAAACGAGGCTGCTAAGATTTACATAGGGCCCGCCTCCCAACGGCTGAGCACAATAGTCTGGACAGGATTTTTGAAACACATTCAGGAGACTTCCCAGATATTCTGGACCACAGAGGGATATGTCTAAGAGCTTGGTAGCAGCCGCCCCAGGAAAGAATTCCTATGGTTACATACCAAAATACTGGCCCCCACTCTTAACTCCTATCCAATGAACCCAGAAGGCTCACCAATAACAACCCCTTCAGAAGGAGTGCTAGGAGATACCCCCAAGGACAAGATATGCAGGACCCCAACAAAGACCCCTTGCAGGAAATTAGAAGTGCCATTTGGAGGCAGTTGCAGGAACTAGGGTTCCCCACGCAAGAGATATATGGCAGACCCACTCATGAGCTTACCAATTTACTAGACTGGACCTTAGCTGGCTGAGACCCCAATGGATCTAGTTCAAACACTAGTGCCCCCATACCCCAAAGTCATGCCCCAAACTCAGGTCAGTCAGGCTAGGGGTGCCCGGGATCCCACAGCTTGCACAGAACTAGAGCAGACCTCCAGATCCTGTGGGCTGAAAACTCTCCTGCCCAAACCCATCAAAGTCCCCCGCAGCCTTCCCCTAGAACCAGACCCATTAAGGCCCCAAAGAACCCAGTTTCTGCCATTATTCCCTCCAGTGCCTCAGGACCACCAATTCTTATGCCTCCTCCACTTAGCCAGCTGATAGTTGCCACTCTCAAGCCAGATTTCTGGGGACGTTCAACTGTAAATGTGAAGGTGGGGCCCCACAACAAATCCAAACTCGCCACGCTACTTGTGGACTCGGGTGCCACAGACATTGTTCTAAGCCCCAGATTAGCCACAGTAGGGAGCAAGACACAGGACAGTATGGAGCTAGTAGGCTTGGGAAAAGGCACGCACCAGGCTGCCATTTGGGGAGACATCCCTATCCACTTAGGTCCCATTATAGATCACATTAAGGCATGTGAGAACCAGGGAGAGGATGATGGAATTCTGGGATTCTTAAAGAGAAACCGATTGACCCTTGGAACCATGAGGCAGAAGAAGGAATAGCGACAACCATAGAAGGCTTATTAAAGTACAATGTCATACTCCCCATGCAGTCGATCTGTAATTCTCCTCTCTGGCCAGTGATAAAGGCTTATGGTGTGATGTGGAGAATGACCATGGACTTCAGGGCCCTCAATGCAGTCACTCCTCCAGTAGCCCATGTAGTAGCCAAATACATTGCAGCCAGAGCCAAATTCTACAGTGTGATAGATTTAGCGAACGCATTTCACTCCATCCCACTCCACAAAAGCTGTTTTTACAAATTCACCTTTAAGTTCCATGGAAGTCAGATGTGCTTCAAGAGGACACCCCAAGGTTTTCACTCTAGCCCCAGTATCTGCCATGCCCACGTGGTCAAGATGTGGACCAAGTTGCGACCCACATCGTGCCCCCACATTTTGTCCTATGTGGACGACATCTTAGTCTACTCCAACTCCCAAGAGAAGACTGCAGACACCACCCAGGAAGTGTTAGGACTCATTCAGGACACTGGGTTCAAGGCCAGTAAGGAAAAGGCTCAGTCAGTGCAGACCCAAGTCAGATATTTAGGATTAAATCTTCAGACAGATTGTAGGACCCTGGTAGAAATCATAAGGAAACTCCCTGCTCCCACCGATGTAGCATCTCTGAGAGCACTCTTAGGAACATTTAATTTCTCCTGGAAATTCATCGAGGCTTTTGCCAGCAAGGGCAAGCCCCTGTATTCCTTGCTTAAGAAAGGAGCTGTGTGGAAATGGGGCCCTGAGCAGCAGGAAGTGTTTGCCATCCTAAAAACCGATTTAGCAAAAGCTCCCACCTTAGTTCACCCCAACATAACCCAACCATTCTATATTCAGCTGGCTGTAGCAGGTAGCCATGTAGTAGCAGTCCTCACACAACTTAGGAACAAGATGCACCAAGCAGTGGCATATGCCTCGAAAAACCTCTTTCCCACATAAGTAAAATTTAGCCAATGTGAAAAGAACTGTCTAGCACTGATATGGGCCCTGACCCGCTGGGAATTTATCATAGGTAGAGCCAAGGTCTGGCAAAACCCAGGACAGACAAGTTCAAATAGCCAAATGGACCCTGGAGTTAGTAAAGCAAGGTATAGATTACAATAGGCAAGTCAGTGAACCGGTTGCCCCCTATGGGCTAGTAGTTTCTGGAGCTGCCCATGAATGCCCTCTCCCCGTGAATGCACAAAGTAATTGGCCAGTGAAGGCAGGGAAGCCCCTAGCAGAAGCCATGCAGGAAGGGTTCATGTGCTGGTTCTGCTACAGATCTTCCACATGCCCTGATGGAAGCCGCCTAACGGGATTCAGTGCAATTAGAGTAAATGATCAACACATGTTACAAGGAGCAGTTTGGCCCCACTCCAGTCAGGCTGTTCAGGTAGAGGCACTCCAGGCTGTTTTAGCATTTGAGGATCCACACACTCCTTTGGCCATATATTTGGACTCCCGATGGATGGTAAACATGGCCATCGATTGGTTCCCCATTTGGATGTCCCTAGACTGGAAGACCAACAATAACAAGTTGGTCATGTGCTCAGATAAGTGGCAGGAAGCTTCCCGGCTAATCTTGAAAAGAACAGTTTTTCCCATTTGTTAATTAATAAATATTTAGACTTTAATTGGATAGCCCATCTCCGCATCTTCCCTTGAGAGATCTATTAGTCCTCTGGTATACATAATGGTACACAGTTCTGTGGGGTTTTGTTGGGACCCCACTCTTGCATATTTTAGTTAATTATAAATTCCCCTAATTAGATCTGATCCTAACAATTGGGAGGAGGATTCGACTGGGTGTCACCCCTCTTTTTTCACCCAATGAAATCTGCACTCCTGCAATCCCTGTGATACCTCTGTCTTTGATCAACTCTAGCTCTGTGCAAAGAGCTCCAATCAGAAATTTGACAGTTAGGGAGGGAGTATGCCATTCTGAACATGGTGCCATCCTCCATCCTGCTTGGATCATTCTTATTCCTAAATGGAAGATAGGCACCATAACAATAGTCTATTGGCTAAGGCCTGTTTGCTCATCAGGGAACAGATGACACCTTTTAAAAATATCCATAAACAGCATAGAGGTCACTTGTGAACAATAAAGGGGAGCATATTACTCATCAGGGTGTTTAGGTTTTTGGCGAGTCAATAATTTTACTAGTTATAATAATGATCCAAATAAGAATTTGGCCAACCAGGTGGTGAAAACCACCCTCAGCAATGAAGCAGACTTTGTGGAGACTTTCAGTGAACAGAGCTGTGGTTTCATTTCTTGTCTGAAGACTGTAACTCTTGTTAAGATGTTGGTTTCAGCAGTCTCTTGGGTGTGCTTCATGTCTGACTCAGAGTAGATGGCCACCTCACATTATCATCCCATCACTTTGCAAAGCCTTTGGGTTTTCTTTGGAAAGCTGCTATTAAATATTGACCCAGACTGACCCAGACCCTGCTTACCTTGTGACATCTGCCAAAATTATACAGTATCCATATACTGCATGGTTAACATTGAAGGAATTCACCTTTGGAGTCTAAAAAGAAAGAAGTGTATATAAAGATGGTTGCTGTGTATGTACACATACATGCAAACACACACACTGCATTCACACACGATATCTCATTTTTAGTATATAGTTTTCTTACATTGGAGCTTTTTGTCCTTCTTTGAAAACCAATGTAAGACAAGTTTAAAAATATTACCCATTTCTATCATTTCAAACAAAATGACAATTAATGCAGTTTTAAAAGGGGAAAAAAGATGAGAATCCTGATTAATTTTCTTCTTCCCTCAATTATTTTGCTTCATGAAGCAATACTGCACATTGCATTCAACTCTCTTCTGTTAGAATTATTCAAAAAAAGTGCATTCTCTTTTAGAATTGCAGCTATATACGTTTAGCTTGAGGAATGACATTATTTAATTTTCTTTTGTTCTAAAATAAAACCAATGTAAAACACTTATACATTGACACACAGCATCCACTGGCATTTAATTATCCCCTAAAAAAGGATTCAGAATTAAATTTACTATTACTCTCTTATAAATATTTCATTTTAAAAGTCATTGCATCGTTCATTGCTGGAGTGGCTTATAAAAACAATCTTCATTTTTCTTACCATCTTATTTATATGTATGGGCCTCTGTCTAGAATGTAGCTGTATTTTTCCATGACAGAAATATCTTTCAACCTACACTATTTACAGTTAGTACACGGGTGTCTAATTATGCCACCATTCAAACTTTGCAGTCTACCAGATGAAGAAATGTCATACACTCAATGCTTTGTGTAAAATAGGGAAACTGCAGCTGTGTAATAATCTTCAGGTGGTATGCTCAACCATTGCAACCATTAAAAACAAGTTCTTAAAGGTACTACTCTAACTGCCAGGAATGGGAAAATGCACCAATTTCTCTTTTGCCTATCTTCATACTTTTTTAAACCTCTAGTGTATATATCCTTATCCAAATGTTGCAGCTTATCAATAGTTCAATTGCAATAGTGCCTACTACAAATAAGAAACACCTGTCTATTTTGTTTTCTTGACTAATTTGTTGTGTGAAGACCTAAAATTCCTGAATTTTATGACCTGGCCCTGAACTGAAAAATCTAGGCACAAATGTGGATGAAAATATCAGAAGCACTCCTACTATCATGTTGTCCATCATACACTGAACAGAAAGTTAACTGTGGCTTCAGAACACCTCTTCTTCTACCTTTAAAACAATGAGAAAGTGGGCAGTACATGTTCTGCTAAGTTGTAAGTTTAAGCAGAGACTATATGTTTGCAGCCTGGCCACCATTTTTCAGGCTTTAGAATGCCCAAGACCTCTTTAGTGCCACAGAAGATTCAAACAATAGTACTGCCACAGTTTTGCATCATGACTTTTACATGCCAGCTGAGCCAAGGGAAGACTCTGACAGAGGAGCCTTCCTGTTAGGAAATGGAAAGCTCTTCCTATTAGGAATGGAAAACATACTTGTTGTTATCCTCTTGAGAAAACCTATTGGGAAGAATAATACAGCAGCAAGGCTTTTTTGCAGTTTTTGTGCAAATTCACACATCCTGTACTGCTCTGAAGAATTGTTCTGTGCAGAAGTATGCATAGTTTTTTTGCACTCAAATTGTGTATTTCTGCAGAGAAACATGTTTTGGTGCAAAAGCCAAAACATTTTTGGCTTTTGGGGGCAACTCTTCTTCCATGGAAAGAGAAAATACCCATGTTCCCCCCGGAAAGAGAAAAACATTTCCATGTCAAGATGAAATTGGCAAAGATTTACATCTCTAACTTCTAGAGTTCAGCTTATCTGTTCCTTCCTGCCTACTGCCACCCTTGCACTCAGTCATGAGGGACATGGGTCCCACAGGAATGGAGTGGAATATGGTACAGGGAGCTGCATATGAAAGTGAGAGTCAGATATATTTGTGGAAAAGAAACCTCCCCAGATACAAATGGAAATACCTCTCCACTTTGCCTTACTCCCCACTGGCTCCAAGCTGCTATGTTTAGGACACATCTTGTCCTATATTATAAATCAGGAACTTGCATGATCCCTAGAAAAAACAGAACATTTCCTTGGAAGCAGGGACATCTGGTCATAATAGAAGCTACAATTGTAGTACAGATAGAAATCTTGCAAGGTAGACATTTCTGCTGTAATTGTTTGGTTCTTTTCCCTTTTCTTTTGCACCACCAAAATAGAAACGTTGATCTTCTCTGGATGTTTTGCCCTTGTCTGCTCTGCAGCAAATTTCCTCTGAAATTGTAATCTGGGTTTATTTGCAGGAGTTTCATTTCCCTGCAAAACTTACTGTGCAATGCTGAGAGGAAATTAAAGCACTGGAGTCTCCCTTTTTCCACTTCATCACTTTTCCTTGTTGTACAAAACACTGATTAAAAAAGAAAAGTTTATTTAGCCAAAGGGAAAAAAACACAATACCACTGTTTCAGTATCTTTTGGTCTCCCAAGCAAATATATAATTCTTTAGAATTTATCAATTAATTTTTTTAATGGGCTGTTTTAAACAACTCATTCACAGCCCAATGTTTCTGGATCTTTAATAACTTTGGGATAATAAATTAAGTCTGTAATGTATTTATTTAGTCTAGAATTGCTGCTCACTGCTTTTTTAAAGCATAGAAAATACTGTTAGTTCAAAACTAAGTAGCACTTGGTGCCTAAAAAGGGTTAATAGGGCAAAACAACTTAATCTTGGATAGTCTTTTGGCTCATTCAGATGGCTCGAGAATCTGATACATTTCTCTTCTCCCTTCTGCACATCTGGGCCATAAATGGACAATGTTTTCTTTCATATAAACTGTTATTGTTCTGCAAGATTGATGCCATTAATATTGGCTTTCAAGATGACAGATTAACATCGCTGATGAATCAAGGCTATTAGCAGATAAATATCTGCAATTTAACCACTACAGTAATTTCTTTTCCAATAACAAGATTTACAAATGCAAGTGATTAAGTAATTAGCTTACATCTCCACACATTACAGTTCCTCTAAGCATTTGCCTCACCCCCTTTCACAATGATATTATTTAATTACTGTAAGCACTTCCCCCTTTATGTTCTATTTTTTTCAATATGTAAGATTCATTTGTTGTAAATTGCAATCACTCAATTTTTGGATAGAATCCCACACATTCTCTTCTTCCTGTCCCTCTCATGCCAATTCTTCTACTAAAGGTTTAGACATGTACACTTAAAATAAATCCTGTCTCTAGCCAGTATAATTGTTCCCAGTATAATTTCTAGATCACAGCCCCAGTGATCATTCCCAGGGGGAATGCATAACTTAGAGGAAGGACATAGCTCCTCCATACAAAAATGCAATTGAAAAATTGTGTGCACTTGATAAAATAAAAGCCTGTCTTGCTGGAGCAGCCTATCCAAATATATCTCAAGGATCCCTTTGTTGCTTCTCCATCAAGTTGGCCCTAGGGCAAAGAGAGAGAGAGAGAGAGATTTGATGCTCCCCCCAAAACATATATTCTTCTATTTGCAGAGTGATTTGACAGTTACTGTTAATTTCGTAAATGTGACATGAAAGTTGTGGAAGGCTGCCTGCAAAAGAATGTGGAGGGTTTTGAGATGAGAGGGAAGAAGTGTGGGCAACTGTGAGAAATTCATAAGGAACTGGAGAAAAAATGAGAAGAATTGTTTCCATGTGTAGAACATGGGGGGGGCATGAGCTGAAAGCTGTGGTAATTTGCCTCCTCCCCCCCCCCCCCGCTTCCTATGCCACAAATGTTTGACCCCTTGAGGCTCTGGCAGGTTGCTCAGGGGATCAGCAAAGCCCAGCTCTTTCATGAAAGTCTAATTTTTATTGCCACTCTATTGACTTCAAAGTGCTTCAGGTTGCCAAACATAATTTCACTAGAGGTGGTTTCAGGTGCAGGGCAAATACTTCACAAATAATTTCCTTGCTTTATAATAAATTCAATTAAAAATAAGAGGATCAGACTTTTCTGAAAACTTGCTCTGAAAGATGAATTGACTATTCTTGCAGCTGGGTTTTAGTCTTTTGTTTCTTTCTGTGTCACACACTTGTTGCCCAGTTAAGATGTGATATTTTCGTAGAGAAATAGCATGAGCTTTAAAAACTTAGATTTTTAAAATAAATTTGAAATGTGGGAAGAGTGGAGAGGGACAACAATTTTATTTTAAAATATTGTTCTAAAACTTCACTTTTAAAGTTTGACTTGAGACAGGTTCATTAAAAATAAACCTTTGATATTATTTATTATTTGAAAATAAGCTTAAAATGTATAAGATAAGAAAACTGAAGTTTAGAGGTTTCTATATAAATTGGCAATTGTGTGTATTTTGTTGTATCATCTTTTTATTTTTATTTTTATTTTTATTTTTATTTTTGTAAATACAGTAGTTTGCAAATGATCTATTAAGTCTTAAGGCTGTTGAATACTGAGGGCACCAAATTCAGCTTGTGGTTCCCCCCCCCCCCAGATATTGTTTCTTCCTCCTTCTCTTTTTCACTCTTGTTGCTGTTGTTGTTTTGTTGTTTGAGCTTTCAGTTCATTTCTGACTTAGGGTAACCCTGAGGCAAACCAATCATGGAGTTTTTTTGTCATGATTTCTTCAGAGGGAGACTTGCTTTTGCTTGCCTCTGAGCTTGAAAGAGTGTGACTTGCTCAAGGTCACCTAGTGGCCAAGTGGGGATTTGAACCCTGGTTTCCACATAGTCCAATGTTCAAACCACTACACCACACTGGCTCTTCTTATCATCCCTACGTTTGCTAAATCTAATATGGAAAGTACTCTAATATTATATACCTAGAGTTCTGTAAGAAAACTTACACCAGGAGATAAAATTCAAAGACACACCTGTGTTAGGAGATTATCACATTTTGCTTTTAAAGCACCTTATCTCCAACAGGATAAAGGTGCATGTAATTTTAAAACCGGGTGTTATCGCACTCACCATGGCCAGGTGAATGCAAATAATGTGCAGCACAGATCCCAGCCGCACTTATTCAGCAGCTTTTCAAAAATGGCAAAATTTCCAGGGGGGGGTATTTTATATTTTATTAAATAAAGTTAGAGAATAAAAAGAATAATAATGAAAAAGTACATATGATTTTATATAATCTTGTTTTTGAAAAGCCACTGGATAAGCGTGGCTGGGATCTGGGCTGCATGTGAGTTGCATTTGCCCAACCACCAGCAAGTGCAAAAACACCCAGTTTTAAAATTAAATGCACCTTTATCCCATTGGGAATAAGGCACTTTAGAAGCAACGTGATGATCTCCTTAGTCTGGAAAATACAATATCTCTTTGTTTACATCAGGATTTTTTTTAAAATTCTTTCTCTCTATACCACACAATCCTTATTCTGTAGTTTCTGTGATACATGTGGAATTAAAGGCCTCGGCAGACGGCTAATTGTGCCGTCTCCGAGGCCCGGAAGAGGAGGAGCCGGCGCACGTTCGGCGGCTCTTCCTCTTCCTGAGGGTGCACCCGGAAGCGCCGGCCATCTGCATGGCCGGCGACTTCCGGTTGCCCTCACGCCGCGGCGACCGCATTTGCCGCAGCGTTTGAGCCGCCGAAAGTGCGCCCGCCGCTGTTAGGGCGCACTTTCGGCAGAATCTAAAAGGATCGCCATTTTGGCGGTCCTTTTAGATGCGCCGGGGATGCGCCGCCGTCCGGAGGCTGAACTCCGGCGGCGGTCCAGACCAGGGCATCTCCGACGCCCTCGTCTGCATCCCCCCTATGTTCCAATGAACATAGTACTAGGTCAGTGTGTATAGATTAGTATTATACCAATTTATGGACAGGTGTCTTGCTCAGCAAGTGTATCCAAAGGACAGATTAATTAATTAATTAATTAATTACATCCATCTATACCCTGCTTTTCTTCTGCCAAGAGACCCAAGGTGGATTACAGCATTTAAAATAAATGTTTTGATGAAACACAACAGAGAAGATTAACATTGAAAAAGGAATGCGCCAGGGATGCCCACTTTCACCGCTTCTTTTTATAATAACATTGGAAATGCTATTAAAGAAGATAGGATAGAATAAGAACATAAAAGGAACAAAAATAAAAGGTAAAGATCACAAATTAAGAGCATTTGCAGACGAACTTGTATTAACATTGGAGGAACCACAAATGCAAATCGAGAATGTGTTTCAGACTTTGGAAGAATTTGGAAAAGTGGCTGGGTTTAAGATTAACTATGAGAAGACAGTAATTATAACAAAGAACATGACAAATACAGAAAAAAAGGAATTAGAAACTAAAACTAAATGTAAGATAATTAAAAAAAGTGAAATATTTAGGAATATGGATAACCAACAGAAATACAGACTTATTCGACAATAACTACAAGACGAAATGGAAAGAAATAAAAGAAGAGTTGACAAAATGGAGCAAATTGAAACTTTTTCTAACAGGAAGAATAGAAATAATTAAAATGATGGTCCTTCCCACAATGAATTTTCTATTTCAATGTATTCCAATAATTCATAACAAAAAACCATTTAAAGACTAGCATAAAGATATAAGGAATTTCGTCTGGAATAACAAAAATGCAAGAGTGAATTGGTTAACAATGATAAGGAGAAAAAAGGATGGAGGAATGAATTTGCCAGATTTGGAACTATACCATAAAGCCAATGCGCTAGATTGGATATCAGACTGGGTGATGCTGAAAAGAGAAGAAATTTTAAATTTGGAAAGATTCAATAACAGATATGGGTGGCATAGTTACTTATGGTATGAAAAAGATTTGATTCATAAAGAATTATTATGAACATAATAAGAAAAGCACTTTTAAATACATGGAAGGAAATAAAAGGGAAAATATACAGGAAAATAACATTATGGATTTCACCACATGAAGCTTTTTATGGAAGATGGACAGCAGTAAAAACATGATTGAAATATAAGGATATATTTAAAAAAGGAGATGACCAAAAATTACACCTAAAATCAATTGAAGAAATAGCACAATTGGACCCTAAAATGCATTGCCTTTGTACATACAATTAAAAGAGAGATTTAAAATGGATATAAAACTTCAAGGTTTTCAAGACGAAACATTTGAAATAGATAAAGTGTTGCAACAATCACTTAACAAAAAGATAAGTAAATTTTATAAAATTTTAATAGAAATTAAACAAGAATCAGAAAAGATATAGGATAACATGATCAACTGGGCGACAGATATAGGAAGGACAATTGAATTGGAACAATGGGAAAAAGCAAGGAGAAGGACAGATAAATTTACAAAATCACAAGATTTGAAGGAAAACTTCTGGAAAATGGAACAAAGGTGGCATTTGACACCAGCAAGAATAGCTAGGATATACAACATAAAATCAAAAGAATGCTGGAAATGCAAACAGAATGTAGGGTCATGGTTCCATACATGGTGGAAATGCTCAAAAATAAAGAACTATTGAAAAAAAATACATATTAACATCCAAAATATGTTGAACATTAAATTTGAATTACGCCTGGAAATATATTTACTAAATATGTTAAATAGTCTGGACCAGGAAATTGAGAGAAAATATTGGAGGATCCTCCTTTACATGGTAACAGCAGCCAGAATTGTAGTAGTACAAAAATGGAAGAAACAAGACACACCTACTGTAGATGAATGGTTTTTGAAATTGGCAGAAGTAAAAGAGATGGACAAATTAACAAAAATACTTAATAATATAATAATAAAGACTTGGATTTAATAAGTGAAGAATGGCCTCCAATAGAGAACTACATCAAAGAAAACTGGATGTAAATAAGCTAAGATACTAAGAAGGAAGAGAACACATATAGTTTATTATGAGGGATGACTTAGGGAGCTGGGGATGTTTAGCCTGGAGAAAAGAAGGCTGA
>JAIPUX010001232.1:71413638-71445819 GCA_020142125.1 Phrynosoma platyrhinos | reverse complement strand
CACTGATCTCTCATGCAAGCAAAATCATGTTCAAAATTCTGCAACATAAATTCCAACCATACATGGAGAGAGAAATCCCAGAGCTTTGGGTGAGGTTTAAGAAAGGAAGAGGCACTAGGGACCACATTACAAACATATGATAGCTAATGGAGTGTACCAGGGAATTACAAAAGAAAATCAGCATGTGCTTTATAGATCATGAAAGGTTAAGGAATGCCCTTAAAGACATGGGAGTGCAGACACATCTGATAGTTCTGATGAGGAATCTGTACTCAGGACAAGAGGCAACTGTCAGAACAGAACACAGAGAAACAAAATGGTTCCCAACTGGCAAAGGAGTCAGACAGGACTGTATTCTTTCACCTTCTCTGTTCAACTTGTATGCAGAACATATTATAAGAAAAGCAGGCTTAGATACAGAAGGAGGAGTAAAAATAGGAGGAAGGAATATCAACAATCTAAGATTTGAAAATGACACCATAGTACTAGCAGAAAGCCTCACATATCTGGAACACCTAGAAGATCAAAGAAGAAAGGACAAAGGCAGGCTTAAGGTTGAAATAAAGAAAACAAAAATAATGACCACCGAGGACCTTTACAAGTTCAACCTAGACAATGAAGAAACAGAAATAGTAAAATAATTATCATACCTGAGATCAAACATTGATAGAAATGAGGACTGCAGTCAGGAAATCAGAAGAAGATTAAGAATAGGGAGGGTGGCTATGAAAGAACTAGAAAAGATTCTAAAATGCAAAGATATACAACTGAGCACAAAAGTTAGAATCATACAAGTCATTGTATTCCCTATTACCATGTATAGATGTGAGAGCTAGACAATTAAGAAATTTGATAGGAAGAAAATCAATGTATTTGAGATGTGGTGTTTGAGAAGAGTGCTGAGGATCCTATGGACAGCCAAAAGGACAAACAAATGGATCCTAGAGCAGATCAAGCCAAAAATCTCCCTAGAAGCCAAGATAACCAAACTGAGGCTGTTGTACGAGAAGGAAGGACTCATTAGAAAGGACAATAAGTTAAGGAAAAGTGGAGGGAAGTAGGAAGAGAGGAAGGCCACATGCTAGATGGGTGAACTCTATTAAGAAGGTCACAGGTATGGGGTTGCAGGAATTAAGCAGAGCAGTGGAGGACAGAGGTTCTTGGAAAAGTCTCATCCAAAGGGTCGCCATGAGTCGAGATCAACGAGGGCAGTTAACAATAATTCAGGAATGTTTTTGATTATTAGCTATGTAAGTATTCATACTACTGTCCCCACAAATGATAAGAACTATACAGAACTATACTGCAGTGGAATAAATTTCATTAAAGAAGAAATGTTTTTCAAGATACATTAATCTGAAACCAGGAAGTCATTTTCATAAAAGATAATTACTGTAGGCTATACTTGAGAGGAATGAATCGGCAAACCACTTCTGAGTATTCCTTTCATAAGCCTTATGAAGTTTATGTGGGCACCATAACTCAACCAGTAACATATACACACACTCTGTCTGGAAATTATGAAATCAATCATGGTAACATACACATTTGGTGTTGAAATTGTATCATGGTATATAGACATTAAATCATAACAACATATGTATGTTTGCACACTTGCTTCAATGTTACTATGACGCATGGAATTTGTAGTATCTTTCAGATTTAGAGACAGGATATCTTCTGGATCTGCAGATAGCAAGTGGCTTTGACTTTTGTGTAACTGAAGTTTAGCATTCATACAAAGAGCAGTTTGAGTGGAAGCAATCATGTTAAGGAATCTGATGACCTTAAAAGATGCTTTTGCTATTGCTGTGTGCTTTCAAGTCATTTCTGACATATGATGATGCACTCAGTGAATTTTCTTTGCAAGATTTGTTCAGAAAGAGCTGCCATTGGCTTCCTCTGAGAGTGAGAGAGGGTGAATTGCTCATGGGTGACCATGGACAACTTGCCTAATGCCACTCATTTGGTTTCTATAGCAAAGAGGAGATTTTAACCCTGGTCTCCCAGAGAGCTAGTCCAACATTCAAACCTCTTCATCAGCTAGTCCTCAAAAACATGTTTTAGTTTAATGGATATGGAAATGGTTAAGTGTGGCAGTTATGAAATGTTTCTGGTCAAAGTTAAATATGCAATGGATTTGTTGAAAGCAAATTTTACTATAGGCATCAACGTTTTGGAAGCAGGATTCTTCTAATCCAAATTTCTCTCTCTTTTGCTCCAATCAGTTTGTGATAGCTATTAAGATCTCTTTTTTTATGTTTTGCTGCTGGTGTGTTAGTAGCATGGCTCCACAATAAATAATCTTGCACACACAATTATTACAGTGCAATTTAGAATATTTTCCTCTTCAATAGCCAGAAAAGATAACCTTGATGGTAAAAAAAAATATTGTTCATAGGCCAATAATGTCTACAGGGGAAAGAAACCTCACATGTTTTAGATTCAGAAACAGGAACTATCTAGCTCAGAAATATGATTTCTTTGGTTTGTTTGTTTGTTTTTGCAAAAAGAGAGTTGTAACAGCTCTCTAAGTAGACTACTGAATTAAAACAGTTGCCATTGTGTTGCTAAATATCCTGGAACTTAATAGTAAAACATTGTCTTTATTATCATTTATATCTTGCCTTTTCCCAAGGTCATTTATAGAATATTAAAAGCAGTACAGATTACAAACATACATTTGTTAAAACATATGAAGGTTCTATATAATTATAGTTATATAAAATGTATAAATATGTGGATCTTTTTCTTACTGATATGTTTCAGACTGGAGGCAACAACCTTGCAATCTGTTGTCCAGTTCAAAATGACACTGAAATGGATGTTGGGGCTATGCAATTTCTGTCACTGTCTCAGGATGAGGGCTGCAAGCTTCAAATCCCATTGCACCCACTATGTCATCTACTTAATCTTTCCCTACTTTGTGTTACTCATTGGTAACAGATAAGAGAACCAACACATTGCAGCACATGGGGCATAGATTTTATAGAGTTTTTGGCTTTCTGTGAATCTACAAAAGAAAAAAGCAGGTGGACAACTAGGGAGAAATAGCAGAAAAGACACATTTGATTTGTGGCACAAAGATTGTTCAGTCTACAAATAATTTTTGAGAGCAAATGGCAGTAACTGTAACTTCTAAACACAGAGGGCTAAAATTACATAAGAAGCATTTTTGGCTCATGTAGGCATGTAAAACGTCACATTCTTCATTCTTGTATGCAAGGATAAGCAGTCTCTATGGTTTTTCCCATAATGTGAGAATTCCAAAGAGATATTCACACTTTACAAAGTCTCTCGGGAAATCACACTGTGCAGAAATATACATGTCATTCAGAGCAAAAGCATATCTGTGTTTTTTGTGCAGAAAACATTTTCTCTTCACACAGAAGAATTTCTGTGCAGAATCATTCCCCAGGAGATTTTGCAAAGTGTGAAGAATCTCACTGCTGAACTGTTCTCAGTGGGGGTTTCCTGCATGTTGGAAAGCACATTATGCTGTTGGAAAATGAATAGCAGCAAATATTCTTTCCATCTACATTCATAAAGCTATGGGTTCTTTAGACCTTTAATTCATTTGTTTCTGGGTCCCAAAGCCTTGCCATACAAAGATAATATTCATGTTATCTTACTTATGATCCTTCCCCCCCCCCACAGAACTCAAGCCAGTGTATACAACTCTTTCCCATTATCCATCTTATCCTTATAACAATCCCATGAGGCAGTTGGGCTGAAATACATAACTGCCTGGTGATCAGTCATTAAGTCACTCATTAAGTGGATTGAATCTGTGGACTTCTTGGCCCTGCTTCAGCACCTTAAACACTATACCACACTTGCCCTCTGGATAAAATGAGCAAGATCCAGGTGGCAAATTTCACCCATCTGCATACTATGCACCTTCACTAGACCAGATATGTGGAATGTGCAGAGGAAGCTATCAGTAAGTGAACTACATCTTCCAACATACAAGTGGGATATCGTAAAGTTTTAATTATCACTTTTTTAAAAAAATTGACAGAAAGTTTGTTTTAATTTGTAGTTGTTAACTTATACCTATGTGGTCACCATCCAGATTTACACATTTTCCTAGTCCTTCTTGACCCTTCGAATACCGTTATTGTACAAGTCTTCAGAGACATCCAAGCTGGGCTGTGGGCAGGCAGCCAGCCAGAGGAGGGGAGGGCAAGGCAGTTTGCCCTCACATACACAGTGAATGGCACCAATCTCAGTGACATCACTGATGATGTATAATCTCATATTCAAGGTAACTGAAAATGTCCCACATGTTAAATGTGGGATGAGAGGAACAGAGTCACATGACAATTTCATCTTGTAAACATATCCAATGTCTATTAATTTAACTCACCTACTAATCACAACATCTCTATCCATGCATTCAGGACAGAATGAAATTGGACATATGAGGAAAGGGAGCAGGCTAGCTATTCTATTTATTGCAAGGATTTATATCCTGCTTTTCTCCAACAATGGGATTCAAGATGGGTTATAATAATGGTTTCTCCATTGTCACTCTCTTCATGTGCAAAGTAGCAGTAGCCAGATGCCAGTGTGCTGGTGAATCTGCTCTGAGGGCAGGTCCACACTGGCCAAAATATTCCAGGCTGCTCTTAGAGTATTCTGCCCCTGAAGCTGCCTGAATTCCCCCCCCCCATTACCTGTGCATTCTGGAGCAATGCCAGGCAGCTGTTTACACAGCATCCTGTTGTGTTGCTTGCCACTGCCTCCACTGCTATGTGTCATGCCCTCTGAAGCCAGAAACGTGATGCCCAGCATTGACCACATGACTGGACTCCTCATTGTGATCTCAGTGGGATTGTCCTGTACCAGTGGCGGTGCGGGTGAAACAGTAGGACTCCTGGAGTTGCTCTGGAGGGTTCTGGATTTTTTGGGAAGATCTGGAGCAAATAGTGAGTTTTTAAAATTTGATTTAATGCAGGAATGACCCAGATTCACTCTAGAACTGCCCTTCCCATGTGAGGACAGTCTGCAGTAAAATTGGGTCTTTGGCCCTCTGTCCTGATGACAAGGCAAAGCTAGGGCAGGGAGAAATCAATTCATTTGGCCCTTGTAGACATGCCCAGTTTTATTCCATGCTTTTCAGGAGCTATCTTCGGTGCTGAACTTTGTCCCACAAAAAGGTTTAGTACTGCCCTGCTTCCTTCCATGAGCTGGTATTGGCCTTTGCCACCTGTGGAGGCTTTGAGGCTCTGCACTTGATCTACAATCCTGAAACTTTAAGGTTTCCAATTGTATAGAGACTGAATGTGTAAAGGGCTCTATCCTTTTGAGACTACACTTTCCCTATAAAGAGAGTGATGGTTGAGGGGGAAGATCAAACCTCCTCCCTCTTCTCACATGCTCAAGCAATCTTATCACCTTATCCTAAATGCTAATGCCTTCTTGTGAACTAAGTTACCATAGAAGGGCATTGGTCTACATTTCAAAATGTATTCTCAGTAATAGAAATCATTGCAACATCGAACCTTTTGGAAAACAAGAGTTCAGGCCGAGCTTTCAATGGTTTGTGTGGGAGGGGTTGCACAAACCAAAGGCTCCAGTAACTCATTACCCTTGATGACCTTATAAAAATCTGTGATTGCTTACTGCTAATATAACTGCAAGTGGTGTGTAATTACAAGAGGATGAAAACTGGTGCCAGGAAGTACTTGGGGAGGGAAAAAAAATAAATGCAGAACATGTTGTAAAAATCCTCTGCAAGAAAGCTCATAGATTTTTACTGCTGAGCTGAATGCCTCCTGGGTTTTTTTTTCTCCTGAACCAATTGGGATTCAGAAGTTACTTTAGTACTATCCAACTTCTAATATTAAAAATTCTGTCTCATAAAAAGTGGATCTAACAGGCATCAAAGACTTGCATTCCACTGCGATTTAGATGGTAAAAAATGTAAAAGTGCAGATCTGCACACACCTTAATATTCTCAATAAGGCTTTCCATCTTGCACCCTTTTATCTTGTAACTGCCTCTGCCTGTCAGTGGTGTTCATATTGACATAAAAACACATTTAGACTTCATGCTACTTAAAGTCTTTTTGATGAATTGATTGCATTGATTAGGCAATATATTTCCACAGACAGTTACACCGTGTCTTTCCCCTATATAAATATGTTACACTAAATGTCAGAAAGGCTTGCTACTTACTGGTTATTCTCAAAAATTTTAAGAAGCAATCAGGAGGTATTTCAAAAGAATCTAGCTATTTAGTAGTAACTATTCAGGACAACCAAGTAGCATCAGTAAATGGCAATCACATATCTCTAAATGCTGTTCTGTGTCTTCACATTGACTCTGACTGCATCTGCTCTGCAGAAATAATGCAGTTTGACACCACTTTAACTGTCATTCCCTCTCACTTAAAGCTCTAAAGCTACAGCCATAAGCAAAGCTATCTGAGAGAAACCCACACTGAATAGGGACATACAGCTGAGTAGACAAATACAGGATTGCTATAAGTTTGGTGTGTATGAATTCATTTCCTCCCTTGTACACATATATACAAATGTCAATGCACAAACATTAAGGCACTACATGCAAGATATAGCTGCTGATGTCAAACACCCCAGCAGGGGTAGGCTATGTTGTGAACCACACTGCCTTGTAAAACCCATTGTGCACTATACTGGTTCTGCCACTGTGCCTCTGAATTAGCCACTCTGTAATGGAATTGACTGCAGCAGTAACAGAAACACACACACACCTCACACACACCACCCTGCAATTTCACTTTGTTCCTCTTGGAATCTTGCCTCTGCTTAGTTTTTTATGCTGCATTTTTACACTGAAGGCTCTTCACATTTTCCAAGCAATCTACATGTTCCTTCTGTTTTGATGTTAGAAAGAACCAGCTTGCCTCCATTTTGTTACCATGCCCTCTTGGTTCTTCATTTTGTTTGTTAACAGTTAGCTGTTAATGATGAGCAAACCAAGATGGTTTGATTTCAGGACCAGCTATTGCCCTCTTCAACCACTATTGATACTGAAAAAAGAGAATCCTGGTCCTCTTTACAATGGCATCACTAGAGTTGGTGTCACTCACAGTGTCACACACACCCCACTGACTTCCTCCTATCCCACACCATTCAGAATCCTTTTTGTACTAACAGGACTTGTAAACTGTAATTCCCATATATCACTGAATGTCATGGTAATAGCTGTGACAAAAACCACTAGCAAAACTAAAATTAGAGCTTTAAATTATAATATCATATGGACAGTCTAAATGTATTTACATATAGTTTCATGTGGTTAAAGTGAAAAATCTGGAAAAATGTGATTTTTTTTTAAAGACAAGTTTTAAAAATTAAATTGATATTTAAAAAAAAAACCTAGGACCTTTCCTTTCCTCCCCACCCCCACTGAGCCTCACACCACTCATCCATCTCATCATCATTTTAAAGGGACACAGGCAAATGCCACAGCCCATTTCTGCTAAAACACAGATGTCTGAGAAGCAATGGTATCACACCCCTTAGAATGTCACCTGGTGTGGTCTGCACCCCCCCCACACACACCCCGCTAGTGATGCCACTTCCTCTTTTCATTGTTAAGGAGCTCTTGTACATACAAAAGCCAAGGAAAGAATCAATCCAGTAATGTTATTCACTCATAAAGCAGCTTTTGAGCCACAAGATAATGGAAGAGAGGAAACAACATTTGGCTGATTATCTTTCCTTTCTGTCTTTTCCCTGCTTATTCCAGATTAGCAAAATTGTAGAATTGTTTGAAAGGCAATGAAACAATGGACAGTGGTAGTGAACATTTTCATTACTGGAATCTTCCAATAGCTGAAAACCATTCCATTAGCAGAACAGTGCTACTGGATTCCACGCATAGAGAAACATACCATATTTTCTGGCGTATAAGACAACTTTTAAACCACCTCAAATCTCCTCAAAAGTTGGGTGTCATCTTATACACTGGGTGGTAAAGGAGGAGGAAGATCTGCCCAGCCTTAGTAGCAGAATGTCAAAAACATGTAAACAAATGTGGGCAATTGCAATTTTCTTTAAAAAAATGTGTCATTTTTTTAAATGTATAATGACCTTCACTTCTGTACTATGCAGTTTCCTTTTTTGGGCATGATCTATTCTCATAGTAACTGTCTAAGATGATAAAAAAGTAATAAAATATGACAATAATTGGCAAATAAACTGATCAGGTTAATATTGGATTTGCTACATGGCCAACATGGCTACCCCTGGATGTTTTTTGGCTTTCAAGATACCTCATTTTAGCTGTCACAGGGGAATCTTAAAGAGAGAGCCAATGCACTGGAACCTTGCTATCTCAGGCTTCTGCCTCCAACAAAGGTAAAGCAATTTTTCTAATATTGGGACTGATTGGCATGCTTTACCCCTACATCACTTAAAGTTTTCCTGATGCAAAACATGAAAACTTCTTGAGAAATTCAGCATTCTCTACCTGTGTAGCAGCCTGAGGCTTCACAAAGGAAGGAGACATGCTGGATTCTAAAGAAACATCTTCTTTGGATTGCAAATGGACATTAAATTTCCTTGGCTTGCAAAATTTTCCAGCGACCACATGGCCAAAGGGGAAGGAGCCAGCCTGCATGTAGCCCTTGCCTAACATCTGAACTGAGATCAGAAATAGAAAATGCAGGCCTAAGATTAACATCTTCAATTTTTTTCTCCTGTTTGCCTGATGAAGAAGCCAGTGTGACTTCAAAAACTTGCAATATGTAATTGTGCATTTTGTGTGGTCCAATAAAGATATCATTGTTTGGATGTTATTGGATTTGCTATATGGCCAACACAGTTACCCCTAGCTGTATGTTACATAGGGGACACACACATGTTTATCAGGTTTTTTGGCTGTGTCTATTTCACCATATTGGTATAGTGTTTTGCTGCTTAATACTATTTGCCTTGCATTTCCTGGTTTTAACTTATGGGATGTCTTAGTTTTATCTTCTTCTCATACTAGCCACCCTACTTTGTGTTTTCATCCTCTTCTGCTATGTTCTCTCATTGACAAAATCACTGGAGCACATGGAAGTGACAGAGTTGTTTGCCGGACAGGGAGTATCATATTTCAGGAAGCATAGGTAAGGATTATTTCTAGTTGGGTAGCACAAATGACTTGAACTATCATGGAATATGATGAAAAGAAAATGGCATTTTGAATACATGTGAAAAATAGTATCCATATTATTTTCCTTGTGATAATAATGATATGATATAATAATATATTGATTTCTTACCCGCCTCTCCCTATAGATTGAGGTGGGGGACAACAACAACCAGTAAAAATAACATCAGTTAAAACACATTGGTTAAAACACACATAAATTGGAGATGAATATGAAGCAGAGCCAACTGTCTTTCAGAGACATGGAAGTAAGTAATAAGCCTTATTATTTGAAGTAGAAAATGCATTTTACTTGTGTAATAAATAACAAGAGAGTGGTAAGTATCTTCAAATTCAAGATAATAACTGTCAAGAGTGGAGATGCCAGATGATTTGTCATTCACTTAAGTCAATAGATTGCATTCACTACTGAGTAGCAAAATGTCAAAAACATGTAAACAAATGTGGGCAATTGCAATTTTTTTTTAAAAAAATGTTATCATTTTTTAAATGTATAATGACCTTCTGTACTATGCAGTTTCCTTTTTGGGACATGATCTATTCTCACAGTAACTGTCTAAGATGATAAAAAAGTAATAAAATATGACAATAATTGGCAAATAAACTGATCAGGTTAATGAACTTGACTTCAGAGTATCACAGACAGCAACAGCCCTGAAAAAGCAGGTGTCTGTCTTCATGCTAAGACAAAGAATTCCTTTTTCTACCAGTGTCTTGTTTTGTGGCAAAACTGGGGCCTCTTCTGGGAATCAACAGTTTATCATCATATTTCCTTCATTATCCCTATCCAAAAGCTGACTTCATTGTTTCTAAATATAGATAACATTCCACTTCAAAAGGATATCTTTGTGCTGATAAGATATATGAAATCCTATATTTATCAGCATTTCGGACACTATATACATGTGTGTCTCATACGGCTAGCACTGTGTCTTGTTTCCTCCTCCACTTCCTATTAGAAACAATGCAGTCAACATTTGAACATCCACATAATGCGGAAGCAAGAAGATAATAAAACACCCACCCACCCCACTTTATTTTGCCATTTAAAGTTCTAAAACTATAATCTGGCAGATAACTGGTACCGGAGTATGAAAAACTTCAGAGCTTTTATCCGGCTCTTATCAGAATGTTCTTCTGATGCACTAGCCTTTCCTCCAGATATGAAAAAGGGGACAGGGCCCGTCTATCTTTAATAGCTGTCCAGAAGAAGAAATGTCAGCAATTATGCTCACAGGACAAACTATAAATGTTGAAATTCCTCTTCCATCCAACTCCTAATGGTACTGGACTCCTGTCAGCTTTTCATATCAACATCTTATTCCCCAGCCTATTGATTCATTCTGATTCCAGTCTTTCTCCCTACTTCTTCTTCATCATCATTCCTAGGTCTACCTCTACAGGACAATGTTTTTAAAATCTTTGGATAAGAACCTCAAAGAAATAGATATTGTGAAAACCTATGAGAACCAGTGCACAAATTAAATCCGTCATGTAGGGATAGGCAGGTCATTAGCTACTGGATAATCAGCTCATCATGTGACAACTACTGCCATGTGAACTGATTTAAAATGGCATCCATAGCATGTACAGTATCCATATTGCAATTAACTTGCTTAGGAAAAGGTGAAATAATAGTTGAGCAAATGAACTTCTGCAATATTAGTTCAAAGCACTTTCATAATTCTCAAAAGTTGGCACCATAAATGTACCCCTTAAATTCAACTTACTTGAAGATGGTTCAGATTTTCACCTGTCCTTCAACCATCTTTTTCACAAATAATTTAAAGGTATAGCATAAATGGGGGAGGGAAGTAGGTCCTAAGAATCACATTGGACAAACCACTGAATTTTTCAATGTATTTTTCTGGTATCTTCTTATCAATGTCCAGTAATGTGAAAGCTTTGTGTTGATCTTCCATACTGCTGCCCCTTTTTATTTTTAGAATGTTATTCTTCCTCAGATAATTACTCCACGTAGCTAAATCAGTAGCACTTGGACATAAAAATAGGGGTTTTCTCATCATTATAGCTTGTCATATATTTGAAGGCAAACCAGACCTTCACTTTGAACACTGCCTCTTGTATCAGCAATGTGACATTCATAGAAGCTAATGATTTCAAAGTACATGAATGTGGAGGGCAAGGTTATATTTTATATTTTACCCAAAATGCATTCTGATTTATTGTGAGTGCTTGAACAGCTTGATTGAATTAATAGAGGATGGCTGATAAGCCAATACATTTCATCTTAGAATTCCCTGGGTTAGTGGTAGTCATTCCAGCTGTTTGGATACACAAAGATCAACACAGCACTTATATATGCTCCGTGTGTCAAAGAGTAATGTTATTCAAAACAATCATTTCTAAAAAGCCAAAGCTATTGACCAAAAAATCCACAACATCACATTGCTTCAATTGCCAATGATCTTGCTCTCAATATTTTCTTCAGAAATATTAAAACTAGAACCCTGGATGAAAAATACCTTATTCTGGAGCTATTAATGTCATCTTACCTAGATTTAGAAACAGAAATGCCTGTACAGTGCCTTGTGTTCAGATTCCTGTTTCCACTCTTGACCCAGGGATGGATTAATTTCAGTGGGCTGGGAGGGCTCTTTGAAGGACTGATTAGAATATGGTATAATCCAAATATTCATTAGAAATGGAGAACATTCAAACCACATCCCAAATCCAAGGTCAAACATTTGGATACTTTGTGTGCTACATTCAAAGTTTCAGTGCTTCTGCATTCAACAAGACTTTCCTTGTTGACCATCCTATCTAGGGCTCCTTTCATACTATATAGTTATAGCACTATGATTGGTCTTTAACTCCATGGCTTAATCCTATAGAATCCAGGTGTTTGTAGTTTGTAGAGGCACTAGATCCCCCCTGAGTGAGAATACTACATGAGCGTTTCTAAATTGCACATCCTAGGATTCCATAGGATGGATCCATTGTTACTGTTATTGATGTCAAGATCATGTGGCACCCTGGTCTGGAAAATGACATGGATGTGGCCACTGAGAGAAACTGGAGCAACAGTAACAGGGTTATTATGGTTCAAGTAGCAGGCGCATGAATCAGCATTTGGTGAGCTGTGCACCATGGGAAGCCTGAAGCAACATGCACAGTGGATGGGACAAGCCAGGTATGCATCATGAGAGGCCTGATGCAACAGTCCTGATGCAACAAGCATCAGGTGTAACATGTTCTCAAGAGGACCACCTATAAATGGGAGAGGGTCAGAATCTCCATTGTTGGTTAGTTGTGGTTGGTTGTTGGCGAAGCACTTTGTTATTCTGTATAGCTGTGAGTATTCAAGACAGATGTCTAGTACTCTGTATATCTTTGTAAATATTTGCAATAAAGATTAAAGCCCTCTCTGAGAGAAATCTCACTGTGAAGCTATTCCTTTCTCCATGCTTAAAGCAACAGCTGCATGTGGGAGGTTTTTTCCTGTGCAGTCTGGAGCAAACTCTTTGCAGAAGACCAGCTTCTGGGAGTTCCTGCCTACATGCATCTACTCTGCATATATGTATGCTAGATCCCCACTGTCTGCATATCTCAACAATTGATACCCCTCCACTTTTGATATCAGAATTGTAATAAAATATACTGGGTGGCCCTTTTATGACCCTGATGAGGACACCATTACTAGGACAACCCTGCTTTTCTGGACACTCTGGAGGAGGTGAGAAAGGCTGGAGTTATAGGACAATGGGCTGCTGCTAAAGAGTAAACAACACCGGTAATCCTGCACACTAATCCCTCTTGCCTCAGAAATGTGCATCTAGTGCTCCCTTTCACAATTTAGTATTACCACCTTGGAAAAAATGACTTCAAAGTGATCCAAACCCATTTCAAATAAATTTCAGCCATTTCGTCTGTTCAGTGCCTTGAAATATGCCCCAAGACATACATTTACTATAAATATGGATGCCTTTTCATTGTGTCTTCAGCTTAGTCCAGCATTCAGACACAATCTATGTCGGTTTGCGAGGCCATTACCTCTATTGCTTGCCAGTCCCCATTTGTCCCGGGAGTGATCGAGTCCTCTTTTCATTTCCAGACTGTCTGCAGTGGTGTCCAGATCTGTTTATGTTAGTGAAACCTTACTCTATTCCAACATAACACCTTGATTTCTCTAGTCCTTGTGTGCATGTGTAGTTGTGTGTTTTTAAGTGTGTGTGTTGATTTACCCTTTTAAACAAAACTCATTGGCATTGGAAATTTGTCTCTGGATTTCTATATACCTCTGGTACACATAGGGATCAGTCCCCCTCAGACTATATTACCCAGCCACCCTTTCAGCTGAAACATAAATCTTCTAAGTATTGTCTAAGATTTTCCTTCCCAGGACAGGTCTGCTTCTAGGGTAACACCATGGCTATTAAAGTAGAATCATAGTGCTATAAATGTACAATGTGCAAAAGCCCCAGGTTCCTCTTATCAACCATGGCCAACCATATTCTTCAAAAAGATCCCAAGCAGGATCTGACAACAATAACTCTACCACCCTTCTCTTTCTAACAACTGTTATTGAAAGATGTACTATCACTAGGGGAAGAGGACCAGTCCATTTTTTCTGTAAACACTGATTGCTAAAACCATTAGTGAAAGATTTCACATTTCCCATGTCCAGACCATGGAATTAATCATTCTTCAGGTTCTGCTTCTCCCACTTAGCAGTGCCTGAACAGAGATCTTATGTGTGTGCAGAGGGCTCTGCCTCTCAGGTGGGAACCTAGCATTAGTAAAGTTCCAGGTCACAATAGACAGTGCACCCTCTACATGTAACATTCTAACATGTAGCTTCTGTTTAGGTGTTCTATAAAGCATGTAAACACATGGTGAAAAGCTGTGCATTTATTCTTCAGATGGCCAGATCCCCTAAACAGAGTTTTTGTCAACAACTCTTAAAATTTCATCTGTATGACTAAATAATCCCAATCTACATACATGTAGGAAATGTTAAAGAAGAAGTGTCCCAGATTTACTCAGTTCTGTCTGGCTTCTTCATAAAACTGGTATTATGCTGGTTGCATCCCAGTTCTCCAGTAAGACAGATTTTTCAGAACCTTGCACATTTTTGTTATAAGTTCATCAATTTCCTATTTGAATTTTTTAAAGCCCTTGTTTGCATGACATCCAGTCCAATTGTCCTGCAATTTTTATATATTACTCCTAGAATGTAATATTATCTCTGTTTGACTGAGTTTTTCTTATCCCACCTAAGAGAATACTGTCTAGATATGGCAGTATTTTCCATAGTGAAGAGGGAATTCATTCAGCTTCTTTACAATCTTCATTATCTCCCTAAATGATCATGTCACATTATTACCATATTGTAGTTCAGCTCCATCCTAAAATGGTTTCCTTTAAAAAAAATACAATGAAATGGTTTATCTTAATGTTTTAGCAACATGCTCCTAAAATTCTATGAAGCTATACTTATACCAGATTTAGAAATGCAGAATATATGGAGATGTAAGTGTTGAGATATTTATTCCTATGAGCCCATCTTGTTCCACCAAGATTATGACCAAAATATCCATAATTATTTTATTTGAATTTGCTGTCACCAGCATACATTGAAATATACAACTGCTTGTTTTCATATTCTCTTTTTACAGCATTGTTAATGTAGCATAGGTACACAGGCTTAAGCAAGAACAGATAGACAAAAACAAGTCTTCTAATTCAAGTAAGACAGACCTAAAACAGTTTCCCCCACACTGTCCATGTCTGTAGCATTCACATATCACATATCATAGTAAACTTAAATGTCCATTAACTCAACACAGAAACTCAACTTGAACTTCTCATGGACACCCAACAATTGTTATCTTGAAGCATCTTTTCTTTCTAGGATATCACTTCTTGGAAGCTAGTGATTCCACCTGGTGACATTCCCAGGGAAAAGTGAGAGAAAAAATAATTTGACATAAGCATATCTTTTTCACCTGTTTTGGTTTTGGAAAAGTTGAAAATATGGCAAGTCAGGAAAGGATCAAACTTTGCATAAAAAAGTATTTCTGCCTTAATACAGTAGATATGCAAACAAACAAAAAAATCCCAAGTGAAGGGTACCTTAATAAACTTAGGGTGAATTAAAGTTTAAAAAATTAAACATTCCCCCCCTTTAAGGAATTATTTAGTCCTACAGATTTCAGTAAAAGAAAGATTTCTTGTACATCATCACAGTCCTGAGTTAAGTAGAAATGTCACAGCAATATGGCTGAACTCTTGATGAACAACACTAAGCATTTCTAGTTCACAGAAATGCAGGAAGTTTTTTGTTTGTTTGTTTGTTTTAAAAAAAGGAGCCTCCATCCTGTTGTTTATCACAAGAAATTCAGATACTGAGGGACAAGTTAGTAAACAGAAGAAAGACAGTTCTGATATCTGAAGTTGTCAGATTATGGAAGTAAAAATAGAAAATTTAGCAGGAGAACAATACATGAGTGTAATTCATTGGAAAGAAATGAAGAACGATGAACAGTGAAGTGTCTCCAGTTGGAATGGGTGCTGTGCTGAGTGACAACCTTTCCTTTCAACATCATTCTAGGTTGCCCACTTGTCACAATAAGTGTGAAAACAGACAAAGCATTTTAAGCATGGTAGAGATGGCTTGAACAAAGAAGAAAAAAGAGGAGTAACACTTAAAACTAGTAATTGGGGGGAACCCTTAGCATTTTGTAAATTGTTACAAACTGCCTAATAGGTTTTCAAGGATCTAAGAAACAGTTGTCCTAGTAAGATGACAACATCTCTATGACAGAGAAGGAGAGAGAGATTAGTGTCACCTTACTAGTACAACTTGCTGGCATAGCTCTAATGCTACTAGAGTAAGGGCATAGATTAATGGTTGGTGGTGCAAGGAAAACAAGTGTGAGTGAGAGTCCAAACCACATGGATTGTTATTGCCACAGCCACTACTTCCATTGCAGAGGGGACCAATCCTCCATCTTTTTCTTTTTTTTTTTAACAGAGCAGCTGTTACAGTTGCACTTCAGTGCTCATGAGGAACACACATCCGAAGAAACTCATACATAAAAAGCTGGCCTAGCATTCACAACAGTGTGATCTGCTAGCCAAGCTGTCAAAGGTGCTGGAGGAGGATACAAGTGTTAGTATCAACTTTTTTTCCTCCTTGCCAGGGCAGTAGGAATAAGGATAGTATGGGTCAGTGGCAGTTCTACTGTCTCCTGCACACCAACCAAAAGAGAAGCTGGTGACATGGAGTCACAGAACAGGTGATTTTCCAGGTTTCCACTCTGACAGTACCTTAGCTTTAGCAAGCATCTGGAAAAATGGTGGGCAAAAGTTTGGAATTGTGTGATTACTTGAAAAACTTTCCTACACCATCAACTCTTGTAATGGACAAAAGAAATCACACTTCTGAGGACTGGTCAACCCTTATTGACTATGTTACTACCTCACATTTACCCAGGTCATTGTCAGGACACTTTCTACTGGAACTCAACCCCATCATGAAAAGCTCTCTCACTGAATTTCTGAGTTCATCCTAATCATACAATGCAACCCCAATAACCACTCTAATGCAATTGCCTGTTAAGTGCCCCTCATATGTTTTTTTCTGTTAACTTGTATCCTAAGCCTTTTTGAACATTTTGTTGCTGTGGTTGATTTAGTGTACTTTGTGGAACTGAAACTATGTAAAAGTTTTAAAATAGCCAGGCTCTGTATCTTTGCCCATTTCCTTCTCCTTGTGGGTGTGTATAGATCACTAGTGGTGCTATTGATGCCATGTTCCTTCTCCTTCCTGCCTCCTTCTTTTACATCATGGAAAGCAGGGTGTCACTGTCACTCTGCCTAATTCATCCATCTACTCTAGTGGGAGGAGGTGCTGGTTGCATGACAGCCTATGCAGTTATTCACAGTAGCTTCTTCAGGGGGTTGAGTCCTGCACAGTGCAAGGTAGCACTTGAAACACTGGGGAGTTTGGTTCACTCCTACATATTGGTTCAAATAGTGGTGATGGTACTGTCTATGCTCAGAGGAAAGGCTGCTTCTATACATTGGGTATATGATGTGAGAAGAGAGTGACTAGGATGGGAGAATCTGCATGTGGTTCCTGTTTGGTTATTGGCCCAAGGCATTGCCGTAACAACTCCAGTGGTAGGTACAACGGTGTACCAGAAACGTCTTCACCAAAAATATTGGCCATTTAAATTCAGACCAAGTCCATGTCTGTTTTCCTGATCATTTATAAGTGGACAATTAATATAATTAGACCTCCTTCCCAGGATTCAAAGGGCAGTATGCAAACAGAGGGTTTCTCCAAACAGCACAAGTATTTTAAGAAGCAATGGTAAACCCCCTCAAAAGAATGGAAAAAATAGATATGGAACTGACAAAACCCAAGCAGCTATATTGCAAAAATATGTGCTTCTTTAGACTAGTTTGGAAAAGCTCACTACTAAATAAAATAAATAAATGTACACTTTTTCAGCACCATTTTTCATTGTGCTGAATAATATTTAATGCTGTCTCCTTTCTTTAAAAAATCCCAGTGGCTTCAATACATTTTTATTGCATTCTGAGGCATTTGCTTTTGTGTTGCTCAGTTCCTGGGAATCTCTTCTTTCTCCTTAGCACCCTCATGCCACCAACAACTTCATTCAGAAGGATCTTGCATCCCTTTGAGTAACATTTTCTGAAAACTCCAGGGTCTGCTGTGAGGAGAAAGAGACTGGGAAGTCCATTTCTGTCAGATCCATTCTACACACTAAAATCTTGATGTAATCCAACAGAAGATATTAGGTTGGATCCAAACTATTAAATGTACTGCCTGCTGAAATTAGTGAGATGTAAGTTGTCATTATTAACATTCCCCATTAATTTTGCCATGACCCACGTTCAACTGATTTAATCTGGCTCTAAAATATTTTGGGTTTGGCTTTTGTGGAAACTATATGGTGCATTCTGTCTATGTAGAATCCCATGTCTGTCACTCCAAATTCTCCCCAGCCATAGGGTCGGAGGAATGGGATCAACAGTTTTCCATTTCTGCCACAGTTACCTCTGTCTGTCTGTCTGTCTGTCTATCTATCTATCTATCTATCTATCTATCTATCTATCTCTATTTAAAATATTCATGTAAGGTGTCTTACAAATAAAACAATATAAACAATTTAAAATGATGCCAGATTAAAACAGTAAAATAACTTTAATAAAAACATATTAAACAAGTGAACAAGTTAAAACAGCTTTAATATAAAGTCATACAGATGTACATTTAAACTGGGCACTAAAGGCTTTAATAAAAAGCCATGTTTTGCTTTGGCACCAGTAATAAACCAACAATGGAGTCAATTAGACTTCTAATAGGAGGACATTCACAATTAGGGAGTCACGGCTGAAAATGCCTTCTTCCATGTCCTCCTGCAATATATTGCACCCACAAGTCACACTCTTTCTGTCACAGAGAAAGGCAATGGCAAACCTGCTCTGAAGAAATCTTGCCAAGAAAATCCTGCGGTACATTCACCTTATGGTCACTATAAGTCAACACCATAAATGTCTTGAAGGTGCACAACAACAGCCATTGTTTTGAATGTCATTACCAGAACCATGAATTCTGATGGGAAGCAAATAGGCAATGAATTTGATAGCAACTATAGTGGCTCTCTTTGGTTCTGGAGGGTTCTGGAGTCACTTCCTGCATGATAAAGTCTGGCTAATCCAGCTGGAAAAGTGTCTACTTTCCTTCTGGATAATAAGTAAAACCTGGAATTTAAATTTTATTCCTGTGTTGTTGTTGGGTTTTTTTTTGTTTGTTTGAATTTTTGTTGTTGTTTTTTGTGACAGTGGCACTGCAGTGTGTGCTGTGGAAAATAGCTGCAATCACAGGTTCCAGGACAATTGTAATGGATCTACATGGGCCTCTTAGGAATAGCACCTGTTGTATGGTGTGAGCTGTGACAGCGAGTTAGGACTTCTTCATTTAATTGTTTTTGTGGCTTACTCCAACAACAGAAATATAAATTTGTTGCAGGAGTATGGTCAGATTCACAGACAAACCTCTACATTGGCTGACTTGCCACTTTGGCTATTATATGGGCTTCAGCCGAGAAAAGCAGTGGTTGTTCAAGATGCTCAGAAGTGGGAAACAGTCAGCTACCATTAACCAAGATTGAATTTGGACGAGTGACAGATTTGTTGTCTGAGTCACTGCTGGAATCTTTGCATGTCGCTCATTTGTCTGGCATTTCACTGATCAAAATAATGGGTTTTTAAACAATAGGATATACCATGTTATAACATGGTAGAGCTACCACTAAATCAGATTATCCTTCTTTTTTCCCTTTCCTGCCTATCCTTAGTATTCCCAGAATTAACATTAATTTACATGCCATGTCCAAATGTACTTCATATTTCAAATAGATTAGAGCTAGGTTCCTTTGAAGTAGTCATAATGTTTGACAAGTCTTTCTTGTTTTCCCTTTTGTCACTCAGATGAACACAGTGCCCACAGTAGATGCAGGTTTTTCCCTCCTCTTCATTATTATTATTTTTGTGGCATCTTCTAACTATGTCAGAAACTGATGCTTTCTTGGTGCGTAATTTCTAAAGTTGTGGAAGAGGGCAAAAAAGGGGCAGAAAATGGATGGTGGAATTCACACATTCACTCCAGTTGGTTGTTGAAATGGAAAAGTATTGTATGGCTACTTGTATGACAATAATACTGAAGAAATAATAAGCTTGTACCTCATAGAATAGTTTTAAGAGATGAAATGATGTGTGCAAACATCTAGGAAAAACATTCTAGGTATGCTAAACAGCAACTTTATTTATTTGTTGTCAATGTACCCATCTTAAACATCATCAGGATGGCATGCATGGATCTTCAGTTCTGTTTTAATCCTACACTTGCTGGATTAGGCTGGAAGACAGAGGCTAGCATCCTATTATGGACATTTACATACATATTTTCCCCTTGTGTGTGTCTGTTCTTGTTTGGATGCTATGGGGGTTGGTATTTCCTCCCTTCCTCTGCACTGCCCAGCCCACCTCTTACTGGACACTTTGTGAACCCCCACCCCAGCCATTCCCTGATTTTTAGGGAGCAGGCAGGGTCACCAAAATGTCTCTCCATAGCCAGATGCAAAATCAGTGCTGAGATCCACCAGGGGTTTCAGAGGTGATGTCAGCCTTTCACACCTGGCTATGTCTGAACACAGATGCTTCTGTGTTCCTACCCAGTCTCCAGAAAACAGGCAATAGCCATGAGGTGGTTGGGAATTTCAGAGGCTGTTCAGTAAATTGGGATGGTATACTGTTCAGCCTAGCATAGGTCCCTCTGGGGACTACTATGTTACACTGAGCCATACAGGATTACAACCAGAGAGTTGCCCAGGGTCACCAAATCAGAATCTTAGCTGTATTTTTGTATAATTTTCTTCTGTGAAGTGCTTTTTTTTTTTTTAAGGCATAAAAGCAAGCAAGAAACCAACCATTCAAACAACCAACAATCCAATTAGGCCAACAGAAGCTTTGAAATCAGGTCCTAGTATTACACCACCATACTGTTTTGTTTTTATCACACTTGCTTAGAATCCCATTTCTGGGAGAAGGACAGAGTATAAATCCAATCAATTATTACTCAGTTAATCAATCAATCACATACTATACTTGGAAGAACAGAAGCATCCAATGGCACTTGAAACACATTGCTATTTGGCCATTTGTTGATGCTCCCTATAATCCAGTGTCAAAGAACAGAGTATTTCAGTAGCATTAGGGAAGTTTATTAGTCAGTGGTTATTCTTTTTTGTGTCTCCCTTGTGTGCTGAAAGCTAAGTTCTTCCTTCTCACCCTCTCTTACAAATACATCTTTCTCCCATTTTCTACCCTTTCTTGCCCTAAATCTGGCTTGGAGAGAATATCAGGCAGTTGGTATATTTTCATGGTATATTGTGTATATATAGACTCAATCTTTTTAATCTTAATATTTTTATTATGACTTTTGCAAATATAAAAGGATAAAATAAGCAAGGTCAGACATTGCTGATTGTTTGTCAAAAAAAGAGAACAACTGCATCTCCATCAAGAGAGACTCAAAGGCAAGGGGTGGGGGTTATTTTACGAAACACATGTACATTTTCAAGGGAGAGGCAAGACATTAGCAGCTAACAGAGGCACATTGTCAACTGCAAACATAAATATTTCAGATTTCAGGTACGGTGGGAATGTCTTTTTTTTTTTTTTACAAAAAAACCCCCACAAAACCTGACAACAAGAGGCCCTTGAGTCAGCAATGACCATGGGAGGTACTTCAAGAGACATCTGAAGAAATACTGACAGGAGCCACTGTAATAATAATAAACTCATTTGAAAGCTACCTAAGAAAGTAGAGAACTGGGACAAAGGAAGTGTAGTGTGGTGCTCACATTTGAATGTAAAGGAAAGAACTGACACTTCACAGCATTCAATATTTTAGTTGTTTCAGGTTAAATAAGTTAGTGCCTGTGGCATACCCTTTTTTTATAGCTGCAAGGGGGTGATCAATACATTCAGCACGGACTCCGCTGCCTTAAACAGAGAAGTGGAGACAAGTTGTACAGGGAACAATTAGTTAGATATTTAGATTCAGGGTGGAGAGAGATTAAATTACCTGCCAACAGGGTAAAGTATTTAGATACTGAAGAATATTTTATTAATGAAAGAGAGATCAGAGATTTGGAATATCTTTCCCAGATGGAGCATTGTGCTTCACAATTATACATTAATGGGGAAGCAGTAGCTGTGACAAGGTTTAGCAACAGCAGATCCAAGGAAATCCAGAATGTTTTTGAGTTCCCAGTTCCTTTTTGTTTGTTTCCCATTGTCTGATTCAAATATGTCAATGCAGCTTGATTGAGAGAGACCTTGAGATATAATTTATATCTGCATTTCATAGTAGTTTTTAGACTATTTTAAATCCAGGAATGGGGTGTGGGTTGCCAGGCCTCAGAGTACTGGCTGAAGTCTCACATAAGGGCTGTGCTTCTCCAGCAGCTCATTCATGCTGCACAATTATAGCACTATGATTCCACTTTAATTACCATGGAAACCTGGGGTTTGCAGTTTAGGGAGTGGTAATAGTGTTTCAACAAACTACAAACCCTAGGATTCTATAAGAAGTTGCCATGGCAGTGAAAGCGGAATTATAGTGCTACAATTATGTAGCGTGAAAGAGTCCCAGGTTTCCAGGACACAAATCTTAGGGCATGAATACATCCAGGGAAGGGGAAAATTGAGTTTTGCATGTGAGGTGGATTATAGCCCTCTCCACCCATTCCCACCTGGTTCCAGGACCTTCTGGCTCATCTCCACTGATGAAATAAAGCCGTATGACACCACTTTAACTGCCATGGCTCAATACTATGGAATACTGGGAAATGTACTTTTGTGTAACATTTAGTCTTCTCTATCTGGTGGCACAACAAACTACAGTTCCCAGAATTCCACAGCATTGAGCCAGAGCAATTAAAGTGGTGTCTAACTGGATTGTTGTTGCAGTGTGGATGCAATCTCTGCTGTGAGAACAAGACAATATCTGAAACAATTATTTTGTTTTGATTTTCCTGAATTATAGTTTAAACAAAACACCATTCTTAAATTTTGAAGCAAAAGGGAACTATGATTCTTCTTTTACATCTGAACTACACTATTTACAGAAATGGCAACATAGCTTTTCATAATTTGCTATCTTCAATTTGTTTTTAAAATGAAATGTATAGTAGATGTTTTCTTCTGTAGTTCTTCCCTTAATGTTAGTATAATATTTTGTAGTCTGTAGTCTGAAATGCATAAACCAAGCATATGTCTTGATTACCAGGGGGTTTATGTGACATAGATTCTGAAATTTGGGTAAAATTTAATTTTACTTTTCTTTCTCTGTAGCCTGAAACAGATGGGCCAAATAACTCAGCTTCTGGTCACATTTGGGATGTAGCGGTTAGATGACGCATGGCTCAAGCATGGCCAAAAGCTACGCCGAGGCTGTGTCTTTGCTGAAGAACTGGGCCAAAAAGGAGTGGACAAGTTCAAAACTGCAGTGGTGGCCCAAATCAGAGCTGGGCCCATGCAGTTGCCAAGGCCCCAGTGATATCAGCACTGGAATGACTGCAGAATACTTTATCAGGCCCATCTGTTTTGGCCCTCTGATTATAGACTCTGTCACTGTAATAGCCTACTTTGCAAATTTTGAGCTGCCATTAGAACATACTAGATACTTTTCCTAGGCAAGGAAACTGGTCAGGAGTAGAACTGCAGGCAAGATGGATGAAGCGAAATATAGGGTAATATTCTGCAGGAACTGTATGGGTTAGAGTTTCCTCCTCTAGCATAACAATAAACCTAAAGCACACAGCAAAGGTAACACTGGAGTGCTTTAAAAATGAAAACACTGTATGTCATAAATTGGCTCAGTCAAAATCCAAACTTCAGCTCAATTGGGAATCTGTGACAAGACTTCAAGTGGTTGTTTACCAACAGTGCCCATCCAACCAAACAGAGCTGGAACAATTTCACCCTGAAGAATTGTCTACATGATCTAGATGTACTTCATGATCCAGATATACAATGCTGATAGAGACTTGTCCAAGAAGATTTATAATGGCTGCCAACTGTGTTTCTACCAAGTACTGATTCAAGGGGTTGAATATTTGTACAAACAACAAGTGCCACTTGCTTATTGTTTACTTAACTTTTGTGCCATAAATCTATTTTGCCATCTTCACAGTGCTAAGCATCATGTGTATACCAGGTGTAGATTAATGTTTACAATGCTAGTCAAATCCAATTCGGTTCCAGTTTTTAATATGATCAAAATAGTGAGTGTGTGGGAAGAGGATGTGGATACTTGCATCATACTTGAGACAAAACAAGGATGGGAATAAAATGCAGGTGGGATTTGGAGAAACTCAACAAAATTGAGAATGAGACATTTTCACATCACTAACAGCAGCTCTAATCACCCTTCACCATTGGCCATTCTGACTAAGGTTGATGAGAGAAGCACTTCAACATCATCTGGTTGACCCATATTTCCCATTCCTTCCTAATGGGAAATGGCATGTCCATGAACTTTTGAAGTCAAGCTAAATCCCATAAAATGCAACAGAATAAAACAATTGTATTCATCTCCTAAAAATAGATACAGAGATTTTTCTGGCATGTAATGACTTGGCATAAGTTTGACATTCCTGGTAGCTTTTAGATCATGAAAGTCTGATCATGAAAACTCATGTAGAGATTCAGATGGACTATTTCTGAGAAGGAGCAATCAAAAAAAGTGTAATTCCAATGCCTAAAGTAAAAAAGTATGCAACATGTCTAACTGCTGTTTGTCTCATAATGACTAATGTACCTATGAATTCAGGTACAAATTACAGTTGTTTTATTCACTGGTCACCCATCCTATTTCCAGGGGCCAAGACAGCATACATACGTTCTGTGCTTATCATTGCAACCACTCTCTGATGGAGATTAGGCTGAAAGAGTGAGTGAGCCCAAAGTGAATGAGAAGCCCAAAGTCTGCCAGCGACCTTTTTGATTGTGGGATGGGAGAGAGGCAATGTGTAGTTGAAAAGAATGTGACAACACATTATTCTGAGTTTTTGGACCATTCTGCATTACTTACATATATATCTTTTACATATATCATGAAGCAATTAGTACAGATTTGGTAGTATGCCCTTTGATTTCCATCAACAACAACATATAATTCTGAATTACCAATACTGAATGAATTTGGGGTGCTACTAGTTATCCATTTTATTAGCCAATGTTAAAAAAAACCCCAATGGTATCACTTGCTTATAAAAGTCATTAGACTCATACATTGAACATTCTTTCTTTCAATAAATAATCTAACATGCTTGCCAGAGCTTTATTCTGTGGTAAGGGTTCCAAAGGAGATATGTCAGGTTTATCTCTCCAGCATATTTCATATGGTTAAGACTGATGCTATAAAAATAATATTGTGGTTTTTAAAGGTTCTTTCTTTCTTTCTCAACCAAAGAAAGTACTTTGATTAATTATTGCTTTGTGTTCACATGGCAACAACCACTCATGCTCTTTGCAGTATTGTATGCAGGCTGCTGGGACATAAGCTTAATCCAGCTGCCTTTCCTAGCTACAGATGCATTGAATCAATGGAATTAGTTAAGTATTGATTTACCTTTCAGCAAGTGATTATTATGACTCTGCTCTAATTAAAAGTAACAACTGCATTTAGGCCATTTGGGGCCAATGCAGATGGCCCCTAAAGAGGGGCTCTGTGCCACCCCTGGGAGAGCTGGATCGGGGCTGTGGTAACCACATGCCACAGCCCTGATCTGGCTTTTTGCCACTCCACGCTGCACCAACAGGGCACCCTAATGCTGTGTGCCATGCGGCCGGGCACACACCATGACAGTGACATGGGGACGGAGTCAAGCCAGCCAGCGTGTGGTTACCCTGCCCCAATTCCACTCCCAGGCCAGTCCTTTTGGCTTCTCTCTAGGGACCTCTAAGTCCTCCAATGCAACTCTATGGTCATTTAGTCATTAATTTCAATTTTATCCTCAGTTTTGGATTTCCATTATGTCCAGAAATGTATCCTTTGTGGATAAAGGGGTCGTAATGCAGTATAAGAACTTCCATAACTTGGCTCAATCACTAATCAGAATGGAGATTGACATCAAGAAATTAGAAGAAGACTAGAACTTAGAAGGGCAGCTATGAATGAGCTAAATAAGATCCTGAAATGTAATAATATATAATTGAACACTAACATTAGGATTGTCCATGGCATTGTATTTCACTTTTCTATTAATGGCTGTAAAAGCTGGACAGTGGAGAAATCAGGTAAGAAGAGACAGAATATGCTAATTTGAGACAAATGTCTCCTAGAGCAAATCAAGTCTGAACTTTCCTAGAAACCATACTGACTAAACATAGGCTGGCATACTTTGGCCATATAATGAGAAGACATGACTCACTAGAAAAATAATAATGATTAGTAAGGTAGAAGGAAGTAGGAAAAGAGGAAGATCACATTTCAGATGTGATCTGGACTCCAGATAGATTCAATCAAGGAAGCCAGGGCCCTGAGCCTTCAAGACCTAGCAGGATGACTGAGGATAGTGTGACTTGGGAGTCACATTCATAGGGATGCCATAAATTGAAATCAACTTGGTGGCAGTTAACAGCAACAACAGAATGATGTCAGGCATGCATTTTAGGAAAAATATAACCACTGCACTGGCTTCCAATTTGCTTCTGAATTCAATTCAAGGTGCTGGTGTTGACCTACAAAGCCCTAAACAACTTGAGGCCAAGTTATAGGAATAACCATCTCCTCCATTTTGAGATCTTCAGAGGAGGCCCTATTCTGTGTCCAACATCTCATAGGTTGGTGGGTACCCATAAGGGGTTTCTCTGTAGCAGCAACTTGACTGTGGAACTCTCTATGTGAAGAATTTAAACTCCACATCCCTTTTAAACTTCTGACAACCAGCTAAAGTAGTACTGTTCTGCATGGCATTCAATATTTGAAATTGCTGTTTTACCTTTTTCCAAATTAGATTCTATTGTTGTTTTTAAATTGTTTTTTTGGAGTTTTTAAGGGGCATTTTAATGTATTTTAAAAATATTTTAATCTTTGTGTTGGAAGAGGAGGGAGAGGGAAGGAGAACAATAGGAGGACACAGCATGGCAAGTACAGAGGGAAGGAAGAGGAGGAAGGAAAAAGGAGGACATGGCATGGCAGGTGCAGGGGAGAAAGAAGAGGAGGGAAGAGGAGGATTGTTTTGAAAATGGAGACACCTCCATTTTTAAAATGATTTCCTGTGCAATCTGGATCTGTCCTGTAGTGAGTTCTCACTACCAAAGATCTGAATTGTTGCGGCGGAACAAAAAAGATGCAGTAGGTGACCTAGTGGAAAATGCACCAGGGCAAGTGGGGATTTTGGTGCCCCCCTCCCCCTGAAAACTGCACCAAGTGCAGACAGGGGAGTGTGAATGCCATGAAAATAACCCGGTTTCCACACTGGCTTATTTCCCAGGAATTTATCATAAGGGGGACAAGTGAAAGTATAAACAGTGGTTAACCCATGATAATTCCACAATTACACTAATGGTTTTCACACAACATTGAGATGAAATGTGATTAAAGTGCCATTATCCCATGAATAACCAGGCAAGAAACAGCAGCAAATCATTCACGGGATTTTCCCGTGCATGACTTTTTGTTGTTTATTGTTTGGTTATTCCCTGGTTATTCATGGGACAATGGATCTTGTGTTAATCTCATTTTAATCACATTTTAATGTCAACTGCATGATTTTTATGGGTTAATTACTGTTTAAGCTCCTAATTTCCTTCCATGTGATAAATTCCCTAGTGTGAATGACCTCTATGACAATTAAAAGCAACAATTGCCACAGAGTGGGTTGCCTTCACCTGAAGTGAAGTCTTTCAATTGCCTTCCACCTAAAGGAAGGAGAACCCTTGTCACACAGGAAGGTATAAACAAAAGTGGGAGAATTCTGTTGAATTCCTACTATAGCAATCTAGTCTCAAAATATGTATTAATACCAGCTGGGCTTCCAGGAAAGTGACAATAGGAAAAAAATTTATCAAGCATTGCTTGAAACTACTGAGAGACATGGAGTGTACTGGAATCTCTTAGATCAGTTCCATTGCTTTTCTTTAGCCCCATAATGTCTGACTCCCACAGAGCATGTTTATACAGGCTTTCTGCCAACTTAAGGAGAACTTCATTGCCAAAGAATTAGGTGAAAAGGAAGATTTTGGAAGATTATACTGATTATTCACATATCTATTAAATTCATATGGAACCCTGTGTCTTTTTCCATGCAGCAGGAATAGGAAGCATTCAATGAAGAAAATTTAATAAAAGCAAACGTTCTGATAGGATTACCACATCAAATGTGTTCTACATGATTCTGCTTTAAAATTAGAAAACATATCTTTGCTTGATGCATCCTGTAGGGCAGTGAGCCAACTTATGCTATTTTACTATTTCTTGCTTCATAAAGAATTTCATTTAAACTATGGACCTTGTGATAGGTAATTATATGCAGGAAGCGAAACACATATGAATTTTATATTTATGGTTTCCACTGAGGTCACCATTTAAATTCCAGAAAAAAACTGCCTTTAGAAATACCAGTTAGTGTGTCATTTTTATTTTAATTGCATTTCCTCCCCTCTGGTATAACATGATCAGCTAAAAATCAGAACACATGTTTTATGTAATATATTCTGAATCTAACAATAAACTCTTACTATCATGCCATCAGTCTAATAGAGCTGGTATCTCACAACGGTGTAGTTACTTCTCCTTTGCACCAAGAGAAATGAAAAGGGGGGGGGGGCTCACATGGAATTCAAACCACTGATCTTAATAATTAGTCACCCTTTTGTATGTTTTTTTAAAAAACATACACAATGCTACATCTTTAAAAACCAAACAAAAACACTGTGTGCCATTATATGTTGATTCTGTATAAAAAAAGACTATGGGTAATTGTTGCTTATCTGTCCATTACCAGATAGATCTGTGTTATGGACTTCCAAATGATGAAACCAAACACAGCTTTGGATCCTGTATGGAAGTGGGTGATGTGAAAGCACAAGCTTTTAGCACTTCCTGTTTTCCTACTTCCGGTGTAATGCCTGAAGGAGGAAATCACTTGTCTCCCCCACAAACTGGTGCCTGAGTTTGTGCACATCTGGAATTCATCTGTCTTCCTGCTGGAGAGATTTGTTAGTTCCTCCTTCGGAAGAGATACAGGAAGTGGGGGGAAAGGGGGAAATGTGATTTCCTGATGCCTCCATTCCATCCATTTCTGTGTGACATCTGAAGCAATTCAAATATTGCACCAGCTCCTGCCATCATTTGGTGAACATAAGAACTCCCTCCTTGAACTGCCTACATAGTCAGGGTATGATGGTGATGACCTATTGTTGGTCTCCAAAATCTGAACAGGTAGGTGTCATAGACATGGAGATTCATTTAGTGATGGCACAGGAGAATTGAATTTTCTTCCATAATTTATTCTGTATCTCTTCTTTTCTCTGCCACTCTCACCCACCCACCAACCCAACCACACAAATTTTGGAAGTCTTTAAAGATGTTTTTCTTTCTATCTTCATATGATCAACTGGACTTCGAAAAGCAGACAAATAAGGACTTAGATGCAAAAATCAATTTTCATAAACAGAAAATATTTCTGAAAAATCATAGGAGAGCTGCTGTCTTTCATTCCTGGCTGTAGCCTCTCATGTCAAATACCAAAGACTGTTCTGAAGAGCTTGGACTACAGCTAGGTCATGTAGTGTTTAATGAACCATCAATGATCTGGAGCATGGGAGTTAGGAAACACAAAACCGTGTATTCACTGAGCATTTACAGTTCTTTTCTGCTCTTCCAGCAGACAGTCCTTGGGTCGTTGACCTGAGAAATGTGAGAAAATATGATTTGTCTCCCCCAAATTTGATAACTGGTGAAAATGCCATTGCACATTCATCTAGACAGGCATTTAGCAACAAGAATATTTTGCCACATGTTACCTGCATGAATATATTGGTTCATTCTTCTGTGGGACAGAAAACATACTTGTATATACCAGCTTCATTTCAGAATTCTTCTCAACAGAAACATGTGATTTTATAAACAATAACAAAACCACCACTTTCATACTGGAGAAGGCCAAGAACAAGCACAATACCTGGTATTGTAAAATTAATTATAAAGTGCAAGCCAAGATTTGATACTGAAGCTCTCTAAGCTATTTCCTTTATGCCAAAACCTACATCGCACCCAGTGCAGAACTTTATTACAGGACTGTGAAGGAGGAAGACATTGCTGCCCATTTGACTAAACTGGCAAGTTTCAGTGCAGTGGAAGTGATGTATAACCTTCAACTGTCCAAGTTTGGAGGGACAGTCCCAGTTAATACTATCATCCCATTTTTTCAGCTGTTTTTAAAACATCCCACTTTCTTTATCCTTCTCCCCTTTCTCCCTTTGTCCTCAGCTTAGTTAGTTGCTGCAAACTGAATTCTAAATGCAGAAGTTGTTTGCGCTCAATTAATTTGGTTCTGGGTGACTTCAACATCCCACTCGAGACCAGTTTGTCTAATCTAATTGGTGCGGCTCGGGGGTTCATGGAAACTATGACAAGCATGGGCCTATCTCAATTGGTTGTCGGGCCCACACATTGTGTGGGTCATATCCTTGATGCAGTCTTTAATACGGAACAGGAATATCTGTGGGCGGAGGTTATTAAAACCTCCGCTTTGTCATGGACGGATCATTTCCTGGTCAAGATGGAACTAAGAGCTACTGTCTGCCCCTCCAGGGGTGGTGGACCTATTAGAATGGTCCTCCCTCAAAGGCTAATGGAACCAACTGGTTTCCAGAAAACCTTAGAGGGTTTAATGGTTGGTAACACCAGTGACTCTGTTGAAGCCTTGGTTACACCGATCTCACCAAGGCTATCAACACAATCGCTCCCAAGCATCCTTTCCAGCCCGCTCCTAATTGTAGGCCCTGGTATATAGAGGAGCTTAGGAGGATGAAGCGAGCTGGACAACAACTACAGCATGAATGGTGGAAGACTCAGCTCTTATCTGACAGAACTCGCCATAGGAAACATCTTGATTCCTATCGGGAGGCACTGCTTGCAGCACAGAGATTTTTCTCCTGTGCACGCATTACGTCTGCGGAGTCTTGTCCAGCAGAGCTGTTTAGGGTGGTGGGGAACTGACGCAGGTACCTCCTGTGCAGAACCCTCTACTTAACTCTACAGCGGCCTGCTGTGATGCTTTTAAAATCTACTTCACAGATAAAATCTCTTGAATAAGATCCGACCTGAACACCAGTGTTTTGATAGAATCCGTAGGTGAGTTGTCCAGCAACTCCATTGATGGCATTCTACTGGATCAGCTTCAATCTGTGAGTACCGATGATGTGAACAAGCTCCTTGGTAGGGTGAGGAAGACGACCTGCCCTCTTTATCCTTGTCCACCTTGGCTGGTCATCCGGGGGGGACACGTTGAGGGTATACCTTCGGGATACCATTAACGTGTCATTCAGGGAGGGCACTGTTCCATCCTGTTTAAAGGAGGCAGCGGTTAAACCCCTCCTGAAAAAGCCTTCCCTGGATCCCTTGTACAGGAATAACTATAGACCAGTCTCCTTGTTACTTTTTTTAAGCAAAGTGATCGAGAGGGCAGTTGCTACCCAACTCCAAGCTGTCTTGGATGAAAATGGTTATCTTGATCCATTTCAAACTGGCTTTAGGACAGGATATGGAGTTGAGACCACCATGGTTGCTCTGGCTGACGACCTCCACTTGGGTATCGACAGGGGTAGCATGACCCTGCTGGTGCTCTTGGACCTCTCCGTGGCCTTTGATACAATAGACCACTCCATCCTATTGGATCACCTGAGAGAGTTAGGAATCGGAGGCACTGCCTTGCAGTGGTTCCGTTCCTTCCTCTCGAACAGATCCCAAAGGGTGAGGCTCGGGGACAGTTGCTCTTCTAGAATAGAGCTTAATTGTGGTGTCCCTCAGGGCACCATTCTGTCCCTGATGCTATTCAATGTCTATATGTAGCTGCTGGGAGAGATCATTCGGAGGCATGGAGCACGGTGTCTTCAGTACTCTGATGACACCCAGATATATCTCTCCATGACCCAATCGTCTGCCCAGACTTCAAATGGTGTCTCTCCTCTCAATGATTGTCTTAAGGCAGTAATGGATTGGATAAGGAAAAACAGATTGAGACTGAATCCAGACAAAACGGAGGTACTAACAGTGACGGACCCAAAACCAGGCTTTGGAATACACCTTCCACTCCTGGATGGAGTCACACTCTCCTCCAAGGACTGTGTTCATAGTCTGGGGGTGCTCCTAGATTCATCACTTCACATGACTAATCAGGTGAATGTGACGGTAAGGAGTGCCTGTTATCAGCTTCGGCTGATACGCCAGCTGTG
>JAIPUX010001232.1:71397368-71413538 GCA_020142125.1 Phrynosoma platyrhinos | reverse complement strand
AAAAAAGCAGTAAAGACGGATCTCTTCTGACAGGCCTTCCTGGAATAATTCTCCCGACCAATCTGATTTTGAATGTTTCTTTTGCTCCCATCTTCCATTGTTTGTTCTAATGTTTCATTTTATTGCTGTTCAACTTGTATTTTAATTCTTATACTAGTTTAATTCGATTTTTATGGGGGGTGGGTTAGGGATTGGGGGGGAGATGGAATTGTTTTAACTTTTGTTCTGTGTTAACCTTGTTCACTGCTCCGATTGCCCAGCAGAGGGGTAGGATATAAATAAAATTTATTATTATTATTATTATTATTATTATTATTAACTCTGCAGTGGGGGTAGAGGGAAGAAGGGGTAGAATCTTGCCCTTCTCTGTAGACTCTGGCAAAAGCAAAATGATGCATCCTCTCCTAACTTGCATGTTCTTTAATATTAATAACTGTAGCCATCTTGACTACGCTGATGTTGTTTGGCCACATGCATCCCAGTTTTCATCTGTAAAGGTTGGAGAATATGTCACCATTTTGGCTGATTTTCAGCATTTGTTTCCCTTTTTTCAGAATTGTTTGGGATTTGGGGGTGCTGGGATGTTAGTGGAAGTAAACCTCCACATTTGCAGGTGATAACTGGTAGGTGGTTTTCAGGCCAAAAGCACCTGAAAATCAGTTCTCCAAATGGGGCGGTTGGACACTTCTTGAAGCTTCTGGCCCATCCCAGCCTTATTACATCCTTCTAGTGCTGAACCTTTAATTTATAATGTATCTAGCTGGGCAGCATAGGAGAAGGGGAAGGGAAGAACTCAGAAAAATTATGCTTCTGGACTATCACTACCAAGATCGTGCAGCAACCATGACCAATGGGATCTTACAGTTGTAGAAAGAAAAGAAATGACTATCTCTGGCGACAAACTGCTCTTCAAGAAATTGAAGATTAATCTTTCCTTCTACATATGGAATTATTGGGATGAATTTTGAGTTCCTAGGTCATAAAATATAGGACCTGCACCAATATTTTTTCTCTATCTTGACTTATAGAGGGTGAGCAAGGGGAATACAGTTGAGATGAGATTTGTAAGACAAAGGTTTACAATATAAGGTAATCCTGTGTTCCTATCCAAAATAAACTCCACAGGTTTCAGTGCCTGGTCCTTTCTGGACAGATCTAGATGTCATGAAGTTGCTGGTGCATCTCTTACTCCTCCCTTCTTTGTAATATTTAAGTCTGATGCAAGCATTTGCCTACTAGGGAATCTGAGAACACATATGAGGCCCATCTCCAAAGACAGCTATGCGTCTGGCAGGTCAAAATACAAAAGTCTAGGAAATGGCTGAATGTACAATGATGCTTGAGGGTGAGGCTTACAATAACTCAAACATCCCTGTCTCTGGTTTAGCCCTACACATGAGCAGGTAAACACCTAGATAGGACTCTAGTTTAACTTAAGATCTGATGGAACATCATTGCACCATATTTGGTCCCACCTGACAGCCAATAACGTGTGGCTGGAATAGGATAATAATTTGAAGTAATTTTCTCTTCCTTATATTGTTTTAATGGGAAAACACAGAAGTAACGCCAATTAACTCAACGGAGTTTATTCCTAGCTATGTGAGTTTAGGACTGCTAAATTAGATATTTTGAGGAAGAAATGAAGAGACATGGAGGCTGAAGTATGTCTCAAGTATTGCTTAGTTCTTCCTTTACAGTGCAACTTAAATTCAACAGCATGGCACTCCTTTTTTTTTTTTTTTTTTTTTTTTGGTTACACTGGGGAAAGAAGTCTGAGCAAAGAGATTAAAAATGCAAAAGAAATAAATCCTAAACAATGGTGATCTACTTACTGCCTATGTAACCTTAAACACAAAACACAAAATTGCTCATGTTGGGAGCATTGCCAACACTTTTACTCCCTTTGTACCAAAGAGTTTTGCACATGTTTTGGGGTTTCTTTATTGTCATCTAATTTACAAAGAATCTGCAAATGAAGACAAGAAGATGTAAACTGTAGTAAGCCAAAGCTGTTCATTTCTCTGGAATCCATAAGTTAAATTTAAAATGAGATTAGGATCACATTTTTCAACATTTGGCTCATGTTCCTTACAGTTCTTATGTATTTATCAGCTTCTCATTGAAGAAGTCCCTGGTGTATCTTTAATCTCATTTCAGTGCATATTCTTTCAATTTTCAGTTGATATGAAAGATAGATACTTAAATATGATTTGCAGTCAAATTTAAAGAAGCTGTGTTTTCTTTAGGCAGAATAAACTTATGCAAATATACTATTTTATTGAAAAGAAGGAGCAGAATAACTTAAGTGAGGAAAACCTTTACTGACATCTGAACGATGGCATAAAAGTTGGAAGGCAAAACAAAAATGTTAAAACAATTGTTGATTATAAGTGAACCATCTAGTTAAATGGCATATTGTTACCTTAGATGGGTTGGGCAGCAGAGCTGGCTGCTACTCTATCTCAAGAATATTGCCTTGTTTTCTGTAATAAGAAGAGGGTAGAAAGAGAAATGTATACCTTAATATGGAATTGTCAGAAGACAGAATCAGAAAAACATTCTAATTTAACACAGGATGAGGGTTGAGACTTATGAAATCATACTCACATAAAATGCTGCCTCCTGTTTTTTAAAGTACCATATATACTAAATGATTCAAGGTGCAGTGTGAAGAAACCGAGGTTACTCCAACTTGCTATGAATCAAATAGGCTCAAGGCTCTCAAACTTTTATGGGCATCTGACTTATTAATTGATTGATTTAGTCTAGTAATGCTAGTTGGATAATTCAAAACTTCAAACCATACAAATATACAGGTAAGCAAAATTTGACCTCAGATTCCAAATACCCTGAGATGTCTCTTCTTTAAGAAAGAGAAACTGAATCCAAAAATGTAGAATATAAAACAGAAGACAGAAACTTCTGAGAGGATAGATTGTAGGAAAACCGTTAATACATGCAAGAGGAATGCCTACAAATTAAAAATACTGTAGGAAAGGCCTGTTTTAAAAGCATAGTATACCATGCTTCCCCTCTCCCCTCCCCCCAGAAATTACATGTGGCACTTTTGAAGAAATGGTGTACAAGGTTGTTAAAATTTATGATGCACCAAAGCAGATTGATTTTGAAGGCACCAGTAACTGGCCACATAACATGCCAACAGTTGCTTCCCATTCTCTTTTCCTCTTCACTGTTCTAAAAAGGAATAATTCTGGGGGAGCAACTATAACTTTCTAGCAGTAACATTTGTGCTTCACCTCAGAAGGCTCCAAATTCAGCCTGTCATGTCTAATTAAAGGGATCAGATAGAATGCCCTTTTAAAGACCATCACCAACAGAATAGATGTTATTCATTTAGAGCAGAAGTGGGCAATGTGGAATCTTCCAGATGTAAGCCTTAGCCAACAATGTGAGGATTAAGAACGTTGGGTGCTGCAGTACAAAAATATATGGAAGGCTACATTTTCCTCACTGCTGAGGTAGACGTTGTTGTTGATAGTTTGACCTGGTATAAAGCAGCTTCCAATGTTCTTAAAAACTCAGTAGAAATAAATGCATGGCTACTGAGTGTGGCCAGCTTTGTGTGCAACAAGTTCTTTATATTTACACTGTAATTTTTACAGTGTAATACAGTAGTTTCAGTTGTGTCCATATGAGCAGCTTAGAGTCCTGGGTTAGATACAGAACTTGTAAAAGTTATTTTGGGGGGCTACAGTTCCTAGAATCCCACATCCAGCATGTCAGTAGTCATACTGCCTGTGGAATTCTGGGATCTATAGTCAAAAAGTTTATTTTCCAGCTCTGTGGCTGCACCCTGTGGGCTTTACTGTTTTCGCTATCCAGGATTCTGGTCCCTTCCTTGTTTTCACTGCAGCCAAGGACAAACGTAAAGCAGGTGGAAACACAATCAAGAACAATATCAGTATTGGATTCACATACCTCACTTTGTTGCTGCTTCTTAGAAGTACAGAATGTCATCTACTCACTTCTCAAATCCAGAACTATAACATGAAAAACTCAATGACACTTCTTGTAACTGAAGTAAATGGTGGTCGTTCCTTCTACTGTGTGAATAATGACCAGATTTTGTTCTTGTGAGCTAGCTTCATTTCACTTGCTCCTTGTATGTGAAAAAAAAGAGCTGTTCGAGCAGATATTCTCTGAATTGCTCATACACAGCACATTAGGAGAAACAGAAATCAGACAAGAAGCATGTATTCTTAAACATATGAAACTGTGGCTGTATTGTTGTTGTTGTTGTTGTTGGCCTCCAAATCATTTTTGACTTATGGTGGCCCTAAGGTGAACTTATCATAGGTTTTTCTTCGTATTTTTTTTCAGAGGGGGTTTGCTATTGCCATCCTCTGTAACTGAGAAACTGTGATTTTCCCAAGGTCACCCAGTGGGCTTTTAAGCTTGAGCAAGGAATCGAACCCTGATCTCCAGAGTTGTAGTCCAACACTAAAACCATCACACTGGTATCCTATGCTTGTATTACAGTTGCATATTTCTAAGTATAACGGAATAGGGAGCAGTTATGGATCTGTAACTCTAGGTTACAAATGCATCTGTATATGGCTTAACTGTCGTATACATAACTGTAAACCCTATTCAGGTATACTATGCATTCATGATCATAGCACTATTGCCACAATTGTAAATGTCCCCAAATCCCACCTGAAATGCCAAGAAACCACTCCAGCTGACAGAGGTTTTCCAAGTTGTAGTGATTGGTGCACAGTAAGTGAGGCTGCAAGGATAAGAAGCATAGCATCTGTCAGACTTTCTTGTTGCTCTACAGATTGGTAGTGGGAGGGGACTGGAAACATCATCCCATTGCCCCCTGATTGCCAGCAGAACAGATCCCCATCACTCAGAGCAGTTGCTGAGTGTTAAAATAGATTTGGGGGTCAGGCCAGGAAATTATACTTATTTACACATTCTTAACCACTCCAAGTGACAGAGTTACACATTCATAATATAGGCTGTGTCCAAACTGCAGAAATAATCCAGTTTGACAGAACTTTAACTGTCGTGGCTCAATGCTATGAAATTCTAGGAAATATAGTTTGTTGTGGCACCAGAGCTCTCTTCAAGAGAAAGCTAAATGCCTCACAAAACTAGAGTTCTCCAAATTCCATAGCAATTAAAGTGGTGTCATGGTAGATAAATGGACTCTATTAAGGAGGCCATGGGTACGGGGTTGCAAGAATTAAGCAGAGCAGTGGAGGACAGAGGGTCTTGGAGATGTCTCATCCATAGGGTTGCCATGAGTCGAGATCAACTCAAGGGCAGTTAACAACAAGAACAAACTGGATTATTTCCGCAGTGAGGATGCAGCCTAAATTGCTGATGCAGGCTCTCAGCCTATTTGAAAAAAATCAAGGCTGAATAAAGCACATTTAATTACCACAATGACAATGCAGAATTATTCAATTATCAGTTTATTCTGTTCAGAGTGTAAATCAGCACAGCTCCCTGGAACCTCATGGTATTTCACAGGTTTGCACTCCCTTGAAATTCAGCTCCAAACAATCCTATAATGTGTGATGTTTTATCTTTTAATATTTCATTAAGGATGGTTAGAAAAGACAAATCAATGATGATGATTCCTGTCAGCGGGAAGCCTTTGTACTAGCCTTCAGTGTCTCTGACAAGTCTGTACATACAGGAATGCTTCTGCCTTTGATACACCGAGTCTGTATAGCAACAGCCATATTAATGTGCATTCTAAATTGACTCTTGCACTCAAAAGTAATGCTGCTCTGCCACTAGATATCCCTTTCAATTGGCACAACAATGGGCGACAGGCTCTCTCATCTACCCAACGTCTGTAATATTATATTTCACATTTTGATTGGAGGCATTTTTCCAAGTTACCAAGTGGAACACATAAAATGGTGTTTAAAATGCCATTTTGTTTTGCTTATGTTTTTATGGGGGCTATGATCCTCTTGCCTAGTCCCATGAGGAGTTGAACCTGCCAATACAGAAGCTAATTTATAGCCATTTGGACCCTCCATCACTGGTTCTGTGAGTCTAAGGAGACAGAAATCTTTCATAGCTCAACATGTCCTATATATGTCACTTTCAACGGCACAGTGGTAGCTCATGTGAAGTTATTGGTTCGTACAACCTTTCAGCAGTTTCTAAACAGAAACTTCATTGTGACTTGTAAGGATGGATCTTACAGCATTGCTACTTTTTAAGCAATGATTTAATTACTGGAATTGACAAACATTTGGATCAATTATTGTTCAGATTTTTAACCAAAGCCATTTCAATTAATGTTGCTTCTCTTGAAACTCTTGCTTATTATGTGAAGTCTTGCTTATTATGTTACTAATAAACCAGCAGATTCCTTTAAAAGAAAAAGAAAATTCCAGTGGGCTTGGTTTGGAAGAGGTGCTAGATTTAAATATTAAAGACTCAACAGAATTAAAAGCTACAAAACAACAATATCATTGAATTCAATAGAATATGGAGAGCATTTTGATATATAATTTATATAAGTAAATTATTTAGTATTTATGCAAATTAGCCCATTATGAAGAGCCCCTGTGTTGTGAATGGCATTTCAACCTCTGTACCTATCAACCGCTAATAAAATAAATATTGAAATAAAATATGTTTTTAGTTCAGATTTATGTATCTAGATGGCATCAAGCTGCAGAGTGTATAAGAGTACAAAGCATTGTTTTTGGCAGAGTTGCAGGCACAGAGAGAAAGTTTCAGACAAACTAATGAGTGGGGTTTTGTTTCAAGAAAATTCTGGCTTGAATTTTCAATATTGCATATAATATCAAGTTACAGTCTCTGCCAAGCAGCGCTCCTGTATCACCTCTCTTCATTCCGGAGGGAGTTCCCCATAAGCAGTGGATGGAGCATATTATCAGACAACTGCTTATTGCAACAGATGCTGTACATACACCATATGCAATTGTTCTTTTTTAAAAAATCAGAGAGGGGGGGAAGTATCCTCATTTTACTAACAAGGAAATTTAAAAATTATCAAGAATCAGACCTGGACCTGGATTTGATCACAAGCCCTTAATGTTACAGTGTGTACCTGGTCTTGTGTGTTGTCTGTATTGAAAGGAATCAAATGCAAATGGGCCATAGCTCAAATGGTAAGACAAACAAATCCATATGATCTTGCATATGTAGAATATACAGTGTAATTCCATATATGCAAAACTGCAGAAAATTGTAAGAAAGTTGCTCCAAGCTGTTGTAATGCTCAATAGAAAAGACTGTTGCCAATCAGGGTACTGTTGTGTGAACTGGTGATCTGATCTGGTATTAAGCAGCTTCCCAAGATGTCTTCTCCTTTCCTGTCTCCACTTCTAACAAGTAACTCATGGACACAGAGAGATTCCTAGCTTTGTAAAAAGTTTGTGGGTTCAAAATAGTATTCTAGTGTCCACACATACTACTGAAGCACCCAGATTTTAGAACATTTCAGATTTTGGATTTTTTGGATAAGGAATATTCAGTTTGTACTAACTAGAGCTGGATTGAACTGGACAGGATCTGCTGCCTTTGGGATATTTAGGCCCATAGTGACACATCCCTAATGACTACTGCCTTGTCTTTCAGCTGCATTTCTTCCACTTCTTGTGTTTAGCTTGGATGGAGTAAATTATATACTTCTCCATCAGACTAAAGTAGAAGTAAGGAATGTGCGGCATGCAGCTCGCCAAGGCCATTGCTGATGTCCACTGTACCCCAGCCAATCCCCCCCATTGTTGATGTCCAATAAACTTCCTGATCAGAAAAAGGGCTTTCCTGGAACTAAAATGACCTGCAAGAGGGCACAAGATGACAAATTGTCCATCATATCCTATGTTTAGCATTCAAACTGGGGTAAAAATAAATAAAATTGGGGGTGGAGGACAGCCTTGCCATGTTCCATGAAGGATCAGTATGGTCCCCCAATCCCAGCATTTGCAACCTCTCCATATTTTTGTCCAGACAGATTTTTTCATTCTTAAGTAGCATCAATCATTCAAAGAGAAAAATGAACAAATTGGTTGAGGTCTCATGATACTCTCCTAAGTTATGGTCCATACCTGCTCAGCTATGGCTTAGTTTTCTAGCCACTCTATCTGTCCTTGATAAATTGACCTCTTGATAAAAACTGTTGGCCTGCTTGCCAGTGAATTCCATTTAATTTTACTTTCTGGACTATATATGATTAATTATTAGAGATCAACAAAAGACATAATAAGTTCAGCAAGCCTCTTCCTTAAGAACATTTATAGGAAAATATGAGTGGTAAATATATGTGTAATGGATTTATAGCATATAAAATCTGTCAGCATTAAATGCTACACACAAGTTGTAGTATAAAACACAAAAAATGAACAAATAAACGCATGCACAAACACAGAGTGGGTTATATTATAGTAGTGAACATGCTGCTCCTAATACAACACTGCAGAAACATCCATTCCAAATAATTAAGTTATTTATATATTTATATATACACAGCTAGAGAAAATGGCAAGTATACTCAGCAAATGAGAAAAAAGTAAGGTGCTATAGTTTTCCAAAAAAGATAAGGCAATAAAAATAAACAGTATTGCAGAATTTTAAAAAAACAAACATATAAACAAGGTATAAATTGAATAGGGACACAGTGGCTGAAGTGCTTAAGATGTTGACTCTGTTGATTGCAAGATTTGCAGGTTGGCTGTTCAAGACTCAGGTACCATGTGATGCGGTGAGCTCCTCTCACTAGTCCCAGCTTCTGCCAACCTAGCAGTTTGAAAGTATGCAAATGCAAATAGATAAATAGGTAACACTTTGGTGAGAATGTAAACAGCATTCTGTGCAAACATATTGGCCGCATGATCACAGAGTAGTCATCTGACGACGCTGGCTTTTTGGCTTGGTAACTGTCCAAGTAAGCCACCAAGAGGGCTGATAACAGCAGGGTAGAAGGCAAACGAAAGTCTTTTGCCAATGCAAAATAAGAAAGCAAGGTCCAAATTACCAATCCAAGGCTTCAGCCAGTGAATGGTCAAGCAGTCCAAAGGTCTAGGATTCCAGGGAAGCAGAGTGGCAAGGCAGTCTGAAGGCCAAGGGTTCCATAAGTCCAAGATAAGTCAGCAGTCTGAGAGTCAAGGTTTTAGGCCAAGGAACAAGGACAGACAGAAACAGAGGCTTTTTCTAGGAAGCTCAGATAATCTCTAGCACTGAGGCAGCTCTTCTGCACCTGCTTAAATCCCCAAGCTGCAGGAGCTCAGCTGTGGTTGATTACTTCGCTGTTTTTCATAAAGTCTCCTCAAACAGCAAAGGCCCACCCTTTCTGCTTAATGCTGGTTGTAGGCACAATCCCTTGGTCTGCCTCCATGGCTGAAGGTTCTGCTTCCAGGAGCTTGGCTGTGGAGCCTCCTGGGAGACTACAGGCTCTGCTGGAGGCTCTGCTGGAGCTGGCAAAGCAGAGCTGGGGCCTGGCTAAGGTTCTACCGCTGCAGGTTCAGGTCCCAGAGGAGGTTCTAGCTCATACTCCTCATCCTCTGAGTCCTCCTCCAGGAAGGGCATGACATCACTCCCCCTCCCATCATCCTCACCCTCACCCGGAGGATGGCGAGACTGGTTGCAGAAGCAGCAATGGAAGGCCTGGACCAGACGGGGAGCATAAACATCCATAGCATTCTCCCAGGAATGCTCCTCCAGCCCATATGCAACCCAGTCAATGAGGTACTGGAGGTGATCCTGATGATGGCAGGAGTCCAAAATCTGGACAATCTTGAACTCTTGTTTCCCATCCACCAGGACCAGGTCAGGTGGTGGAGCCAAGCCAACATTGGGCCAGACCCCCATGGCTGGGAGCAACAAGGAGCAGTGGAAGATGGGGTGGACCCACCATGTCTGAGGAAGTTTGAGCCAGAAGGCCACTGAATTGAACTGGGCCACAATCTTGTAGGGCCCCAAAATCTGGGCACCCAACTTCCGACACAGCTGCAGAAGAGAGAGGTGCTGCATTGATAGCCAGACCGGATCCCCCACCCACAAAGAAGGACCTTCCTTGCATCGCTGGTCTACTCCCTTCTTGTATACCTCCTTGGCCACCTCAAGATGCTCCTATAACAGGAACTGCATGGCCTGGAGTTCCTGGAGCCATGGATCCACCTCAGGGACCAACGAGGCTGGAGTGACAGTAGGGAACCCATGAGGATGAAAGCCCCTGTGGCAAAGAAGGGAGTCTGCTGGGTTGAAATATGGACCGAGTTGTTGTAGGCGAACTTGGCCAGTGGAAGCAGGTTGGCCCAGTTCTTCTGGCAGTACCTGGAATAGCACTGCTGGTACTGCTCCAGAGTCCCATTGGTGCACTCCTTCTGCCTGTCTGACTGTGGGTGGTGAGCCAAGGACAGGCAAGGTGCAATGTCCAGGAGGCACAGGAGATTGGTCCAGATATGGGCGGTGAACCATACACTGCATTCTGAGACCATGTCCTTGGGAAGGCCATGGAGTTGGAAGACATGCTGGATGAACATCCGGGCCATCTCCTTCACCGTAGGGAGGCCAGCAGAGGGCACAAAGTGGGCCATCTTTGAGAAAAGGTCCACCACTACCCAAATGGTGATATAACCAGCAGAGAGGAGCAGGTCCATGATAAAGTCTGTGGACACTACCTTCCAGGGCCTGGAAGTATCAGCAGGGGCAACAGCAAACCCACAGGCTGTCCCAGATGATCCTTAGCATGGTGACACACTGGACAAGTGTCAATGTACTCAGCCACCTCCGCCCAGACACAAGGCTACCAAAACTCCCAGGTGAGGAGGTGCAGAGTCTTGTAAAAGCCAAAATGTCCCACCAGCTTGATGTCATGGCACAGCCTCAAGAACTCCTCCTGACAGGGACCAGCCAGCACATAGAGGTGCCCTTGGTGTAGAGAAGGCCATCCCGGATCATAAAGGGAAAGGCATCCCCTCTGCAGCGTGCTGGTCTACCATCAGGTCCCGTCTCTGAAGGTCACGGATCTGGTCCAGTAAAGTGGCATCCTTTGGGGCAGCAGCAAAGTTATCCGGGTGCAGAATGGTGGATTGGAGCTCCCCTTTCAGGTCCATGGCATATTCTGGCTTCCAGAATAGGGCGTCAGCCTGCTGGTTCTGGACTCAGGCCACATACTAGAGCTGGAAGAAAGAACCTGGACCACTGTTTTTGCCACTGAGAGAGCTTCCATGCCATCTAAAAGTGCTCCAAGTTCTGGTGGTTCATGTGCACCTGGACCAGGTGAGCCACCCCCTCAAGGAGATGCTGCCAGGTCTCCAAAGCCATCCTGATCGCTAACAGCTCCTTCTCCCAGATGGAGTAGTTCCAGTCTGGAGGAATGAGCTGCTGGGAGTAAAAAGCCCAAGGCAATAAATGTGCCTTGGGTCCCATCAGCTGCAGCAGCATATCCCTGATGGCAACAACTGAGGCATCAGCCTCAACAACAAAGGGCATTCACAGGTCCAGGTGCTTCAGGATAGGAGCTGAAGTGAAGTGTGCATTCAGGACCTTGAAGGACTGCTGCACAGCTGCTGTCCACTGAAAGCACACCTTCCCTTGCAACAGTTGGGAGATGGGGCCACCTGGGTTGCGTAGTCCTCAATGAACTTCTGGTAAAAGTTTGCAAACCCTAGAAATCACTAGACGCCCTTCCTGCTGTGAGGGGGTTGCCAAGATAGCACCACCTTCACCTTGGAGGTGTCCATGGCCATGAGGTAGCCCAAGATGAGGTAGCCCAAGATGAGGTAGCCCAAGAAGATGAGGTAGCCCAAGAAGTCCACCTCTTGGAGGTCAAAGGTGCACTTCTTGAGCATGGCATAGAGCTAGTGCTCCTGGAGCCTCTGGAGAATGGCGCAGACATGAGTGTCATGGGCCATCTGGCTGGGGGAGTAAATCTAAATAAATGACGACAAAGCGGTCCAGATAGTCCCTGAAAACGTCATTTATAAAATGTTGAAAGACAGCTGGGGCATTATAAAGTCCAAAGGTCATGTACCATGTCTGCAACACTATCTTCCACTCATCTCCAGCCCAGATCCTCACAAAGTTGTAGGCCCCCTGGGGCACCAGCTTGGTGTAGACCTTGGCATGGCAGAGCCACTCCAGCAACTCTGGGATCAAAGGCAATGGATACCAATTCCGGATGGTGATCTGGTTGAGTCCCCGGTGTCTTGTGCACAAACAAGATGGGCGCACCAGCAGGAGACTTGAAGGGATGGATAAACCTCTTCAGGAGGTTCTTCTCCAGAAAGTCCCTCAGAGCCACCAGCTCAGGCTCCAAAAGGGAGTAGGCGTGTCCAGCCAGAACAGGGGCCCCTGGCACCAGGTCAATGGCACAGTCATACCAGTGCAGTGGGAGCTGGTTCACCTTCTTCTTGTCGAAGACATCTCCAAAGTCCTGGTATTTCACAGGTAAAGCCCCTCCCAGCTGTATAGGTTCTTCTGCGGGCTGGGAAGAAGCAGCCATAGCTGGGGCTGCAGGAGCCAGTCAGGCAGGACTCAGAAGTGGTGGGAGGGTGCTCAGTCAAGCTTGTCTGCAGGCTGAGAAGTGACAGTCCAGTCAACTAGCCTGTGCAATCAATAAGTCCAGAGAAGCAGGAGGCTCAGAGTGTGCCAACTTGCCCAGCACAGGGTCCAAAACACCATAATGAAATTGCGCTTGCAAGGCACTATTATTCCACTCCAAATCCTGCACTATCAAGCAGAAGAATGTCGAGTACTCCATTACAGTCCCCTTGCCTTGCTGGAGAGCCCAAATTTGGCTCTCTGCCATCTCAGCCTTCACAGGATCCCCCCAGGTGGGTCACATTTCTGCAATAAAGCCCCGCAAGCTGTTGAGGAGGGGGATATCCTGCTTCAGGCAGGAGGTAGCCCATTTACTGGTAGGCCCCAAGAGCAGGCTAATCATAAACACCATCTTATGGGATTCATCAGGAAAGTCATCCTTTCAAAGCTTAAAATGTAGCTTGCAACTAGCAATGAGACTGTCCAGCATAGTCCTGTCTCCCTGGAACTTATCTGGAAGGGAAGCAAAGCATTTCCGGTATCATTCAGGAGCTGGAGGGTTAACTTATCCCTGGAGTGCAGCCACACTCTGAGTTAATTGCTGTACTGCACCTGGCCAGAAAACTGCAAATTCATCTGCAACAGCTCATCCAAGGTGTGTTTCCCTTCTATTATACTCCTATCAGCCTAGTTAAGGGGGCCAGAGATTATCTTGCCCAGGAAAGCCACCAGGAGGGCTGATAGCAATGTCTTGTGAGGACAGAAGGCAAACAAAAGTCTTTTGCCAATCCAAAGTAAGAAAGCAAGGTCCAAATTACCAATGCAAGGGTTCGGCCAGTGAATGGTCAAGCAGTCCAAAGGTCTAGGATTCCAGGGAATCAGAGCAGCAAGGCAGTCCAAAGGTCAAGGGTTCCAGAAGTCCAAGATAAGTCAGAAGTGGAAGAGTCAAGGTTTCAGGCCAAGGAACAAGGAGAGACAAAGGCTTTTTCTAGGAAGCTCAGATAATCTCTAGCACCAAGGCAGCTCTTCTGCACCTGCTTAAATCCCCAAGCTGCAGGAGTTCAGCTGAGGCTGATTACTTCACCATTTTTCATAAAGTCTCCTCGAACGCCGAAGGCCCGCCCTTTCTGCTCCATGCTGGCTGAAGGTAGGCACAATCCCTTGGTCTGCCTCTATGTCTGAAGGTTCTGCTTCCTAGGGTCTTGGCTGCACAGCCTCCTGGGAGACCACAGTCTCTGCTGGAGCTGGCAAAGCGGAGCTGGGGCCAGGTTGGTGCTCCACTGCTGCAGGCTCAGGTCCCAGAGGAGGTTCTGGCTCATCCTCTGAGTCCTCCTCCAGGCAGGGCAAGACAGTAACAGAGATGAGCACTGCCCCCTATGGTCAGTCATGACTTGACAATACCTTTACTTTTACCTTAATACATTAAATAATAATCTATAGGCAGAGGCACGTAATTTCACAACAGGAATCAAGATATCCTGTTTCAAGCAGTCTTTTTCAGTTTAGGACTTCAGAAATACACTCCTCTTGGTCCAGATCTTATTAGTAGTTGTAATTTATATATATTCCCTTTTATTTCCTTAAATTTTTCTCAGGCTGGGTTGTTGTTTTTTTTTGAACTCTACAATACTGATCTTCAAGAGTAGCCAGGTGGTTACATATGCTACTTCCTGAAAAATCAAATCTAATGGTTAATATAATGCTACTGGCAAGAGGTGGAAGATAGGAATGCTTGTCTTTTAAAAATAAATGGATAAATAAATAATTAATTTTGCACTCCAAATACTCATATATCTTAGTTTAAAATTATAAATCTCAGCAACATCAAAGAAAGAGAAAAGAAAGGGGGGGAAGAAAAGAAAGAATTTTTATGACTGATGGACTACATTCAAGCCCCTGGTGGATCTTCATACATGGCTGGTAGGTAGGTCATGTTCAGTTTGGTGGATCAACAGCTGAACTGAACAGACCTCTCAAGTTAGAACAATGGTCCATGAAACATTATAAGCAACATTCAATAACTAAAGATTAAATGATTTTCATTTGTTGTTGTTGCGTGTCTTCAAGCCATTTCTAACTAACGGCAACCCTAAGGCAAACATGTCACAAGATTTACTTGGCAAGATTTGCTTAGAGGGGGGGTTGCCTTTGCCTTCCTCTGAGGCTGAGAGAGTATGACTTGCCCAAGGTCAACTCAGTGGGTTTCCATGGCTGAGCAGGAAGCCTGGTTTCAAGAGTTATATCCCAACACTCTAACCGCTACAGTATTCTGGCTCTTTAGAAATCCTCAAAACCAGATAGATTTTGACCAATTTTCGTCAAGTAGAGAACACAATAGTATTCCAGTTTTTGGTCTCTCTCTCTCTCTCTCTCTCTTTATTTTACCTAATTTATATTATATTTCTCAGTGTGCTTTTGGCAATATAATTTGTCATTCAAAATTGGCAAGCAAAAGTTATCATATTTAGGAGCTGCAAGAAATTAATATAATATAATATAATCTACATTATCTCTTGGTAGATGATGTACGCATACTTTAAATAAATAAATAATCAGAGTCACAAGAATGGCAAGGCAGAGTTGAGGAAAGAACAATCCTATATGCGAGTAGCCATCATTTCGAAGACAGGTGCTTAATCAGAGTAGAAACCCAACAGTAAAAGCAGCGATGAAGGAAAACATGATTTTGCCTGGAGATGGAATTTGAGAGTTGGGGCAGATGAGCAAACAATTTGCATAAATTGCATTGCACTGATGCTTGGAGAGGAAGCTCCTACTAATGCTAAGTCTCCCTGGGTAGCATAATGAAAAGGAAATAAATCTCTACAAGCGGACATAAGTATTGAATGAAGATGGGCTAAAACTCTACCAGTGATCAAATGCTATCATTGAATCACCAGCAAAAAGGATTGCCCTTTGTCATATGCCTAAGGCACTGTTCCAAAATGAACAGTACAGAGGAGAAGGAAATTCTGCAGGGAGTATAAATTATATTCTCTTGATAATATTTTACCTTTCCTTCTTCCTGTAGAATATCCAAACAGCATATATGAGGGAAAAAGAAGATGATTATCTGGATGGAAACACCCTACAGTATCCTGGAAGAGACATGACAGGCTGGCTGGAACTCATGTAGGGAAGTACTTGTAACTTTTTATTTTGAAATCACTCTTAACTAATTTGAAGTGCAGTTAAGCAAATGAAGTAATCAATTAAACATTAATGTTAAACTGATAAATCCATCATGGTATAGTCAGCTTGAGAGCTGACATGATTATAGCTGTTGGACTAGGAGTCTAGGAGACCAGAGTTTGAATACCCATTCAGCCTTGGAACCAAGTATTTGAAGTGGTATCATATTGAGGAGGAAACAGACTTGTTTTCTGCTGCTCCAGAGAACAGGACCCACAGCAATGGATGCAAGCTACGGGGGAAGAGGAAGGCTGGAGGAAAAAAGTCCAAATTCTCATGTATCTTATTCTTGCATACAGCAATTAAAAAGCAAAAGAGTTCTCCCTGTTGTATTTATGAGACTTTTTGCAAATTTTTAATCAGATTTTGCATTCCGGGGCTTTGTTTTGTTTTGTTCAACATTTATATGAAGCCGCTGGCTGAGATTATCCGGAGTTATGGGGCTGGGTGTTATCAGTACGCTGATGA
>JAIPUX010001232.1:71366007-71378668 GCA_020142125.1 Phrynosoma platyrhinos | reverse complement strand
GAGCACTAAATTGGTGCTCCTTTCACAAGTCACTGAAGGTGTGCCACAGAAGGCTGGCGGCACACCTTCAGTGACTCTTCCGCTGCAGCGTGTGTGGACGCTGCAGCAGAAGGTCCTCCTCGGAGCACCGGCCATGCGGAGGGCCGGCTGCTCCAAAGACGACCTGGGGAAGGGGTTGGGGCACCCACCGTGTGGCTGCCCCTCCCCTTCCCTGCCCCCAAAACAGCTCTTTAAGCCATCTGCTTCCCCTATAGTTCACATCAAATGGGGGGGGGGTCCAAATCTTTGAACACTGCCCACCATAAACGGTGTGTATGTGTGTGTGTATTAGAGAGGGGGAGCTGTTTGGAGGAGAAATGTTAACGTTCCCTCATCTGCAAACTGAAATATTACAAACTGAGTTTCCCTTAGCCAAAATGCTTGGGACCAGAAGTGTTTTGGATTTTGAAATGTTCAGATTTTGGAATATTTGCATATTCATAATAAAAGATCTTGGAGATGGGACTCAAGCCTAAACATGAAATTCATTTCACATACACCTTGTATACATAGCCTGCAGGTAATTTTATGCACAATGTTTTTAATAATTTTGTCCATGAAAAAAAGTTTATGTACATTGAACGATCAGAAAGCAAGCTATCTTAGCCACCTGTTGACAATTTTGGATTTTGGAATATTTCAGATTTTGGAATTCCAGATAAGTAAAGGCCTAAGCAGACTGCGAGAAATAGTGCACATTAAATTGAGGCACTGCCCTGGCTCAGTGCTAGGGAATCACGGGAATTGTATTTTTTTCTGAGACATTGAGCCTTCTCTGTCAGAGAGCTCTGGTGCCACAATAAATTACAGTTCCCATGATTCCCTAGCACTGAGCCAGGGCAGTGCCTCAATTTAATGTGCACTATTTCTGGCAGTCTGCAAAGGCCCTAAGACTCAACCTGTACAACTCTGAAATAGAAACATTGTATAAGACTTCTGGCTGTTTTGGCTTACAGTTTGCCTATGTGGTAGAGTACATTCAAGTTGTCAGAAGATCAGAGTCTCAAGTCTGTCATCATGTGATGCATATTAGATGCTTTTGCCCCTTTAAAAAACTACAAGGAGGTGCTCACGGTAGCAGCTCTGAAACCAAGAACTGGGCTGCAATCTCCAGTCCTGGATGGAATCACACTCTCTGTAAAGGACTATGTTCACAGTCTGGGGGTGCTCCTTGACTCATCGTTCCTGATGATTAATCAGGTAAATGCGATGGTCAGGAGTGCCTGCTATCAGCTCTGGCTGATACACCAGCTGCATCCTTTTCTGGAAGTAAGGGACCTTGAAACTGTTGTGCATGCACTGGTAACATCACGTCTGGATTTCTGCAATGTGCTCTACATGGGACTACCCTTGTGCTTGGTCTGGAAACTTCAGTTAGTACAAAACATGGCAGACAGAGTGGTTTCTGGAACATCTAGGGGGGACCATAAAACTCCAGTGTTAAAGTCCACCCACTGGCTGCCTATTAGTTTCCGGGCCCAGTATAAGGTGTTGGTTATTACTTTTAAAGCCCTAAATGGCTTGGGTCCAACCTATCTTCAGGACCACCTCCTCCCACATAATCCTCCCTGCACTTTTCAGTCCTCTGGGAGGAACCTGCTTTAGCCATTAAAATCTAGGCTGTCCACAACCTCCCATAGGGCATTTTCAGTAACTGTCCCCAGATTACAGAACAGCCTGCTGGATGAGATCCATCAGATTACAACACTAAACAGCTTTAAAAAGGCTGTGAAGATGAATCTCTTCCAGCAGGCCTTTCCAGAATAGACCTCCCTGCCTTAGAAACTCCCTTATTTCTGCCCTCTCCTTATTTGGATGCTGCTACTCCTCTGTCTGCTCTATTACAGTACTGTTGTACTGTATTGTATATTAATTTGTATTGTATGTTAGTTTAATTTATATATCTTAACTAGTCTCAGTTTAATACTTTTTTAACAGGGGTGGGTATTGGGTCTTTCTGGTTTTATATTGTGTGTAATTTTAATTGTTGTTAGCCACCCCAATTGTACTCAGAGTGGTAGGGTACAAATAAATTTTATTATTATTATTATTATTACACTTGCATTCTGAATGGAACAGCCCAAAAAGATCGATTCAGATAGAGTAAGATCTCAGTCATGCTAATCTAAACTTCATATGCAATAGTTTATTTACATGGCTCAGATTTCACTCTGATGGTGTGGACTTCAGGAATCACTACAAAATTCAGCATAGGATGAAGTAGGGATGAGAATCTTCACCCATAATGTCAGCTCAATACAAATTCACTGTATCCTCACAAAGCTACACCAAATATGTCATAGTCAATATCAGTCTCTCTCTGTAACAGTTCCAGCCTAGTCCATTAGAGGGACAGAAAGAAAACAGATCTTATCCACTAGTTACCTGCAAAGAGTAAATCCCAAAGATGACCCTGCTCCTTAAACTCTTTCCATCCTAGCTGGTAGTTATAAGACCTTTGTCCATTTAAAAAAAATGTGTCCATCCCCTTTCTTTCTGATTTGTATTTTTTTAAACACCCAACCTGAAGGCAGGGACTGTCTTAGGTTTGTTTTATTAAACAGTATCCTGACAATAGAAACTTTTTGGATCAATGACATGGTAAATATGCTTTAAACAAATATAAACTGTTTATATTGCAACATTGTTGAAATTGCTTCATTTCACAATAAATGAATGAATGCTGATTCACTCAATCCACATTCTAGATTGCTTAATATTGCTATTTTTCCTGGTCCTAACACAACTTAAAAGCTTGCATGATCTTTAAATCACAGGCATTTGTCCTGTGAAAGATATCACTTTACCTAGTTTATTTCTCTTCTCCTGGGAAGACAAGGGAACAGCTGTGTCCTTGCTAGAAAATTACATTTTGTACTATGCCAGCATGGAAAGCAAAGCAAAGAATCAATTGTTTCACACTAGGACTTTCTCTAAAGAGCAGGCTGCTCTTGTCTGACAAAGTAGTATGAAATTCCATATCAGCTCACAGCGTTCATATGGATGTACAGAAGGAACTTCTCCCTTGAGAACATTCTACACTTCATTCCCTGAACACAAAGGGAAAGCACACAGACATCTTTCAGTCTCCTAACCTAAACCGAGCCTATGTATGCCTGCTTTGGAAACCAAGTGCTGTATAGCAGGTTGCAGCAAACACTATCTGCAAGACGTAGTTGCCCTTAGCTGGCATCCTGCAATGCTTACAACTACAGTCAAGCTGATATCCACTCATTTCCATTCCATAGCTGATATTTTGGGGAGTGGGAGCATTTTTTTTTTTTACTTGGAGGTTAAAGGGTCAGGTCTTGGGAGCAAAAGTACCACATTTTGCAGCAATGTTGAGTTAGGGGCAATTTTGGATCAAAAATCACCTGAGATTTTTTAATGGGGTCTTCTAGAGCAGGGGTAGGCAACCTTTTCCCTTTAAGGGCCGAGGGACTTCAGCTCCCAGAATCCCTACAGCTATTGGCCAACATGGGACTATTGGCCAACATGGCTGAGGCTTCTGGGAGCTGAAGTCCCTCGGCCCTTAAAGGGGAAAGGTTGCCTACCCCTGTTCTAGAGGCTATTTCTAGCGGACTGCAAGTACTGCACAAAGGGGAGGGGGGAGACTCCATACAGCCCTTTTCTCACCCATGAATTTCACCAATGACAACAGTATAATTAGAATTCCAAATTATTGTTATATCCTGTAGCTGTGTTTCCATAGTTCTGGTGTGCCCCCTTAACCCACCTTGTAAGCAGCACAGCCACCCCCAAACACAGCCTTTTGCATGCTGTCAGTAAGCAAGATCAGCAGAGATGTATCCAGCTATTTCCTGTAGCTGGATGCATTGTGACAAGCAGCCACAGAAATTGCCAGGGATCTTCTGCAGATGACATCCTTGCAATACATTCAGTTACAGAAAACTAGCTGGATGAATCCCCTTGCTCTCTGGCAACATGGAAATTACTGAGCATGAGTGGTGGGATGAGCTGCTTATAAGGCAGGTTGTGGCGGGGGTGGTGGTGTTCATCACTGGTAATTACAGTGACCAAAAAGGTGAGCTGTGATGGTGTGTAAGTCCAATTTAGACCACGTAATTCACTAACAAGATGTCAAGCCTTTGTATTTACAATATGTTCCAGTTGTCCCAGAATTTCCTACAAAGCAAATTGTCTGCCCACTATAATACTGATTAGGAGTGCATCTACCCTGCAAAAATAATGCAGTTTGACACTACTTTAACTGCCACGTTTCCACCCCACAGAATCCTACCCCACAGAATCCAAAAAATTTGTAGTTTTGTGAGGCACCTGCATGCTTTGACAGAGGAGGCTAAAGACTTTGTAAAACTACAAATCCCAGGATCCCATAGGGTGGAGCTACAGCACTGAAAGTAATATCAACTTGCATTAGTTCTATCATGTAGATGCATCCAACATTTATAATTAATCTGCAAGAAGAATCCTTCTCTTCCTGTAATCTGAGAAACAGTTATTTAATATCTGTTGAGGTCAGGGGCTTTGTTTCTTTTTGCCTTCCCAAAAGAGCTAATGTAGTGCAACACTTCAGCAATACTTGATAAGCATAAGATGAAATATTATAATATTACATCTTTGTGTTGCCCACAAGATAATAATGTGAACAGGAATGAGATCATCTGTGGAAAAACTCTCAGGTATTTGTGAAATAGTTACAGGACAACCCACCTTCAGGAATTTTATACTTACTTACTTATTGACTTTCTTATTTACTTCCTTACTAAAGACACACAACTGAAACAATGTATAATGCAAAAGTTAAAAATAATAGACAACACTTTTAAAATTAACCTTAAAATTAATTTCAAAACATTTAAAAACATATTTAATACATAAAGATCAAAAACCAGTATACTCCATTAAAACGCTCCTGCACAACCAAGAAAAATTGAAAGACCTGTAAAGGTATTTGCCTGCCAGTGAAAAGATTGGGAGCAGAAAGGGAAGTCTCTGAGAGGGCCCCTCCTGTGTCCTCCGATGCATCTTTGATGGTGGCAGAACCAAAGGAAAGTCTTCTCCAAAGATCTTAAAACCAAGAGAGACTCACATAGGAAGATGTAGGGCCGATGCACATGGTCCATTTGAAGTGGCAGAGAGCCACCCTAGGGAGCGGCAGATCGGGGCCACGGTAACTTCACTCCATGGCCTTGATCCTTCCTTTTGCCACCCCTAAAAGAGTGGCAAAACCGCTTCTTTTAGGGGTGGCAAAAGGCCATCCTAAGAGCCAGCGCCATGGATCTTCCATGCCCTTTTGGCACAGCATGTCTGCACGCTGCACCGGAAGGGCATCCTGACACCATGCACCATGCGTAACTGTGCACGGCGTCAGGATGACATTGGGTGGAGTTGGCCCATTGGGGCGGTCTGCAACAGCCCATAGTCTTTCAAATAGTCTGAACCCAAGCTGTATTCTGTGTTAAGAAGAGTCGTATGTACATGTTCATTAAGCATGCAGATAAAACATATGCCACCACACTTTGACTGTCTCTCGTCTTACATGGAAATCTGAACGTAATGGATTTTCTTTCCATAGCGGCTCTTTATTCAATCCAGAACACAGGAAAATAGTCCACAGATTGAAGGGGCTCTCCTATACAGACCATCACCTTGTATGTGAGAAGAGTGGCAGAAAAGAGCAAACCAAGATGAAGTTAGTATGCTCCCCTACCTCACAAATTTCATCTACTCAGGGATGTGGGGATTATACTCAGTCTTTTTTGCCTCATTGTTTGTTTAGGGAAGGCAAGAGTTACCTGACTTTTCTGAAAGTGAAATTACATCTTCTAATATGATAAATTCAATCAAGTTTCTGACAGTCTTTTTTATATATAAAAGGAATTTGACATTCAAAAGTGTATTAATATTTTTGGTTTTGCTGAAGCCCTATGTGTATTTTGAACTCCAGTAGGACTGCATAGAAAAATAGCATTGCACACATACACTTTTAAAAGAATCAGATCTGCCTCTTTGTTCATGATGAATAGAATATCTAGCAGAAACAGCATGCCACAAAAGTGCTCCATCCCAGTCCTGCCTGTTGCATCTTTCTGTGGACTGGAAATGGTTGAACCATTTCATTAATGGCCAACTGTAACCAAGTGTTAGGGATCCAGACTTATAGGCCTTTCATCTGCTGGGCCTGCACATGTGCTGAGCATCTGAAATAAGTATGTGACACTTGACCCTTTCTAGACCAAGAAGTAAATTTTAAACATGTTTTTTTTAAATAAAAAGAAATTGAGGAATTGCTAATGCCCTTGTTTGGCAGCCCAACAGAGGATAGAAAAAAGTAATGGGAGGAGCAACTTGGAACTACTTGATGGATGGGAAATCCTTCCCAAGTTGGCTTTATTGTGAAGTCAAAGTGGCAGCTGTTATAGCAAAGCAATGGGCAACACTGTGATGTGAGCAGAAATAAGCAGATATATATTTACTATTTCCAGCACGTTTTGTAAATGTGGTGTCCCACATTCCTTAGAAACTTACATAACAAAAAGGTTTCTAATGAGGGGGGGGGGAATAATTCCAATATTTTGCTTTCTGCAAAACTATAGAAACAAATATCTAATTATATTCAATTAAGTGCATATACTACTATGAATTAGGTGACATCTGAAATCAGCTTTTAATTAGAAATAAATCTTGGTCTATTTGCACCTCTAGTCTTCAAATTAATTGGTAAAATATTTATGAAGAATTTAGGAAAACACTTCCTGATGCAATGTTATGTTTCCCAAATTGTTGAAGCAACATAGTTCATACTATAGAAGTAACTGAAAGAAAGCTATTGGACATTAACTATGAAACTGCAGAGTTATGACATTTCTAATTAAAACTATTTCTTACACTCTTATATAGGAAACTGCAACCTGAGCCATCTCAAGAATATATTGCTTTTCTCCTGACAGTTCCAAGGATTATCTCAACAACCTACATGATAAACAAGATGTTAAGAACTATTTTTATAAGTTCTAGAAATTCACAAAGAAATGAATTTTTAACATCTACAGTCTTTCCAATGACCTGTGCTAGAAGACCCTCATAGTGAATGGTGGCTTTTATTCAGATTATGCAGTAGATGTGCTCTTGGTACATATATCTGGGGGGGGACCATGTTAACTGATGTGTAGCTACCATACATTTGTTACTAAGGAAGTCGCACACATTCAGGAAGCTAAGAAGAAATATTTTTTACCATCAAATATGTGAATAATTACCTTTTGATATAAGAGTTTATATTTATGTGGGTTTATTTTGTGGCACATTTTTGAAGACTAGAGGAAAGAACATAGGTCTGGATGCAGTTTAATTTAACACAGATCACTTTGGAGAAAAACATACACATATTCATCAAATGAAGCTGAACAACATAACATTAAATAACATTGTTTATTCAATCAAATATGCATGCTTGGGGGAAATCCGTAATTTCTTTCAGGCACTCAGATTGGCCAAAATATCATAGTTTTTGATGTGTTTTCCCTATGAAAAAAACTCAAATGAAAAACACTCTAGTGAAATTACAGCTTTCAGTGCCATTCTATACAAGCCTGTTCAGAATTAATTCATAGTGAATTAATTCTGAGGGTCATAGATGAGAATACATAGGATCACAGTTTTAGCATTCATATACATAGAATTTTATTTAAAATGCAACTACCGTACTAACTTTTTTCAGTGTAAGTAAAATTTATTTATCTGCATTTCAAAATATTATCTAGATGACCAGTAAGGGTCAGTATCACAAATAAAGCAAATTGAACTGAAACTCTTTTTTTTTAAAACACACACACACATAATATAGGTAAAGCACAGATAAAACAACCAGTAGATATTTAAAAAAAAAAAAGCACAAAAGTGATTATCAGAGGCAATCGTGTCAGATGGAAAATAATGAGGGTTTTTTCTTTTGTTTTGTTTTGATCCCATATTATATCAAAATGGTTTCAAATGGCACTCCCCTACTAAGATCATTCCACAATCAAGAAACCACTACCAAAAGGATTCTTGGCCAAATGCTGTACCTCAGTTGGCAAGGCATCCATAGAAAGATCTCTACTGAAGATCATCTACATGGGTCCAGCAAGTGGTCTATTATGTGCCCCTGTGAGTATCTGTCATAGAGAAAATCAGCATTTTTAAAAACAGCTCATAGACAAACCAGGAGACAATGGACTTCAGGAAGCAATGAGGTAAGTTATCATAATGCCTGGTTCCAATTGCCTTCCAGTTGTTGTTTTGGATCCCATTTGTGGAGAAAAGCAGGATATAAATGCAATAAATAAATAAATGAATAAAATATTTATTGACCTCTGCACCACACCTATGAAGGCAGACCCCCGTGTAGCACACTGTAGAGGTCCATTCCAGAGGTTAGCAAATCAGATTAAGTTGTCTCTTTCCAAGTAGTGTCACAGCTGGCATGCTAACCTAAACCAGTAAAAGAAGCTTGGTGCCCACACTTGCAGTGACAAAGATGAGTCAACACCCTGGGCTGCCAACTTGTTTTTCCACAGCAGCCAGGTAATTGACTGATATACCAAGTCAAACTTTTATTTGTCTGGAGTGAGTTTCCATTTATATACTCTCATATAGGACGTTATCACACGGGGGCAAATCTGCTGGTTAATCCACACAAATCCCAAACAGAAACTGGATTTGTGCCTCGCGTTTTTACACGACGTCGCACAGAAACTGGACAGAAAGTGGACAGAAACTTGTGTTAACTGAGATCTTTTGAAATTTGGTTGTTTGGAGGAAATGCAAATGCGAAATTAAGGTAATTTCGCATTTACCATAATGTGAAAAGCAAGTGTGCATTTGAGAGCATTTCCCTGCTGTTCCCATGGTTCCAGCGAGCATTCCTCTACCTGCGCATGTGCAAGAAGATCATTTCTAGTACATTTACAGGCTTTTCTCACTTGTGTGTGGACGTTAAATGCGCTTACTGTAATCTCGCAATTAAGGTAATTATGTGTGAAAGCCATTTGCCGAATCAAGGTTTATTTTCCGTTTATTTTTGGAATGCCTCATTTCCACTTTATTATCGCTTTCTGGCCCACATGTGATAACGTCCTTAGACAACTGTCAAAAGCAAAAGGAAGTAGACTGAAGTCTACAAAAGCTCATGCTGTCAACTTCTTTATTTCAGTCAGGGCCTTTGCAGACTGCCAGAAATAATGCAGCTTGATTCCACTTTAACTGCCCTGGGTTAGGGTTAGGAAATGATGGGAACTGTAGTTTATTGTGGCACCAGAGCTCTCTGACAGAGAAGGCTCAATGTCTCAGAAAAAACTACAGTCCCATGATTCCCTAGCACTGAGCCAGGACAGTTAAATTGGTGTCAATCTGCATTATTTCTGGCAGTCTGCAAAGGCCCTTAGTCTCAAAGGTGCTACAAGATCTCTCCACATACTGTCATAAGCAGACACTAACATAGCACCAACATTAATTAAGCTTAGTTGCATGGAATATTCAGTGGAACAGGATTCCATCTACATACTAATGAGAATTCAGTCCAAAGTCCAAACAAACTACAGCCATTCCTTTTATTCCCACCTAGTGCAAAGTGTAAGAACAGAATCTGAAATGCAACCACATCTTCCACTGGAATTATACAACTCCCAGTGCACTACATAAGCAATCTTGGTCATGTTGAAATCCGCTATCCTAAACAATTTGCCTGTAACATTTTGTACAGGGAAATGTGAACTTTCTTCCAGGCCTTATCTTCAGATTTATCTGCTTCTCTCCATGTCATAGATGAAAATTTGAGGCTGACCATGAATTCTTCAAAAGCTATTCAGTATGCACTCTACATTATGACAATTATATTACAGTGGTGGGATTTATTAGAATCATATACTCCCATGTTTGAGGAACTTTTATGTGCATTGGCCCTTCTCATAGGTTCCAGAGGCCCTGCTAGTGAGTACAACAGCCCTGCAACTCTCTCATGCATTGGGAAAATATGTGACAATGGGGCTGTACAGACTACCCCTAGGGGGCAGCATCCTCCACCCCTTTCCTTGCCAGATTGGGGCTGCGGAAACTGCATGCCATGGCCCCGATCCAGCACTTTTCCTTTGGTGCATTTTGTCTGAATGCTATGCCAAGGGAGAGCCCTGACACCGCCCGCCATGCGGTGGGGTGCACAGCGTGACAGTGGCATTGGGGTGGAGTCAGGGTGGCCGGTGTGCAGTCGCCATACCCCAACTTCACCCCCGGCTGGCCCTTTTGGTCAGTCTGTACAGGGTCAGTGTCCTATAGTGATGGGCTGGTGGCTTCTATATCAGTGGGGTGATGAATGCATTCCAGACTATAATCTAGGTTTTAAAGCTCCTTGAAATGGAATCATCGCCTAACTGACATGGAAGCCACCAACCACCAGTGGTATCATGTGTATCCCTCCCCCAATCTGGATGTTTCATATGTTTAAAATATGCAGGAAGGTCATCATGGCCACCTTCTGCTCTTTTTTTTTTTTTAAAAAGAAAGGAAGTGTGTTTTAAATATTTCATTTTCTCTTTGAAATCAAAACTGTGTGAATAACAAGCATGTTGAACCAGCTTCAATATGAACCAATCTGTCTTTCCATGAGGAGGGTATTTTCCCCCTAATTACCACATTGCTCAATCTCATTTCCATGTTAGTTTGCTGGAGGAGAGGAAGACTACACAAAAATTCATGTTTATTTCCTGCACATGAAAATTTGTATGCCTTTTGCTCAGAATATCCATGTTTTTGCAAGTGCTTTCTGCTAATATAGGCATTTTTGTACATTGTTTTCCCTAAAGTATGCATTTTAAAATCAGACAACTCCATTGCAATATCTAGTGAAGTGTAAAAACTGAAGGATAATTGCATCCTGGTCAAAGCTGGTCAAAAATGTAAATTTGGCCAGTCCAAATTAAAATGCAAACCAAACACATTTGGCCTCAATCCCTAATTGTACTCCCAGAGCAAAGAAATAAACCTCAACCAAAACCAGAAAATAAAACTTACAAAATGCCTCTGCCTCTAAAGGAACTTGGATCTCCATTTAATAACCAACAACACCCCAATCTGCTTTTTCCTTGCTGCTGAACAATCTGCTACAGTTTATTTCGAGAGCCTATCCAACACATCCAGCTTTTTTAAAAAATCAATTATCTGAGAAACAATAAAAAAAATTCTTATTGCATGCCTTTTTAAAAAAAAAGATACAAAAGGTTAAGCAGAGCAGCCGGCATCTGCACACTAATGACATGATTGTTATGATAGGTGTTTGCTTTACCCTGGAGTGGTAACATTATAATTCATCTACTTCTGAATGAGCGGCGACAATTAATGCAGCCAATGTGTCCCACGTGTTCCCTGTAGCATTAACAAGGCAGCCCAAAGCCCCTTGGCAGACACTGGGCTAGAAATTGAGACGGCTTCCCATTTGAATGTGATCCTGATTACCTCAGCAGGGCCACCTGCTGCTTAGTGGCTGCTCCTTTTTTGTGTGTCAGCAGCCTCCATTTGTAGTGTCTCAGGGGAACACAACCTTGAGGGCAAGCCCAGCTGACACCAATCTGGTGGAACACTGGCTAAACAATCAGGTAGGCACTGGCCGACCAAGTCTTGCGGTTGCCGCACTTTCTGGAAATTGATTCACACAATGGGCCTATTTGTCTTATGCACACGAAACCTACCTCCAGCAAGCAGAGTCATGCTTTGCAAATTGTGATTAACATATAGGGGTAGAGATGCTGCTGTCACCAGTGCATTTGTTTAGTAAAAGCATGCAGTTCTTCCTCTAACTGTAATTGTTGTTACTGTTATTACCATTGTTACTGGGGGAGAGAATGGCATGAAATCTCAGTAGAAATAATATGTTAAGATTTTCAGAGCTGTTGCTGGATCTGTCCCATTTATGTGTCCTGCCAAATTAAAAGCAATCCCACCAGTCTTGCTTTATGACTTGCTTGATGTTCCTCTTGTCAGGCAGGCTGGCTATGCCATTAGATGAAGTGTGGCAAAGATTTAATCTAATTGACTTTGGTTCCTATGAAAAGGCAGGAAATTGTTATCCTCTCCCTATATATGCCCAAGGATTGAGGTCTTCCAGCAGATGGGGAAATTACTTCTTTGTGTCCCATTGATGAGATAAATATACTGTGTGAGAATGTGTGTGAAAGCCTTCTCAACTGTGGCACCCAAGTTATGAACTCCCTCCCCTATGAGGCCCACTTAGGGGGACTGCAGATGGGCGGCTCTAGGCCGTCCGAGAAGCGGAGCATCGAGGCCGCGGCTACCTCACGCTGTGGCCCCAATCCTCCCTTTTGCTGCCCCGAAAAGAGCAGCAAAATACTGCTTCTTTCAGGGACGGCAAAAGGGTGCCTTAAGAGCCAGCACACTGCTCTTTCTCGCTCCTTCTGGCGCAGTGCGTCAGGACGCTGCACCAGGAGGACGTCTTGATGACGCGTGTAATGGCATGCAGCATCAGAACATCGTCAGGCTGGGGTTGGGGTGGCCAGCATGTGGCTGCCCCTCCCCATCTCAGCCTCCAGGCCAGCCCTTTGGGCCAGTCTGCAGAGGCCCTGATGCCAAGGAAAGACATGGCCTTTGA
>JAIPUX010001232.1:71355059-71365907 GCA_020142125.1 Phrynosoma platyrhinos | reverse complement strand
CCTTTTGCCACCTCTAATAGGAGCAGCATTTTGCCACTCTTTTAGAGGTGGCAAACGGGCGAATTGGGGCCATTGCATGTGGTAGCAGCGGCCCTAATCCCTGCATCCCGGGGCGGCCCAGGTCCTCACGTCTGCATCCCCCCATAGTCTCCCAATCTTTTACCACTTTGAAAGGACCAAGTGTGACTAAGTAGATTACAATTGCACTTGTGAAGTCTTCATCCATATCAATAATTATTTGTATTATTCATCCTGCTACATACAACATCTGCAAAATGTGAATACAGTCCCATTGTAGTCAGTGGGACTTATTTTGGGCAAGAGTATATAGCACTGCAACTACAGAAAATTTATATAAATTTTGAGTTAAGAAATAAGGCACTCCTATTCATAGGAAGGGAAATAAATTGGATTTTGCCAAAGACTCTGGCATTTGCTCTTATTTCCTGTAATATTTAAGTTGCAGAATGATTATATTTTCAGGTACAATTTTACAGTTTTGAGTTACCCAATATCATTGGATCAATAGAACTGCTGCAAGACAACATATTGCAGCTCATAAAAAATACCTACATTATGAAATTAAATCAATTTACTGGAGTGTAAAGTCTCCTGATGATTTGTTTGTAATCAGCAAAAAGGCCTTCAGGGAGTGAGAATTAATGCATTGTGTGAATTTTTTTATGTGGTACAGTGCTCTTCCAAATTATAATCCAAGCATATGTATAATACAGAGGCATTGTTATTTTCAGAAAATACGAGTATCTTTTATTTGTTTGCTTATGCTCAAGGCCTTTGTACCACTTACTTCTGCAAACTTCAGATTGAAGAATAGACCCAAGATTCATTATTGTTTTACATACATTCTTTATACGAATGCATTCTTTAAAAAAATCAGTGGTTTTGGGGGGAAGCAGACGGGCGGCCCTGGGCTGCCCCCAAAAGCAGAGGATCGAGGCCAAGGTTGCCAGACACCTCGGCCTCAATCCTCCCTTTCGCTCCTTCCACAAGCTATCACTCCTTCCGCAAGCCATCGCTGTAATGAGGTCCTCGGGAAGGGGATGGGGCACCCAGTGTCCAGCTGCCCCTCCCCTTCCTGGGATTGAAGATGGTGTTTTTGGCCATCTGCATAGAGGCTCCGTTGGCATAGACTATGGATCTTAGGGCCTCTACAGACGGGCCCTTTGGGCTGTCCTGGAGGCAGGGATGGGAAGGGGCAGCTGCACATTGGCCACCATAACCCCTCCTTGAAGACATCCTGACGCCATGCATTGTTACACATGGCACACAGCATCAGGATGTCCTTCTGGAGCAGGCTTTTGACACGCTGCACCGGAAGGGTGCTAAAGAGCCATGCGCTGGCTCTTAGGGTTCCCTTTTTGCCGGCTCTGGAAGGAGCAGCATTTTGTCGCTCCTTTCCAAGGCAGCAAAATGGTGGATCGGGGCCAAGGCGTCCTGCAGCCTCAGCCTCAATCCTCCACTTCCCGGGGTGGCCCAGGGTTGCCCATCTGCATCCCCCCTTAGTAAATTTATATCAGCATAATTTGTTAATGCTATGTATATTATTCATTCCATTATATTTGAAACTTCTTGCGGTTCCCTTTCACCCTCATTCTTTTGGCTGAAATGGTCACAGGCCACTAATTTCCTTGTAAGCAAAGTGCCCATGGATCATATGCCTGGTTTAAAAGACAAACTGAAGGATTTTCATGTTTCCATTGCAGTGCCCAATTTCTGTGGAGGCATGTTGGGGCACTGGGGGCTGCAAAAACAGAAGGAAACTGTGTGTGGCTTGTTGGTCTTGCTACCCAACACCATAACCATGGGAATCTTTGGCCATCTACCCTTAGCATTTGAGCAGTCATGGCCATATGACTACATGGGTGCTAGACTTTTCTTTTTAAAATAATATTTAGTCAATGCAATGGATTGTGTGCTCAATTAAGGATTTTGCACATAGACCATATTGCATAAATCATAAGACCATTTCTACTACTGTGCATTTTAATAATTATTTTTGTTTTAATGTGGGCTTGGGGCTTGGGGACACTGTTTTTCATTGAAATCAGCAGGAGTTTGATAAGTCAACACTTATGTGAGCTTCACTGATTCAATAGGTCTACTCTAGTTGGGACTAGCAATTGGACTTAGGCCTAAACTCAGAATCATGGTTAGGTTTCAAAACATTTTTAAAATGCTATTCTTCATGTTTGGCTTGGTTTCCAGATGTAACTTATATAATGATGCTCTCCTCAGGTCAAAAGAATATACAAAAAAAAAAAAAAAAACATGAAAGAAAAGTCCCAAGATAGTCCACATGACTTGTGCACATAAAGGCAGTGCAGCTGAATCATAGGACAACAAATTGATTCCAAAATGGATAAGATCAAGGTCATACACTCAACGAGTATATGATCTTGATCAAATCCATTATGTATTCAGTTCATATGCCAGTTGAGTATATCTTGATCTTACCCATTTTGGAATCCATTTCTTGACTTTTGCAGGATGCCATGAATGAACTAATGATTTCAGAGGTAATTTATGATTGCAGGGTTTGCTAACCTTCTTTTTTCCATTTCAGTACCATGCTAAGCTGCTATCCCTAGCACTGTGATGGTCATATTTGAAGCAGGTATTGATCAATGGGAGATTCAATGGACTATTCCATTAAATAGACAAGTTTAGAAACCAAGCCACAGATTCGTTTCATACACAAACTGCACTAGCTAACTTTGAAGTTTTGATATTGTACTCCCTCTTTTTATGAATCTCCTTCATCAAACATTAGAGTTATTCAGCTGACAGCCAATAAATAGCTATATGTTTCAGGGAAATATGTGCGATTTTTAAAGGAAACCTATGAAAGGAGGACATGTAATCTGTACACCATCTGTTGCCTATTGCAATTGGCATTGACACAAAAGGGTTTGGGGGGAATTTTTTTTTCTTTACATTTTAGACCATGAAGCAAGCGCATAGATCATTTCTACCTTGTATTTCTCCCATCTCATTATTGGAACTTATTCCCATGCTTTGTTGTCAGTAGACTATCCCATCTAATTGTTTCTTACATGTGCTGTAAATCTGTCTGCCAATCACTAAAAACCATGGGACATGAAATTGAGACCTAGCTATTTCCTCAGCCATAGCTGGCGTGTAGTGTGCAGTGTTGAAATAAAAATAAAGCATGTTTACGCTCATTCCCTATCATGCTGCAATGCATGGCCTTTTCATTTTACTTGAGGAATTTTTAATATTCAGGCCATACTCTGCACATGAAGTCATTTCCCCTCAATATAATTGTAATGGTAATATGCATGGCCTAACAGGCCATGGCACAGCTGGCAGCTTGCCACAGCTGAGCCTCTGACTCAAAGACTTTAATTCTTTCATGCTTCATCTGGTTTTATAGACTCCTTTGTAGTTTGCTCACAAGTATATTTGAGGGTTCCCATTGAGATAGTTAAGGCGATTGACATTTCTCTGCCGACATCACATTTAACCAAAGAGGAGATACCCAGAGATATGCACCAATAACCTGAGTATAGAATGAAGAGGAGGGGGAATGTCACAACACTAAGGAAACTCTCTTGTGTTGCCAATTCAGCAGCAGATGTATCCTGAAAAGACTTACCCAGGAAGTTAAGTTGCTGAATTCTGCCTGCTGACTGATCAGTGCACAGTAATCCATGTGTAAGTCCCAAGATAGTTTGAAAGGCCCGTGTACATAAAATGGTGCAAAGGACTGCAGACTTTGAAAAGTTATGACTGCTCAAAGGACTGGAGGTGAATGCTGCCTTCTTCCTGATCAATTACATTCAACCTTATATTATTACAGATTAAAGCAAAATTATTAGACTGAATATCCTGTTGGTGAAGCACTTGAACCATAGTTGGAAAAATTACTTTTTAAGGTCACAATTCCCTAGCCATGCTGACTAGGAGATTATGGGAGTTATGGGAGTTATAAAAGTTAAAACATAACTTTTCCAAGGTCTGTATTCTGGGGTGGTTTGAACCCAAAAAAACACAAAATTTGAGTCAACTTATTGTGGGGATTTTTAAAAACCTGATAACTGATAGTTGAAGTGGCAATTGAACATTTCTGAAAATTGATGTCACTGAAAAATATTATGCTAGATAAACTTCAGAACAAAGCAAAATATTTCAAAACAAAAATGGTGTTTCATAAGTGCTTTTTCCCAGAAGCATTTCTCTTTTTGCTGTCTTTTTTTCTCAGCTTTATAATCAGCTTTCTCATGTTTGCAAGAGACTTTAAAAAGCTATTTCTTTGTAAATGGCATATGTCACTCCTCCTAACAGTTTTCTGTCAGTAATTAAGAATTTTATTTTTACCTGTCAAGCTTTTATGATTTTAACACAAAGCTAGTAAACTGTCTTTCTCAGAAATGTTCCCAAGGCAGTGAACAAGATAAAATGAATGAAATAATTTGTATTTAAGGATCATGATGAATCATGTACACAAGTCATATTAATAATAGTGACACAAACCCCCTCACATATTGAAGGCATGTGTAGGTGTGAAGATCCTACCCTGTAAGCCTTGCATATGTGTGAATGTCTGAAGTACACATTTTCTCACAACACATCCTAGGCTAAGTCTGCATGGACCAGAATACTTTGGGAGCTGCCCCGACATCCTCCCATTACCTAAAGCTCTCTGTTGCAAAGCTGGGAGGAATGTGCATCACAGTGGGGTGAGCTGCTCGCTCTGAGGTCAGAACAAGGTGCTTGGCATCAACTACATGCCTGGGAGCCTTGCTCTAATCTCAGAGTGAGTAATGCATCGCAGCAGCAGTCACACCAAGTGGCATAGTGGGACACACTGTAAATAGCAACCTGGCATCACAATGGAGCACTCCAGAAGATCCTGGGAAAAAGTAACTTTAAAAAAAAGTTTAATGGGAATATGTGGTGGGTTTGGTGCTGAACTAGCTGGACATCATCCAGACTGTTCACATCAGAACCAGGTTTTGGGGTCTGCCAAATCCAGACTCCCTGCTGAGAGAATGGGGAGGGAGGGAAGCACATTTTATTTGGCCCATGTAGAAAAACCTCTAGGTACTGCAAAAATGATATTTTTGTCAGTCAAGTGCTTTCAATTCTGAGATAATGCATGTGTCCACTAAATCTACAACCAATGGCATGGCATGCACATCAGCTTTTGGAGGACATTATTCTCAGAACCTCTGAACACTGCAATGTGTGTAAACCATGGAAATATTGATCACTTAAGTCCTCAGGCCCAACTTGTATCAACTCTCTTCTACTTACCATATTTGCCTAGAGTAAAAAAGAGTAACATGGATCTATGTGAGGTCTGTCTAGATTCTGTATTTCTGCTATAATCTGATTAATATTACACAGGAGAGTATCTGGGGGGGGGGCGGCAAAATGAGAGTATTGCCCCCTCAAAAAGAATTCTGCCCCCAATAAAATTTCCTTTACCGTCCAAATTTATAGCATTGTAATAACTTATAACATCAGTTGAGATTTACAAATACAGCTTAGAAATCAGAAGTAAAAGGTCAGGCAAACTTACCAAGGCAATGCAAAACCAGCAAATACAAACCTATGTGTGAATGATTTTCAAAATCTCATTCTCTGCAATGCTAGAAATTTCAGGATTGAAAGGAAAAATTCATAGGGGACAGAATTCTTATGTGGGGGCAATGCCCTTGTTTTACTCCCTGAAGTTACATCCCAATATTACAAAACTTCCATTTAATCCACTGACTCTGGTTTATGTCAGCTATTGAAATATAATTGTTCTCAACCATTTTTTCCATTTAGTTTTGTTTTCAAAAGTGGTATTGTGAATTATGATTCTCATAATACCCTGTGCTTAGGGGAAAGAAAGCCCCAAGGCAAATCTTGTAGCTCTCCAGACTGTAAAGGAGATGAGATGAGTGTAAATACCCGCAAATTGTCCAAATGTTGTCATGTGTTGGAGATTCTAGAAACCCAGGAAATGTCCTTCAGTGGCACCTAAGCTTGTATTCTTGCTTTGAATATAACTGAGGCAATTCCAGTCAATTTTATTCAGTTTACCACTCAGAAGAAATGTTGCAGTGAAATCATCGTTTTGTATTTGAGTCCACCACCACACAAACATATTTAGTTACTACAACTGTGATAGTTTCCATTAAATGCACAACAATATTCCTATGTGCAGCAGCTGTTATTATATACACTGCATCCATTATTTAAAAGATATGTGAAATCAGAGTAGAAATATCTCTGAGATATCGTATGGACCTAGACAATGGATTTTAAATGGCAGATTAACCACTGTGGTAGAGTTCATATTTAAATGAAAAACACTTTAAATGGCTTAGAAAATGAGCCTCCTGTGGAATTCTGGGACTGGAATGTAGATAGACACCATTGGCCTGTAACTGCTTACATTTATGGTTTTTCATTTACATTACAGAGCTCTTTTCATTCTCTCCCAGTACTGGGGTCAAGCTCTCCCAATTATTTGTCGGCAAATTATTTCTCTCTTATAGGTTTTCATTTACATTGCACAAGATCTGTGTCTCTGTGGGTCATTCCTCTTTTCCACTTCTACTGAATCTCCCCCCTCCTTTTTTTTCTCATTTCTTCCTTCTCTCGGGTCCAGAAAGAAGAAATCAACATACCGTTGTGAATAAAAAGTAATTACATTTGATTTTGCCAGTCAGACTCTTCTGGCTGCAACTGTATGACCGGTTAAAAGGGCAGATACATGCTCTTACTTGCTAGCACACTTTTCAAGATGAGAAGAGCTTGTCAGCCATTTGGATGGAGCTGTCTTCATCGGGGTGGTTGTTTCTAAGGCAAGTGACAAAAAGTTTTTCCTACTGCCACAGCTCCCAATCCATGATGAATATTAGCAAGACTAACTTTACTATAAATAAACATGAAATTGCTTTAGGAAGAAGATTCCAGAAGGTGTGGGGGTTTCTCCCCCTACTTCCCAACTCTATCCTTGAGTGATTTAGAAAATCATGACAGTGAATAGTGTCAAAAACTCCCCATCCCCATCTGAGGTACTCTATGGATGGTCCCAATCCTTCATGATGGACATTATATTGCAATATGGAAATAGGCATGCACCCTTCAGTTTGGGAGGAAACTGAGCAACAAATGACCAATATAAATCATGGGCACTTTGTTTTCCTATGACTGTGCAGCCTTTGTTTTTCTGAAACAATCTGAACCCTTGCAATGAAGTATTCAAAGTCAACACTTTGGTAGTTATGCTGAATCCAGTGTGAATAAGTGGCTCATAATCAGTCCTTGGTACTTAGGAGGCAGCAGGATTAAGAACAGATGGAACATATTACAAGAGAATTCCAAACTAGATGGAACTTATTATAAGTGGATTAAAAAAACAAAGATCCTATTAAAATGTTTATGGATTCTTTGATTTTTGGGGGGAGGAGGGAAGCATCATTAAGTTAAAATATTATGGCAAAGATATGTGGTTAAAAGAGTAATTTAGCATCAGCCAATTTGATCTTCAAGTTTATTCTGCTGAATAGGCCATTCTCTAAACATGTCTCAGCTGCCAACGTTAAGGTCTCAGTAATTGTTACTTTTAAAAGCACATTAAAAATGCTATGAAACTTCTCGTCGTAACAATTTCTACACCGGTACCCTGCAAATACACAGCTGGAGCTTGTCAGGCACACACCTCCTTAATAGAGGGTACTATGTGCATACAATTAACACATTAATTTATGGAGTAAAATGATCAGGGGAGACTAAGGCTTCAAAGTCAAGCACTCGCTATTAAGTGGAGGCTCAGTTTCTATGCCTGATGGTTACCAGTCCCACCCACAGATCCTGAATCCATGAAGAGAACAGAATGTTAACAAATTATATGAGTTTGTAGTGGCTGTTATACTGTGTCACTGTCCTCCAAGCACATAGGGTGTTTGTTTATTAGATCAGGAAGAAGGAATAGTTGCACTATATTGACTGTTTTATTTCTCAGCCATGTTCACCTTCAATCAACAATGATGAGACTATCATGTTAATTAGCTTCTCAAACAGTAAGCTTACTGTGTTCCGTATTTTTGTTCTTCCTCCTTTCCTTCTTCTTTCCTTTTTTAAAATGCTACACTTTGTGTTTTTATTTCTTCTTTCCCAGATGGATTCTGGTACTAATAATTACATTTCTTGATGTTTTTACTTGCACTCGGGTGTCTTACTTTTTACCTTAATGTGGATTCTTTTTTCTTTTTCTCCTTTTACTTATGCCATTTGCAATCTTTTCTTGCCAAACAAGAAAGAATAATAATCATGTGGCTCATAAGCAAAATCCCAAATTTGGACTGTGGTGATTATTTATTTATTTGCATTTTTTTTTCAAAAAAAATGCTCAAAAATCCTCTGTGATTCATATAAAAGAGTAGTATTTTGGTGGACAAAAATATATTTGTAAAAATACATTGTTGTGCAAAACATCTTATTTTGTTTAAATTGCTATGTTTTTGTACAAATCCCACCCCCTGGGTCATAAAACATGGGGACAAAATCATTGAAACTATGCTAAACCTCTTGTAATCTCACTGGGGGGGAAGGAGATACTTTTCAAATTTTTCATTTTCATGTGTGGGAATGAAATAAGCAGTTTACATCCCTAGCTGGTGCTGACCCTAAATGATATCTGTCACTTATGAGCACCAATACACAGCTCCATATCCATCTGCCTAGCATGATTTCTGTGGTCCCCTGCTATCAGAGGTGCCATTGGTTATCATGAAGAAAGGTTTGGGGAATGGAACATCCCAGAAGAAACCTACCTAGGATATATTCCCTTATCCTTTATACATCACCCTTTTAATCTTCCTGATCTTTAAAGAAATTTAGATTTTAGTCTGCAGTATGTCATAATTTTTACTAATTGTATGTCATAATTTTATTGACACTTCTTAAGGAAACCTGCTACTGAAAAAGCATGTTTCTGTCTGAAAATGTTTGTGCTGTTAATTTTGACATACAGGATATGCTTCTTCAATACATATTTAGAGGTGGGTGAGAATTTTTAAATACAAATTTATCAAAACTGAGAAATTTGTACAGAAACAGGACATAAAGAACTTGGCATTTTAAAATTGAGGAGAAAGAGAAAATGGACAATTCACACCACCATGCTTGAATGACTTGGATTGTTTAACCCTTAAAAATCTGGCCTTCAAATTAAGATGCATATTCCCTGTAATAAACCTTTCTTTCCTTCCACAATGAGATTTCCTCAGAGTATGCATCAGCAATCAAAATTTCAAATTAAACCAATGTTTGCTTCCAATGATCTATCATAAAACAAAGTACACTTAACCTAAAATACTTAGATGAGTGCAAACATGTGCTATGCCTTTCTCTACACAAGGGAGCACCAATTCTAGTGTGTACTTAGCAATCAGGTATATGGACTCTCCATGCTGAATAGCTGTACCTGTTTAATTTGTCTGGTACAAATGAGTAAGAAATTCATTTGTTTCTTATTAAAATTAAATTGACATTTATCTTCATAACCAGAGAAGAACAATCTGAAGACATTTCTGTATTATTATATTTAAAAAAAAATGTAGGAAAAAGTGAAACAAATAATTCATCCATCTGCAGTGGTAGCTATTGGGCTCAGAGATAATGCTGCACTCTAGAGTAGGGAGTACAGTCTGGAGATGATGTGGAAGTTGCAATGTAGCCAACAAAGGAGACAGAAGTTTTGCAACTGTCTTTCAAGTAAAGGGCCATGTAATTTGGCTTCTCCAAACTAGATGATGCTCATTTTTGGAGGAACTGATTTTTGAGTTCCATTGTAGCTTAAAGATGTGCTGTCTGAAGCAGGTTAGAATTCAGTTAAAGGTCCTTACAATGGAACCCTCTTTCCTAACATCTGGTCTAAGAGATCTGCCAGTAGAACAACTGGCTGGCAAAACTACTCTTGTGGTAAAGATCTACCAGTAAAAGACACAAGAGGGGGACAGAGAGAAGGGTGAGGACAGTAGTAAGTGAAGACAGGTTGAAACTTAACCTAGTTTGTGGACACAGTTTAACATTAATCCTGTTAATAAACTAACGTTGTCGTGGTCATGTAATCCTGGCACCCTAAGCAAGCACTGATGTATACAACTCTGTTCCCTGTCACTCCCACCTCCAAACAAATGGAATGAAAGATGATAAAGTGAAAAAGAGAAAATATTTCAGGCTACTCAAGAAAAGTTTGACCAATACCTTGATATGAAAACAGAAGAAAAGCAGAAAAGACACAGCACGTGAAGATCCATGTAGATGTGCAGTACCAGGATCACGACCTTCTCAGATGCAGCAGATAGCTTGTCAGCTGGAGAAGCACCTCTCCCCTTCCAGACAGAGTAAAGAGACTCCACAGACAGATGTCTCTCAGATGAGGCTTTAATCTTAGTTCCTCTATGTACAAGGCTATTTATAGCAATCATCCAATGTGATCCACAGCAATCCACTGCGACAACCACTCAACACCCACAAACAAACAACCACATATGTGTGTCCAGAGGCCTCTGGGTTATATAGCCATGTCTCCACATGGCCTTCTGGCCCTGCCTCTTCCTCCTGGACATCTGTCACTCACCTGAGTAACTCTGCAGTTTTGCAGCAGTTTTGGGTGCGTTCCAGCGCCAGGTGAACATCTCCATGATGTCACATCTGTTAGGTTTAAATGGGATATAGAGTCAATGTTAAAATGTTGAAATGTAAAATATGTCTGTCTGTATTTTTCCTTGCTGTGGAAAGTTGTTTTTCTGGAGCCAGATTCACAGTTATCAGCCCAGGTGTGATTTAACCCAAACAAGC
>JAIPUX010001232.1:71330782-71350213 GCA_020142125.1 Phrynosoma platyrhinos | reverse complement strand
AAGTCCTTCGGCCCTTAAAGGGGAAAGGTTGCCTACCCCTGGTTTAGGTGAAGCCGAGATTCGCTGAATTGACCGGTGGCGATCGAAGGCATTCAAATCTTATGTCCATACCTGATGGATGTATACTATTGGTGATGAATCTAATTGCCCTTATTTGTCATTTATAGCTGGATATCTCATGGGAAGATCTGGCTAGTGGGCCACAGTCTCGTGTTCTGGGAAGAACGCCATATAGTTGAACAGCGACAGGACCCCTCCTTGGAACTGGAGTACATTGGCAACCTGCAATGGTTTGGTCACAGGGGCATGCTGTGGGGAGCTTTACTTCCCATGATTATTGAGCTGTCGAGGGCCCATCCGCACCTCCAAGTTTTAGTCATACACTTGGGGGAGAATGACCTGGTCAAGATTCCCTGCCTTCAGCTGGTGAAGCAAATGGTCAAGGACTTGCTGGAGATAAGGAAGCACATTCCTGGTGCTGTTCTCCTATGGACTAAGTTGCTACCAAGGTGTAGCTGGCCAGGGGCCCGTAAAGACGCTGCTGTAAATGGCGCTCGATGTTGGCTCAACCATTATGTAACTAAGCAATTGTCCAGATTGGGCATTTATGTAATTGACCATGTTGGTATTCAGATAACCATGCCTCAGCTGTACAGGGGGGATGGGATATACCTCTCTTCAGAGGGCTCAGAAGTGTACTTTCAGTCACTTTCTGAGCATATAAGAAAGGTGGTCTGTGGGGAGAGGGGAAGGGGGAGAAGGGATGCCAAGCTAGGCTGGCCCCCTCTTGTGGTGGGTAACAACTCCCTACCCATAAAAAATAATTGGCTAATTAAAAGATTGATTGGGATTAATCAGGCTAAATTAAATTGGCGGAAGTGATGTCAGTACTTAAGTTCATGATGTCATTAACTTAATGACGTCATATAGTTCAATATGACATCATTTCGGGTTGCAAGGGGCAAAATTGTTTATTGTTGTTATTTACATGCTTTGTCATGTGCCGTGCAGGACTACCCACTTGGGTTAGTCACACCTTCACATACACACATGACAAAGCATTTGAGTATTTAATTGTAAATTGTTTGTAAATAGACCCTGTACAGCTAAATAAAGTTGTGGCCTGTTTTTAACCACAAGAAGGCGTCACTTGTCCTTTGTGGCGGTGCAAGGAATCCACAACTTAGCCAGCACAGAGGTGGGAATTGAAATTTGGGCACCAATGCTAAATACCCTAAAGGCACCAAATCTAATTGAATCTTGGAGGCTAATCAAAGTCATCCCTGGTTAGTACTTGGATGGGAGACATGCAATGATTAGCAGGGGCTGTAGGCTATATTTCAGAGGAAGGAACTCATTTCAGAGGAAGGAACTAGCAAAATCACCTCTGAGTGTTCCTTGCTGAGGAAAACAATTCATGGGGTTGCCATAAAAAAGCAGGCAACTTAAAAACACATACACATGCTAATAGTGATAAGGAGCCTTTACATGACAAAACCCGAAATTTAATTTATGACTCTTCCCAGCTGGGGAAGAGGGCAGGTAGTAGGGCCACTGCTGTGAAAGACATACAGATGGAAGCCACATAGGGTGTGGGCTGGTGCATCTGGGAAGACCTTAAAGGTAGAGAAACAGTTACAAGGGAGGTGATTGCAGCCTGTGAGGATATACACATTTATCATATAAAATTTGTTATAATAATGTTGATATTGGTATACAGAGAGAGATGAGGAAGCAGATGCTATTACCCTCTGATAGACATGATTATTCCCCCATTACAAATATACCTCAATTAGCAATTACTTTAACAGAAAATTTTGTACCAGAAGTAAAAATATTATGGAAATAGGAGTAGGTTCCTACAGTACAAAAAAGAAGAGAGGTTCCACATAGAAGAGACCACAAGGGCCATCCAATCCATCCCTTCCCATGCAGGAACTCACAATCAAAGCATCCCTGACAGCTGGCAATCCAGCCTCGGTTTAAAAGACCTCCAAAGAAGGAGACTCCACCAATCTCTGAGGGAGTGTGTTCCACTGTCAAACAGCTCTTACCATCAGGTAGAATGTTTAGATGGAATCTCATCTCCTGTAACTTGAATCCGTTGATCTGTGCCCTAGTCTGTAGAGCTGCTTGCTCTTTCTTCAGTATGACATCCCCTCCAAATTTTTAAACATTGCTATCACGTCACCTCGTAACCTTCTGTTCTCCAGGACTGCATCCACATTCCAGTTTGACACCACTTAAACTACCATGACTCAATACTGTGGAATTCTGGGAATTGTAATTTTGTGAGATATTTAGCCTTCTCTATCAGAGAGCTCTGGTGCCACAACAAACTGCAATTCCCAGTACTCCACAGCACTGAGTCATTGCAGTAAAAGTAGTGTCAACTGGACTATTTCTGCAGTGTGAATGCAACCCAAATTAAACATACCTCAGCTCCCTAAGATACTCCTCATAGGCCATGTCTTCTATGCTTTCACCATTTTGGGCACCCTCCTCAGGACACATTCCAGCTTATCAACATTATTATTCAGTTATGGTTCCCAGAACTGGACACAGTATTCCATATGAGGTCGAGCCTGGAAAAGCAAAATAGAGTGGTGCTAGTACTTCCTTCAGTCCAGACACTACACTCCTATTAATGCAGGCTTGAATTGCATTGGCTTTCTTAGCTGCCACATCACACTGTTGATTTATGTTCCTAAATCTGTTTCACATATACTGTTGTCAAGACAGGTGTCACCTATCCTGTATTTGTAGTTTCACTTTTTCTCCCTAATTGTAACACCTTACATTTCTTGCTGTTGAAATTCATTTTGTTAGTTTTGGCCCAACTCTCCAATTTGTTAAGGTCATTTTTCATTCTGGTCTTGTCATCTGGGATATTGGGTATTCTTCCAAATTTGGTGTCATCTGCAAATTTGATCATCCCTCAATTCCATCATCCAAGTCACTTATAAATATGTGGGATAGCACTGGGCCCAGGACAGAACCCGATGGCACCCCACTGGTCACATCTCTCCAGGATAAAGAAAAGCAATCGGTGAGCACCCTTTGGGTTCAGTTGGTCAACCAATTACAAATCCACCTAACAATAGCATTGTCTAGCCCACATTTTACTAGCATATTGGCAATAATATCATAAGGAACCTTGTACACTATTAAAAATCTCCTCACTTACCTTGAATTGGTGGAGATCCAACCGCATAGCATTCTGATAAATTCACAGAAAAAAAAATATTCTTGATTTTTACCAGGAATCTCCTGGAAAATTTAAATGTGTGGATGTGTGACCAGTGGATTTGCATTGTCAGCAAATGGAGGAATTTGTGCTGGGAGGGGTGGGGAAGGCAGGGGAACAGGATCATTCCAGCCAGGAATTAACAATTGTCAAGAGACTCTGGGAGGTTCAAGTGGCTCATTTGCCATTTTAAAGGGTGTTGCATTTGTGCATGTAACTGTATATCTGCTTGGTAGATATTTTTTATTTAACTGCTTGTCAGTGATGGATAAGGGGCAGTCCCCTCATTATTTAAAAAAAAAAGAGGAGGCAAAAGAGTATCCTGTGCCAGGGTGGAAATGCATATGTTCATATGCTTGATGGATGCTGGGCAGAAATAAAGTGGAGTGGCCATGGATGTGTAGCTGAAAATGATTCAGGGAAACTCACTTGTGTTCTGCTATTTTACTGTGAAGTGACATCAGAATGAAGGAATATGTGGTTGCTTAAGCCAAATTTGCCATGTAGCTTCTATGTCCATAGTAATAGTGTAGACAAGTTTAGGGTTGCTGTGGATCTGGAAAACAGAGCCCACCTGGATTTTACTGTAAGTGTAAAACTGCATTCCATTCATCTACCAAGCATGTAACTCCATAAAAAAAGATTAGTTTGGTATGACTTGTGTTTGAGAAACTTATGCTGGATTTTAGTAATCATGGCATTCCTTTGTAAGGTTTACAGACCTTTTAATGGTTTACAGACCAGTTTAATGATCTGCTCTAGAACCTTTCCTGGTATTGATGTCAGGGAACAATCTATCAGATTGTGATCATGCAACTGAACTGGAGGTGTCATTTAGCACTTGGGGACATGTGCACTTGCCAGGTCATTGATGGGTTTCCTTTATCATTGAAAATGGACAAATAGGAATAGGAAGAGATCTATGGGCACAAAAAGACTTTGTAAAAAGGAACTTCTTTTGTCAGACATTTTGATAACTGAGTATGCCTGTTTTCTTTCCTCAGCTTTCTTTTGCTGTGGAGGATAAGGAACATTCTTCTGCTCAGTTTTCCCATTTTCACTTTTAATAAAATTGAGCTGAAAATTCCAGAAGGCAGCTTCACTGATTTATAGGCCAACCATATTTCAGACTTTCCCCTGCTTTTCTGGAGTACATAAGCCAGAAATAGAGATACACTAAAGCTCATCTGGTTGTTTTAAAAATGTTTATTTCCCAACATGCATGAATAGGACAGTGTGGAATGCATGAATGAGTGGAAAGAGGGATATTCCTTACTAGTTAAAAAAGTATTGGGTCAAGTTGCTTTGTTATGGTCCTATGAATAGAGGCACCACCACTGTGGAATGCAAGTTGTTCTGCTAATTTGGAAAATATGACTTTGATAGAAAGGCTTCTAGTTCCCCGGGAGCATGGCTCTGTTGGCTAGACAGTTTTAGCTCTATAAAGAAAACTGGCCATGTTATCTCTTCAGCTGTTCCTGTTACATTTTTTAAAAAAGAAAGATCAAGGTGGTTATGTTGCGAGTGCGGTGTGCTAAGTTTTCCCACAAACAATATTCATATGGCATTGTGGTTCTATAGGCATAACACCACAGGCTTCTCTAATCATTTTTCCTCCCCAGTGTGTCTCTGTATTAGTACAACTAAGACAAAACAAAAAGATATTGACTTGCAGAACTTCCTTTGACCTCAGCTCAGGGCCCAGTTGCTGAACATAAAACACAGGGGGGAAAAGATCCATTGGTCCAATGATCATTTTTAAAGCCACAACAGAAGGGAAACCCAGAAATTTATGGAAGAAGCCAGAAATAACTTGGGATATGCTCTATATTCTCACAGAAAAATCAGTGTACAGAAGAATCAGGAAGTCAGAGTGCCCTGTGTTATGTTGACAGGACAGAGTAAGCCTCGGTGCAACTTCCAGACACTTCAGCTGCATGTGTCATGTAAATTCCATGCATCCAAAGTGGATGGAAGCCACTTTATTTGGTCCATCTATTTCAGGCCACTGAGTCAGGAACCACTTGAATTTAACCAAGATAGTGGAGGAAGCTAATGAATTTAATGGAGCATTTATTTCTCAGAAAAGCCACATTACATTTTAAGAGTAAAGGGATAGAATTTGTTTAGTCCTAAAGGCTAAACTAAACATATATTTAGAAACAGATGTCAATCTGTGTTTTGGGTATATCTGAGACATACAAACTGTACACCTTTTGTTTGCATGTTTTAGGTACAATCCCATCTGGACATTCTGCATTTAGAACTGGAGAACCACCCAGGCTGGACTAAGGTTTGATGGGGTTACCAGCAAAACTTGTCTCTCAATGCTGAATCACTCTTCCCCCATTAGATATAGATAGTAGCATCATATTGTGTGGCCATGGCTCCATGGACCCTTTTACATACGAACATGTAAGAGAAAAATGGAAACTCACAATATGATGGCTCTAAGTAACTTGTCAATTATTCTACATGTTCTGTTCAAGATGTGGATAATTGCATTGGGGAGGTCATTAGGCAGCTGCACACACACACACACACACACACACACACACACATATATATATATATATATATATATATATAGAGAGAGAGAGAGAGAGAGACCTCCCTACAAGGTAGGACTCCACCTCATACTCCTGCACATAAATATATATGATTTCTCTGTGGAACTCTATTTATAATAAATGGCTCTTTCTATAAAATACTGCAGTGTGGAGTGCTATTATTCAGAATTCTGTTCAGATTGCTCCTTTCCATCATCTTCACCCTTTCCCCCCTCCCAGCAACAATCAGTGAGCATTCTGTCTTCACTAGGCTGTTTTGTGGGTTTTCCTCCTATTTTTCCTCTCTTTTGTTCCTATTTTTTAAACTTTTTTAAAAATTTGGAGTTATCTTAAGACTGGTGATAATTCCTTTTTGTACATTGCTAGTGGTATTTTGGATATTTAAGCAAGGGTGCTCATGGCTTAAATGCTGGAAATCGAAAGAACAATGTCCCATTCACACATGCAGGTCATCATTTTATGTTGTAGTAATCATGAAGTCCTGAACATGCAGTTGTGAACTGAGCCTACATACCTCAGCGATTTTTTCCAGAGGTTCACAAAACTGCTGAACAGAAAGTAAGAAAAATTCTCATATAAAAATGAAAATAAATAAAAATCAAGGACAAATAAAAATGTCCTTGATCACTAGATGGCCAGTCAGTGCCTGGCTTGTACAGGCGGCTTCCCTCTTTCCTTCTCCCCCACCCCTTCCTGCCTCTCTTTCTTTCTCTGCCAGCCTGGTAATGCAAACATTGTTGGCACTCCCCAAAAAACAATCAGTACAGTCACAATGACTTCAGCAGACATGCTGGAATGAGAGCCAGCAGAAAATGACTTTAATGGGAATATGTTGCAAAGCAGCTGTTGGAGTGTGGTAACAAGATGCTGAATAAATGGCAGCTACATAACTTCCCCTAATCAGATTGGAGCAATCAGCTTGAAAAATTTTCCCATATGTTGGAGAGTGGAGCTCGTGCCTAGGGTTATGGCAAGGACACAGGCCACGTTAAGGTTACACAGTCTGGCTACAATTAAACACTCGCTGCAGAAATTGTGATGATGCTTCAGGGAGCTATTGCACTTTAGTCATTCGTAATTGCTCATTCGGAAATTACTCACTCTGAAATTACTCAGGGCCCTGGTCCATGGTTAACAGCATATGTTCTCAGAGAAAGAAAATATTATCTTTCCAGTGGGTATCAGTGTATGAATTTGTTTATGGCTATTAATGCAACTTAATATAATGGGATTGTTCATTAATAAAGTTACTTAGGATGTCAAGGCTATAATCCAAATACACATTTCCACACAACATTTCCTGTGGTGTAGGATGCCCTAGAGGTGGGCCTCTCTGTTTTTAATCTTGAACATGCACTAGTTACCCTTTAATGCACAGTACCAAAGAGGAAACTTTAAAGTTTGTTCTAATAATAATAACAATAATAGTTACACTTCTACATTGAGTCATGTTACTTAATAGCTGTCTACAGATTATTGTCCCGCTTACCTCAGATTCAGTGGCAGACTGAAAAGAGGGAGAGTGAAATTCTGCACAAGATTAAAGCTACAAACTTTGAAATTCTTGTTGTACAATGGGCAATGATGAACAAAATAAAGTGATGCCACAGCCCACTGTTTTGCATGCTCACTTTCAAAGAAATGGCAAGCTTTAAATTTAATGGTTTAGTAATTTTGAACCACATATCTGACTTTTATGGAAGTTTGTTTTCATTCAAACCCATCTCTAACTTCCCTCAGGTTGCATTCTTTCATTGTTGTTGTTGCTGTTGTTATTATATGCCTTCAAGTCTTCCCTGACTTATGCAGACCCTAGGCAAACCTACCATGGTGTTCTCTTGGCAATATTTGTTCAGAAGATGTTTGCCATTGCCTGAGGCTGAGAGCATGTGATTTGCCCAAGGTCACTCAGTGGATTTCATGGCCAAGCTGGGAATCAAACCCTGGTTTTGAGAGTCATAGGCTAACACTCAAACCACTATGCTATGCTGACTTTCAGTAAAATGCTCTTCAAAACCTTCCAGCACAATCACTTGACCTCCAGACCAATAGTTGGGGATCATGAAAGGTATAGTCCCATAGTGGCGAACCTATGGCATGCTTGCCAGAGATGGCACATTAATTCATTTTTTTGTTGCATGCAGAGGGTGGGGAGGAGGAGGAAAAGGCGTGCACTTGTTCCTCCTCCTTTCTGGCTGTCCCTGTCCTTCAGTTGCCTCTGGAAGCACCCAGTGCTGGAAGGCCTTTTAGTTTGTGCACTCAGTCCCTAAAAGGTTCACCATCACTAGTATAGACTGATACACCTGGTGGGCACTGGATTGGGGAGACTGTTCTAGATACTAGAAGAAAGTGTATGAAATCCTGGTTTTGTTACCATAATAAACAATAACGGAAATTCTGGTTTTGAAGACTCCAAGGTGCTATGGAATCCCTGTGCAAAACTACACCAGCAAACCATATGATGGAGAATGGGGAGTGAATTTGAGCTCACTGTGTCCTGTAGCTTTTGCTCCCCTGATGTGAAGTGTAGAGGACATCAATAAGGAAGTAATATTCAGCTGCCAGTCTTATCAATTTCTGTCAGCAGTGCTCGGTGGATGGTGAGCATGGGTGGTGAAATTTACCCTTTCTGTCAGGGATCAAAAGTGCTGCACCAACCCTGGTCCAATGATGGGCTTGTCAGTGAATGGTGGATGATGTGTGTTGCAGTTACCAAATAGCAGAGTTGTTGGGAAAAGCTGACAATCTTTTCCTGCTTGATTCCAGACATCTTCCTCTGGATCCAGATGATACTGCGTCAGCTCTCCAGCCTTACCAGCAGTCAGGAAACACACCAGTTCTAGTCTAAGAACACTACCTTTATTTTACAACTAGGAATATTTACATAAGTTGAATATTTACATAAACAGATCCTGCATCACATTAACCCTGTGAAACACATTTGAACCTTCCAAGCCTACCTCTCTCTAACCCTCCCATATGGACAAAGCATTATTATTGTTTGCTGAAGCTAACACCCACTGGGGTGTGTATATCCACGATGATTTGTTGGGTTCCACTTTCCCAGGCCTCCAGCCCAACCCATATTGCTGTCGTGTCTATGTGACATAACATGTCTACGTAGTGTGTTTTGATTACAGTGTCCCTTATTCTCAAAACACACTAGAGCTGGCTCCTTTGTTATTGTCTCACACCCGTTGTTTGTCTGCCAAACCCTTGTTTTTCTGAACTCTTCCCACAGGAAATGTCTGCCCCATACATCTTTACATTTCCAGTCTGACTGTATGTCCCATCAAGCATTTTCTGACAGAGCTTACCAGGCATCTAAAAAGAGACTATTGAAAAGCTTTAATGGCAACATCTTTTCCCTTGCTTGGAGGTGATTCAGGCTTTCCTGTGTTACATTAGTCTCTTCTATATCTTTTGGAGGATGATTAGTAAAGCCAGCATAACTTCATCTTATATAAGAAGCTGCATATCCCATTTATTATATAGTATAATTTTATCATTTTAAGAAGCTTTTTTGTAGCTGGATACATTTTATAGATAAGTAGTACTAGCAATTATTTTCAGTAAATAGATGTATACTATATACCGTATATTGAGTCTAACTAAACACCTTGCATGGAATTCCCTTGCATGGAATTCCCTTCCTTCCCATTTCCTTATTTTCAACAGATCTTAATTTTTCTAGGGATACTACACCTGCATCATTCTAGCATATTTCCCCTTTTCCTAAATGAATAGCAAAGTTACATTTATCATGAATGTAATATAATTTTTTTAAAAAACTATAATATAAGGAACAAGCATAGGAAAGTGGGGCGTGTGCATAAATCTAAATGTCTTTGAGGGCAAAAGTTGATAATAATGTAAAATATAGGAATAATCTGGTGGCAGAGGCACCAGAGGCATATTTTGCTTTTTCAAATATATATATATATATATATATATATATATATATATATATATATATATATATATATATATATATATATATATATATATATATATATGGTCTCCTTCCCTTCTACTTCTCTCACCTTTCTTTGTAAAAGATGCTTAATTGAGCAATGCCTTCCTTACATTAGAAGGTGTTTGCTGCATTTACCTAGTGGTAAAAGGGGATGCTGCCTATGTTATCTTCTCTTCTTCCTCCTCCTTCTCTTTCCCCCAGTACTTCTGCTACCCCATATTTTAAAGAGCAGATAGCATTGTCAGAGGTTCTAGGATTGAGATCTGGGAAGCCCTGCTTGAAACTGAAGTTCTGTTCTTTCCAGGGAAGAAGGACCACAATATAACTAAAACACAATTTTTGCATTAAATAAACATGATCCTTCACAGGGAGTTATAGAAGATACTTGCTAATGAATAATATGTACTAAGTTGAAAAATCTAAGAGATAAGTAGCACACCCTACAGTGGATAGACATAGCAATAATCAACCTCCCTTCAGAAAACATTCCCTTTCAGTTTAAAGATAGTTATTTGGCAAAACACCAATTCTACAGTTATTAAACAGAGTGGAAGGATATGCCATAGTGGTCAGAGCCCCAGATGTAAACTGTAAAGTGCCTTGTTACTATATATACTAATAGTTATCACTAAAGCATTGTCTAACTTGGGAAGAAATACTTTGTGCTTAAAATAAGTAACACACTTCATTCTACAGTTTTGCATAATGTGGATAATTCGTGTTGGGGTGAGGAGAACATTAATCTTGCTCAATCATTCTAATCATATGCAAGTTCATTATAAATATTTCAGTTTTATCATACTGATCCTGTTAGTTCAGTGTTGGCATCACTTGTGATTCTGTTGCAAGACCAAGTAATAATATCAGCAACTTCATCACCATTCCTTCTATCCCTATTTGCAGTTTAAGTGTGGTTGTGTGAATTTAGCCAAAAGATACCCTCACACAAAAGGGATGCCTAAATAGGAACAGGACAAAACAGTACAGAAGAAAAAAATGTGAGGGTCCCCCAAGCGGCTCACTTAAATTCAGTGGCAGAGGGTATTAACAAATTGGAAGAAATACTGAAAGTTAAATAGGAGAATGAATGGAATGAAATGGATGGACAAGGAGGTCAGAAGAAGAGACATATAGATATAAAAAGGGTAGGCAAATCTGTCTCACTGAATTCCTGGCTCACTCTGAGAAGCTATTTCAGAATCATCCCAGGGATGTAACAGTGACAATTTTCCATATAAAATGGATGAATAAAATTTCCAAGATTAGCTGAAACTAGGCATAAGAGTCTCCAACCCAACCATGTTCCAGAAAAAAGGGGGAAAATGTGTGTCTATTAATGATGGACAGAAACACTCTGGTTTGCAGAATTTATTCCAGGGCTGCCTTTGTATATTCTAGGTCTAGGATAATTATTTGGTTACTGTTATTTATGCAGCCAAAATGGCACAACTCATCCACTAGTTCATGGCTACACTGGATGGGCATGGTGAGAGCTGTAGTCTTGTTCAGCAAATTTAATTCGTACTGGATTGGGAAATGCTGTTTCATTTCTTTGACCTTCATACTTGCTTTCTGGTGCTCCAGATATTAGAACATGAATCCATGAACTCAAATTACAAACAAAGAGCTTCCAACATGAAGATTAATGTCCTGATTGCAACAGCTGTAGTATAGACTGCTTGGACAGTACTGTAGTATAGACTGCTTGGAGAATGGTGAACTTTTGCTCTTTGGTGATCTTTAAATGGAGTTTGGATGGCCAATTTTCAGGAGTATATGCCTTCATGGCAGCGGGATGGGCTAGATTACCGATCCAATATTATGATTCTTCAATTCTAGAATTCTAGATCTCATATGGTGATGCTATTTCCCACGAGCATGTCCACTACTTGATGACTACAGAATAAGGTGGTTATTTGTATATTTTAATGGTTAGATCAAATAGCATAAGTAAAACAGTACAGTGCACCTTTCACATAAAACTGCTACTGGCCACTGTATTCTGTAATACCTGTAAACTAATTGTGTTCTGGAGCATTGTAGTGAGAAAGTATAAGACAACACCTAAAAGAAGTGAAGAATATTTGAGGAGAATTCTGATATGTCTTTCTTATCCAGGAGAGCGGGGAATGTGGGAGAAGAGCTTTTTTATCCTGGACACTGGGAATGGTTCTTTAAACCTCCAAGTACAGAACATCCCAAATGTGCCATAATTGCATGTTAACTTATGGATATCAGTAGTACAGTAAAGTTGTTTTAGATTATGGAGTTAGAGGTCTTATAAGGATACTCTTATAAGCTAATGCTATGGGGCAAGCCAAGTATGCTGAGGTCTGGACTTCTGTTCAAAATTCCTGTCCTAACGGCATCCCTGCTGCATCTTTTCTGACCAACTGCACTCACCTCCTGTTTGTCAAATCTGGAGAGTTACAGGAAGGAAGAGGCATCTAGGGGTACCCTAAATATATAAGAAAATATATGTGAGGATAACACTGGAGAACAAATGAGTACATGGTTGCTTTGTCTCCTCATGATTTGGACGTTGAAAGGTCTGTATCTAGAACACAAAGTGGAAAGCTGTCTTAGCAAGGATGGAGAATATGTGGTCTTCTAGAAGTTGCTGAACCATACCTCTTATCATTCCTCACCACTGACTATCCTAATGGATAGTCTAAAACAGGGGTTGGCAACCCCTGGCCCGCAGCCACAGTGGGGCCTTCCAAAATGCTCCTCCCCTGCATCACACACGCATGTGCACGACGGCGGGTGTCGTGTGCATGTGCTCACGCCTGCACAAACGCATGCCCGCACGTCTGGCCCCCGCACCATTTCCCCCCCGGCAACAAAGGTTGCCAACCCCTGGTCTAAAAGATCCCACATTCCTCATCCCAGATATAGTACATATGATTGTACTCTGCTGCTGCAGCAACCTGCCTGACAATGGGTTACCCTTACCTAATTCTTTATATGAAGAAGGGAAAGACATCTGAGTCTGGCTAGAAGATTTGAAGAACTCTATCTTCAGTCATTTCACTTAACTTGGTCTAGACATATTGCATTATAACTCAATATTGTGGGCATTACCATATGAGCCCTGCTCTTGCAGTAATCCCATCAGTTCTTTTTTTAAAAAAAATACAAAAATATCCCTCTCAGAGCAGCCAGTGGCATCACTAGGGTGGGTATTACTCAATACAGAGGGGGCTGAACTGCCTTGTCCTCCTCCCACCCAACCAGACTACTGCATCCTCCAAGGGGAGCAGACCCAGAAAAAGTGACCTCTTCCCAAAAAAGCCTTCCAAATCTGCCAGACTGGTTGGAAGGCAGTGCCCTTCCACCATGTACCTCTCCACCAGGTAACACCCTTCTCTGGGAGTGTCACCTGGTGTGGCCCGCATTGCCCATACCCTCCTAGTGACACCACTGAGAGAAGCTATCAACACAGATCTTTTCAATTACATGACTGGAGCTGCTGATCTCATCACACAATCTTCTTGATTTTCCCTTAACCCTACCACCTTGCCCTATCCAGCACGTCTTTAGCTTATTTTATTTTAACTTAATTTTTTTTATTTTCACATTGTTAACACAGTTCTGGAGCTCTGCTACTGTGAAGTTTTGTTTTGTTTTGTTTTGTTTTGTTTTGTTTTGTTTTGTTTTGTTTTTAAAGAAAAAAAATAGAGGGGAAACCCAAAGGGAATCAGGAATACCAATTGGGAATACCAAGGGGAAGGGGAGACATGAGAAGAAACTGACAGCACATGACTGCCAATATTCCAACTGCCCTGGGAGCAACTTTTCACACCTGGGGAACTGCATGAATGGGAGGTCATTGACAGATCTCTCCCACCAATGAAAAGGGACATAGCAGCTATGGGTTAGGACCAAGCAAGCATGGTTTGCAGGCAGCAGCATGTGATAAGTATCACCAAAACTTTTTTCCTGGTCTAATCGTCTAAAATCGTGGTTTAAAAGTCACATGTAGTAATCTCCTGTTTTACTGCAACAATAATCACAACATTTCATAAATAGCTGTATTTCCTTGTGTTATGCTTCTCCCTCTCTCCCTCTCTTTCTCTCTGATGTTGTGTTACACATAAAAGATTAATTCTAAGTGTTCCCATTTCTAAAGAGCAGCTAGTGAAATTGCTGTCTCTTATTTTAATAGCAGTGAGAAACTTAGGACCAAAGTGGTTTCCCCCTACAGTTCTGCAGCGCTTTTAATATGTTAGTGCCTCCTGTTTGTTTATCTCATGTACTGAACTATATTTCCCCTGGTATCCTCTTCAGATGTCAGATTAGTTATATGTTGCACAACTGAAGTTGGGAAGGAAAGATTATGAATTAGAAACCCCAATAGACCAAATTGGTTCTATTCATATTTAAAAGCCAAGTTCCTCCAACACAAATAGCACATAACACTCTTCCTCCAATTATCTGAAACATTTAAAATGTGTATTATTTGAATCTGTATCTTAAATAAAGTCATTCATAAAAGGTGATGGGGGGGGGGAAACCCATGGTAGGCTGCAATCTGACACACAGTTACCTGAGAAGAGGTACCAATGAGCTCACTGGAACATATGTCTGAGAAGACATTATGGGCTTCTGTTCCTTAGAAATTATGGCATATTTTAAAATTCACAAGATAGTTGTGTAGAAGTGCTTCTGTTCTGAAGCTACATTAACATTTTTACTTTATTTCTTTGAAATAAAGATCTGAGCTAAATAATAGTCCTTTTAATGCTAAATGCATGTAGGGCTAGCAATACAAGGAATGAGTTCCTGTCTCCAGGGAGGAAACCCCTGGTACATAAAATCAGACTTGTTCAGATTGGCAGTGGTGCAAATCTGGTGCAGCACTGCAGTGGTGGAGAGGTGGGTAATAGGCACAGTGTCAAGGGCAATCTAGACAAACCCATTTCTGTGACCTCTTTAATGTGTCTGGTTTCTACTGGTACTGGATACATGGACTGCTGTCACACTGGAGAATTAATACAGTTTAACACTGCTTTAACTGTCATGGCTCCATTCTATGGAATCTTGGGATTTGTAGTTTGTTGTGGCACCAAAAGTTCTCTGATAGAGAAGGCTAAATATCTCACAAAACTACAAATCCCAGAATTCCTAGCATGGAGACATGACAGTTCATGTGATGTCAGACTGCATTAATCCTGCAGTGTAGGTGTAGTCCTGAATAGGACTAATGTTAACACTTTTGTTTCTAATTATAACTCATTTGTATCCTTATCAACTGGTAAGTTTTAAATGACCATTCATAAATATAAACCATAAACCATTATCTTCTGCATTAGACAAAGGATCTGCATCTTGTCCAATTGTCTTGGCATCTGATAATCACTGATATACTGAAGATAGGAGAAAAAGGAAGGGAGGGGAGGAGGAGAGAAAAAATGTAACAGCACTTTTTATACTAAATGGTTTTTATTTTTAGTAAAACCACTGTTGCCACCACATTTCTTTTTTATTTTCCCTCCTTTTTATGCTGCAAGAAACTAACACAACTGCTAAACTGAATGCTGAGATTCCATTTTTGCTGCTATGGCTAATAGCCATTCATAGAGCTTTTGTCCATTAGTATGGCTAATTCTTTTTATAAACTAAAATCTTAATTATCACCACAGTTTGTGGTACTGAATTATACAAACAAGATATTAAATGGATAGAGTTTTCCCTTTTCTCTGACCTACACAGCCAATAAAAAGCAATTCACATTTTACAGAAAGTCCTCATATTTGATGGATACACCATTATTCTACAAACAGTTAAGCATTAACCAACATTATCCTGGACACATGCAAAGGAAACATGATAAATGTACAGTTTTCACTTGTTCCCATGGATTTAAGGACAATATATCTCTCCTTTGGTGTTATCATTCAGCATAACAAATATGGGATGGAATGTCATGAATTTTTGAAAATTCAAATGTACCACATTCTTGGGATCAGACCACAAAAATGTATGTTGACATCCCTCTATATTTTTGTCTTCAAAAGTCATGCTGATTTTCCACTAGAAGCCTTGAATTTTTTTTAATTTAAAAAGTCTAGCTTTTAATTTTTTTTCCATCAATTTACTCAATGCAGTATATAATGATGTTGCATTGGCTATCATCTAGCAAGGAGTTAAACTTTCATATTATTACATAGTTTATTTTTATTTTTAAAAAAGTAACATGTTCACAAGAGAATAAATGCCATCAAGGTTAAAATATGATTTTGCTGTCATCCTTTGTCACCCAGTTCTTCAAAAATACTGCCAATAGGCAATAAAGGGTGGGATTCAGGTAAAAATAATTTAGTTTAATTCTGGTCAGTTTCTATAGCTTCCTTCCACTTATTTTACAGTACCACTGCTCTGGATTGTTTTGTGCTTCAGGTTCCATGTCTTTCTGGTTACATATCTATGATATAGCTGCTCTCCAAATGTCTTCTCACATTGCAATATTGTAAATATATGCATTATTTAAAGCCAGTGTATTATAGTAACTAGAGTTCTGAACTCAGACGCTGGAAGACCAGGGTTCAAATCCCCTTTCACTGGTGACCTTGAGGAGGTCACACTTTCTCAGTTGCAGAGGAAGGCATGGCAAGCCTTCTCTGAATTAATCTTTCAAGCAAACTCCAAAGATAATGCCACCAGAAAACAGTCAACTTGAAGGTACTACATAACAAAAATAACAAATGTACCATGTACCAAGACTTCAATTTTTAAAAGAAATATCTTTTCTTTTTATAGAATTCCTGAGTCCATTCCCAGCAGGTTATAAGCTACAAGGGGACAGATGAGCTCCACCAAAAATGACTTTCAGAAAGTGAGCAAAGGAAATGTCATTTTACAAGAAGACACAACAATTCCAGAGGCAAAGTCCTTTTATATCTCCTCACTGGCTGCCTTTCCAGACTCTGCTTCATCTTTGCAGAATTACTTTTTAATTATATTTCATTCATTATCAAAAAGGTTCCATCTAAAAAAGTGAGACAATGGCCTAACATGGGGGCAGGGAGAGAATTTCCCCACAATCTCCCCAAGAATGCATTTTAGTCCTCCAAAAGTAATGGCAAATGTTAACAAGCAAACATTACTCATCACAGAAAAAAGTAAAGATGTTACTGTTTTCTGATTGCAGAAGGACCATATTCATGCCCTGCTAAACCCCAAACGTAATGTGTTACAAGTAACTTTATTGTATGTAATATGTTACTTCCATATTTGGTAGGTCTCATCCACTGTTGCTCATTGAAATTTGTTTTATATGGTTGATTTATATTGGGATATCTTCTATGACGTTAAAAATAAACAAAAGAAAAATCCCAAACTTTATCCAATTTCATTCTCCCTGTAATGTCAGTTAACCTTTTGTCATATATACTACCCAGGACACTCTTTAAATAAATTATTTGACAGGTTGTGTTAACTAGTTTTCTCTCATTTTACATATATAATTCCATTCTGTATCCAGCTATGTCCAAAACTGAACTCTGCTGACAGCTGAATGCAAACTTCCTCCTTTCGTCCATACATTAAATTTCTGGTTCCTCTGTGCACAGAGCAATATTTACTTCAAAGCATTTACACCAGAGACTCTAATGATGGTCTCTGACTGAAGCTGCTGATTTCAGCAAACTCACTGAAGGACTTTTGGTTCTGAATGCTAAATATATTAATGATTAATCAATATTTATACATGTATGCCACATAGAACATACATGCTGGTGGATATTGCCTTGAGTGTACTTGTGAAAGTGGAAAATCCCAAGGTTGAGCCTCTGATTCAATCAATATTGCTTTTAAAGGTAAGCATTTCCTAATATCACTGCAAAGAGCAAGAGTGCAGTCATACTGGGGGGGGGGGGGGGGGTGTTCACAATGTCTATACACATGTTGAAATATTGTAAGAATCTATATTTATGTTCATTCATGATTTGTTCCCCAAAATCACACTGAATACAGAAACCAAATCAAGTGTCCAGCTATACCTGGGTAGAATGAACACATGTACAAAGTGATGAATTCACATTCACTTTATGGAGCCATGTAACATGTAGATTGCTCCAGCTTGTAAGAGTTTATCTAATTTGCAGATGACATCAAATTAGGAGGAATATCGAATACCCCAGAGGACCAGATGAAAATTCAAAATGACCATAATAGATTAGAAAGGTGAGCCAAAGCTAACAAAATGAATTTCAACTTGGATAAATGTAAGGTACTACACTTAGGGCAAAAAAATGAAATGCATAGATATAGGATGGGGGATACCTGGCTTAATGAGACTATGTGTGAAAGGGATCTAGGAATGCTAGTAGACCACAAATTAAACATGAATTATCAGTGTGATGCAGCAGCTAAAAAGGCCAATGTGATTCTAGGCTGCATCAACAAAAGTATAGTGTCTAGATCAAAGGAAGTAATAGTACCACTCTATCATGCTTTAGTCAGGCCTCATCTGGAATACTGTGTCCAGTTCTGGGAACCACAATTCAAAAAGCTGGAGATTGTCCAAAGGAAGGTGACAAAAATGGTGAAGGGTCTGGAAACTATGCCCTATGAGGGGAGACATAGGGTTGATGCAGATGGCCCATTTGGGGTGACAGAGAGCCACCCTAGGGAGTGGCAGATCGGGGCCGTGGCAACCCTACGCCGCAGCCCTGATCCTTCCTTTTGCCACCCCTAAAAGAGTGGCAAAATGCCGCTCCTTTTAGGGGCGGCAAAAGGCTGCCCTAAGAGCTGGCACTGCAGCTCTTCCACACCTTTTTGGCACAGTGTGTTTGCACGCTGCACCGGAAGGGCGTCCTGACACTGCGTGCCATGCGTACACCAGCATAGTGTTGGGGTGGGGTTGGGGCAGCTGGCATGTGGCTGCTCCACCCCAATTCCTCCCCCAGGCTAGCCCTTTGGGCCAGTCTGCAATGGTCCTTAGGGAGCTGGGTATGTTTAGCCTGGAGAAGAGATGATTAAGAGGTGATATGATATAGCCCTGTTTAAATATTTGAAGGAATGTCATGTTGAGGAGGGAGCTAGCTTATTTTCAGCTGCTCCAGAGAACAGGAGCCAGAACAATGGATGCAAGCTACAGGAAAAGAGATTCCACCTCAGCATTAGGAAGAACTTCCCGGCAATGAGATCCTTTGACAATGGAGGTCTTTAAACAGAGGCTGCATGGCCATCTGTGAGGGGTGCTTTGATTGTGAGTTCCTGCATGGCAGAGGGTTGGACTGGATGGCCCTTGTGGTCTCTTCCAACTCTATGATTCTACAAAGAGCTCAAGTGTCTTCATCCCTATGAAACTATAATTAATAATAATAATAATAATAATAATAATAATAATAATAATAATAATTTATTTCTTATATCCCGCCTTTTGCCTGGCTTACAAGGTATCAAGGTGGCTTACAAACATAAGATACAAATTAAAAACATACATTACAACAATAACAGTAATACAATACCCCCTCCTTAAAAGACTAAATACAATATTTTTCAGGCTAGACCCAATGGAGTTGGCCAGCCTTCCCTCCCTCCAGATGATAGTCCTTATGGAGGGAGGGCCTTCTTTTTTTCAAGGAGCGGGATTTAAAGTGTCCACTTCTCCCCACTTGCAGGGGATGTAG
>JAIPUX010001232.1:71266034-71292632 GCA_020142125.1 Phrynosoma platyrhinos | reverse complement strand
GAAGGAAGTAGGAAGAGAGGAAGGCCACATGCCAGATGGATGGATTCTGTTTCGGAGGTCATGGATATGGGTTTGCAGGATTTAAGCAGAGCAGTGGACAGGAGGTTTACACGATGTCTCATCCATAGAGTCACTATCGATCAAGATCAACTCAAAGGCATTTAACAACAACAAAAGAATGCCTACGTTTTAGCCCTGATCTGGCAGCTCTAGAGTACATCTGCACTGTAGAAATAATGCAGTTTGACACCACTTTAAGATCTGTAGCTCCATCCTATGGAATCCTGCAATTTATAGTTTTACAATCTCTTCAGCCTTCTCTGCCAAAGCATGCTGGTGCCTCACAAAATGACTATTGGAAGTACAACAATGCTTTGCATAGAAAGACTTAATGCCTCAGAGTAGTCAGCAGTAATAGGTTTAGATATTTTGAGTGACCTGCGGTATCTCCCTCTCTGTCTACCTATCCTGACCCCTTTGCAATGTAAACTAATACCCTTAGGGATGTTTCCACTCCTCTTCTCATCCCTACTCTTCTCTGAATCCATCCTAGAGATGTAGGAGATTATCACACCATAAGCAGGATTTAACAATCAAAGATGGATTTTATCATACTGCCCTGTAGCTGGGCAGTCTACAACCCATATGCAGTCTGTGCTTCTCTGGGCTTCTCCCACAGTTTTTCAAGAATGGGATTTTCCTGTTCTTGGAAAACTGTGCCAGAAGCCCCTAGAAGCGCAGATTGCGTATGGGTTGCATACTGTCCTGCTACGTGGCAGCGTGATAAAATCCATCTTTGATTGTTAAATCCCATGTCTATCCTTCGGGAAAATTTGCAGTGCTATAATCTCCATAGCTAGATTAGAATAGCTCCCTCAGTAACTTTCCTATTTAAGAATGGAGTTCCTATAAAAAAGATTTTAGTTTGTTCTCAAGCCATTGGTATCTTTGTTCCTTAGTCAGGATCTTTTACTGCTGCACTATACTAATTCAAATAAGGACGTTATCACACGGGGGCAAATCTGCTGGTTAATCCACACAAAACCCAAACAGAAACTGGATTAGTGCCCCGTGTTTTCACACGATGTCACACAGAAACTGGACAGAAAGTGGACAGAAACTGGTGTTAACAGCGATCTTTTGAAATTCGGTTGTTTGGAGGAAATGCAAATGCACAATTAAGGTAATTTCACATTTACCGTAATGTGATCACCAAATGCTCATTTGGGAGCATTTCCCTGCTTTTGCCATTGTTCCAGCGAGCATTCCTCTATCTGCGCATGTGCAAGAAGCTCATTTCTAGTACATTTATGGGCTTTTCTCGCTTGTGTGTGAACGTTAAATGCGCTTACTTTAATTTCACAATTAAGGTAATTCCATTTGCGAAATCAAGGCTTATTTTCAGTTTATTTTCAGAATGCCTCATTTCCACTTTATTATCGCTTTCTGGCCCACGTGTGATAATGTCCTAAGTGAACTTATCACATTGTTAAATAACATATGTTGAAATTAAACCTGGCTTAAAATTAAATTTCAGCAGCATCCCTATTGCAAGAGTTTTGCTGCCGAAATTGCCACCTGGGACCATCCTGGGACCATCCCTGTTCCTGGAGCTGCTCTGGTGGCCATTTTCTCAAGCTGGAAAACTCCCAGTTTTGAAAAGAGCTGTGCTGAGCAGTTCTAGGAGTGGAGATGGCCCCAGGCAGTGGAGATTTCAGTGGCAAAACCTTTGCAATAGGGTCCAGATGCCACCCAAATTTAATTTTAAGCCAGATCAGGTAAGGCAAGTTATTTAACAATGCAATAAGCTCCAAAAACAAATCCCAGGATTCAGTAAAACAGAACCATGGCAGTCAAACTGTATTATTTGTACAGTGTAAATGCACCTTCACTTACTATGCATCCTCACTTCCATCTGATATAACAATTGAGCAGTCATTTTTGCCAAGCCTTCATGTGCCAGATACCCAGGAGCATACTAGACAAGCTAAGTTCCAGTTCTTTCTAGAGTCTGCTGGATCTTGCTTTGTAATCCCATCCACCACTGTGCTGGAAGCTTCAAGGTATACATAGTGGTGTAAGCATAGTCTGGGGATATCTCTGGTCATGCAGTGCATACCTCCTGTGCTGTAGTATTTTTAAATGAGAACTCACAAATTCAGATCTGGAGTGGAACTCTGTCCCATTCTCAGATTAGATATTTTATTCTCTTTTGGTGATAGTTCTAGTACCAAGTAATCAAGTTTTATATATATACACATTACAAGCACAATGTCAACTACAAGCATTGTCCAACTACTGAAGCAAGCAGTAGAAATATCAAATTGTATGCATGGCAGGAACGTTCTGCAGCTCCTTGGTTCAATGATGCACAATCTTTGATGATGCACAATCTTTGATCCAAGGATTGTTGACCTGCCCTTCATCAGCAGATGTGAACATATCAGCACAAGGAATTAGTTTCCTTACAACAAATTTACAAGCAATCTATACACATTTCTATTCCTTTGTAATCGGATGAGCATTAAGTTGCCTATGGCATCAATAGTACAAAGTGGAGCAGGTTTTACTAACTACCTAACCAAATGCTATGTGCAAGTTAGTTACATGCACTCTCGAAGTTTTTCACAGATAGCCATGTGGCAAATTTTCATCTCCCCATCATCAATGAATACTTGATGCCATTGATTTGATAAAGATAATCATCTTGTGGGATGAATAACACACCAACCATGTCCTACAAAACAATGCTTGTCAAGCACACTGAGTCCAAAAGCAACAAATGGTATAGGTCTGGTTGCTAGCAGCCTGTCAGGAAGAAAGGATAATGTTGATTAAGAGAGTGTGGTTCATTTTTAGATTTAATTGTGCAACATTTATTCATTGTTTCATTTTGAGTTCTCATTTCCACAGGCATAACAGTTCGAAACATTGTTGCTTTCCTGATTTTCCACAGATATTTTTCAGTATGCTCAAAATCCTGTTCTGCTTTTATCAACAGTTCTTATTTGTATTCTGTTTTCATTAGCATATTACTATAATTGAGTTATATATGCTTGTTTCCGCTTTGATTTTATATAAACTAGGAATGCCATGGAATTTTTACAAAGTTAGTGGTTTGAGATGAAAGCCACATTTTCACATACCAAGTAAGGCTCACAAAGTGCAGACTGGGTAAATTTCATTATCCTTTTTGTGATATTGTTTTTTAAAAGACTACTCTCAGACCAAAGGTGGAGGGAGGGCAGAAGGATTTAGCTAGAAGGAAAAGAAGGAAGAAATCTTTCTTCACTGTCCTGCGCTGTCATTTTTCCCCTACTGAAATAGACCTTTGACTATGGGAAGTGAGCAGAAGTAGCAAATTTTGTATCTTGAAAAACACTGTGGACACATTGCAAAAAGGCCACAGTTTAAATAGAGATGGTGGCATCAGAAAAAACTGCACCCCATATTGATAAATTCTCTCTGGAGACAAGTTTATGACCCCCTCTGATTGAAGGGTATGCAAAAAAAATCTAATTAATTTGGTTAAAGGGTGTGCTGGATCCACTCACTTTCATCTGCCTCAGGTCTTACTGTGAACTTGACTGTGTATGTGTGTGGGCTAGTGGTGATTACTTTAGAGTCGAATTGAAGGCCCAAGCAATGCTAAGCAATAGGAAAATGAGAATAGTATTTCTAACAAGAGCAATTTATCAGAGAGACAGGCGGCCTGGAGGTTGAAAGCTCTGTTGAACATGCACTGCACTATTTGTTGTAAATTTGCAGGCATTTAAATGTAATTTTAGAAGCAAGTGTAGGAGCACATTCACTTCTTGTCCATTTCAATCCTGTGGTAAGGTAACTGAATAAGATTGTCTGCATATACATTACCCTAATGAGCAAATTCTTCAGTGCTTTTCTTTTCTATAATGTGTATCAAAGCATTGAAAAACATATAAACCTATGCTTCTATAGCCAGGTCACTATGGTATTGTTGTAATGAATTATGCCTTCAAAGCATACCTTTGACTCTTCAGCTTCTGAATGAAATCATATTCTGAATTATATGCTTCCTGACATAAACTACAGAAGTCTAGCAGCTTCTTCTAATCTCTCCAACACTTTTAATAATGATAATGCTCTTGAGAGAATTAAGTTGAGGCATGCCCCTCATAAAATGCAGCACAGCTACATATTTGCCTGCCTCAAGCTTCTTAAAATGGACTTTGGTAATGCTGATTCAATTTCTACATTTTACACAACACCAAACACAAACTGACATTACAACCAGTTGAAATTCTAACTTTCAAATGATATTTATTTTTAAACATTCCAACATTTCCAGTCTTTGTCTTGTAATTCTGACACCAATAACAGAGGGCAGAGGTAGTGGCCAGTTTGCTTGTTATCCTGGAAGAAGTCTAACAGAAGCCTCATTCACTAATTCTAACTCACTTTTTCACTAACACATGGGTGGATGGAGAACAAAGGAGATATCCTGAGACTTGGCATCGCACTGGCTACTTCCTTCTACTAAAGGGTTCTGAATGGGTTTGTCATGATAAATATATGTAATCTCCTCAACAATCATGGAAGCCTTTATCATACATCCATGGAAATCCTGCATATCTTATGTGGAGAGCACATATATCATCTCTAGACCTTCCATTAAATTAGCATAATTTAAGAGGGCTGATACTTTACTGCATTAACAGTAGGAAATTTGTGAAGAAGACTGTAGTGCCAAACAATCTAATTTTCTGCAAATGACTAGAACAAATGATCTCTTTTCTTTCAGGTGAAATGGTCTTAGCACAAAAAACATACTTTCTCTCCATTGTGATAGAATCTTGAAATGCTTCATCCATCAGCCAAAGGATGAGGAATCTCTTTCACCCCAATGGCCAAATTCTATCCCAGAAATGCTATCAGGGGCCACATTCCAGTGGCAAACAGGAACAAGGAAAAAATGAAAAGGACCAGAAATACCAACACATTTTTGCTTATATCAGCCAATAACTAAGATTTAGAATTGGCCTTTCAACCATTTAAAATGGATGAAATCCTGTACAAAAGTGTGGAAGCCACCAAATAACAGTGGTAGGCCTGGATTTGGCCCTAGGATCTGAGGTCCCTCACCTCTGCACTATTCCTAAGATTTAATTATTCATTTAATATTTATATAATTGATATTTTTTTATTTATTTAATCCATTAGACCTTGAAGGCTTTCATAAAGTGAAGGCAACTAAAGGAAAACACACATGCAAGAGCATCTAAGCCAGCCAAAATGATGAAGCAAGCAGTAAACACTCTCAGAAAGACAAACCCCATCAGAAGCAGCACCACATATAAAATAGGGATGTGGAATGTGAGAAGCATGAGCCAAGGGACACTAGATATAGGTAAATGGAAATGCAGCACATGAACATAGCAGTACTGGGGGTGAGTGAGTTAAAATGGACAGGAATGGGCAACTTTGAATCAGACAAGCACACAGTGTTCTGCTCAGGGAATGAAAAGACAAGAAGAAACGGGGTGGCTTTCATACTAAGAAAAGATGTTGCAAAAGAAGTCAGAGGAAACCATGCAAAATCAGACTGAATCATCTCAATAAGGCTCCACAGGAAACCTATGAATATCACCATAATTCAAGTATATGCACCAAACACTGAGGCAGAACAAGAAGAAGTTGATAGATTTTATGAAGGAGCACAGGAAGAAATTGACAACGCACCAGCACAGGATGTCAAGATGATCACTGGAGATTGGAACAAAAATGTTGGAAACAAAGAAGAATCAATAACAGTAGGCGGATTTGGACTAGCCAAAAGGAATGAAGCAGGTGAGCGTCTGATAGATTTTTGTGAAGCCAACAACCTATCCATTGCAAATACATTTTTCATACAGCCAGAGAAAAGTATATGCACATGAACATCACCACATGGCCAACACAAAAACCAAATAGATTACATAATTGGAAGTAAAAGATGGTGAAGCTCCATACTGGTGGCCAAGACTAGACCAGGTGCTGATTGCGGCAGAGATCATGAACTACTCATTTCAAAAATAAAAGTAAAAGTTAAGAGAATAAAACAATTCATCATACCAAAATATGTTTAAACAACTTTTCCATAGAATTCATTGACAATATAAGAAACAAATTTGCAATACTAAGTATAATAGCTCATGAACCAGAAGAGCTTTGGTCTGAAGCCAGGGACATAATAAAAGAAGAATGCATAAAGACACTTCCAACAGACAAAAAGAAAGTGAAGAAACCATGGATGACAAATAAAATGCTACAAGCAATAAAAGAAAGAAGAGAAACAAAACAAAAAGGAGATAGAAATAAATGAAGAACCATGAACACAACAGTACAACAGCTAGTGCGCAAAGCTAAAGAAAATTACTACAACGACAAATGTAGAGAAATAGAAGACAACAACAAAAAGGGAAGAATGAGAGACCTATTCCACAAGATTCGAGAAATCAAGGGAAAGTTCAAATCAAGGTCTAGGATGCTCTATGATAATAAAAATAACATAATTCAAGACCAGGAAGGAATAAAAAGATGTTGGATGCAATACACAGAAAAACTATACAAAAGAGATGACAAAATGAAGGGCATATGTAGTGAAGAGCCATAAGAAGATGAACCCCAAATTCTAAAAACTGAGATGGAAGCTGCAATAAAAGAAATGGCCAAAAAAAAAAAAGACTCAGTAACAGATGATATACAAATAGAATGGTTGCAATTCACACTGACAGAGCCAACTCTAGTGCTGACCAATATATGTCAACAGATACGGAAAACAAAATGATGGCCAACAGATTGGAAATGATCAATATACATCGTCACCCACAAAAAAGGAGACACAAGATACTGCAGCAGCTATAGAACCATAGCACTAATCTCCCATGCAAGCAAAATTATGCTCAAAATACTGCAATGTAGACTCCAACCACACATGGAGAGAAAAATCCCAGAGGTCCAAGCAGGGTTCAGGAAAGGAAGAGGCACCAGGGATCACATTGCAAATATACAAGGGCTAATGGAACGTACCAAGGAATTCCAAAAGAAAATCAGCATGTGCTTTATAGACTATAGCAAAGCCTTTGACTGCATAGGTCATGAAAGGCTAAGGAATGCCCTTAAAGACATGGGAGTGCCAACACACTTGATAGTCCTTAAGAAAAATCTGTACCAGAACAAGAGGCTAATGTCAGGACAGAATGTGGAGAAACAGGATGGCAAAGGAGTCATACAAGGCTGCATCCTATCGTCCTACATATTCAACTTATATGCAGAACATATTGTAAGGAAAGCAGGCTTGAACATGGAAAAGGGAGAAGTGAAAATAGGAGGAAGAAATATCAACAATCTGAGATATGCTGGCAACACCTTAATACTAGCAGAAAACCTCAGAGACCTGGAACACCTACTAAGGAAGATCAAAGAAGAAAGTGCAAAGGCAGGCTTAATGTTGAACATAAAGAAAACAAAAATAATGACGAGTGAGAACATTCACAAGTTCAACCTAGACAATGAAGAAATAGATATAGTAAAAGAATTCTCATATCTGGGATCAAACATTGATAGAAATGGGGACTGCAGTCAGGAAAACAGAAGAAGATTAAGAATGGGGAGAGTGACTATGAAAGAACTAGAAAAGATCCTATAATGCAAAGACATACAACTCAGAACAAAAGTCAGAATCATACAAGCCATTGTATTCCCTATTACCATGTATGGATGTGAGAGCTGGACAGTCAAGAAAGAAGATAGGAGGAAAATCAATGCATTTGAGATGTGGTACTGGAGAAGAGTGCTGAGGATCTCATGGACAGCCAAAAGGACAAACAAATGGGTCCTAGAGCAGATCAAGCCAGAAATATCCCTAGAAGTCAAAATAACAAAACTTAGGGGGAAGCACACGAGTGCTTCCAGGACGCCGCCGGACGGAGCGGCGTGGGACCACAGCCTCCACACCACGGCGCTCCTGCGGCATCCCTGAAAGGAGCGCCAAATTGGCGCTCCTTTTAGAAGACAGGGAAAGTGCACCCTAAAAGCATAGGGTGCACTTTCCCTGCCTTTTCTGCCACAGCGTGTGAGGACGCTGCGGCGGGAGGTTGCCTCCCGAGCGCCGGCCTTGCGGAGGGCTGGCAGCTCTGAGGGCAACCTCGGGAAGAGGAAGGGGTGCCGCACGTGCAGCTGCCCCTCCTCTTCCAGGCCTCGGAGACGACTTGATTAGTTGTCTGCCGAGGCCCTTTGACTGTCGTACTTTGGACATGTCATGAGAAGGCATGAATCACTGGAAAAGACAATAATGTTAGGAAAAGTGGAAGGAAGTAGAAAAGGAAGGCCACATGCTAGATGGATGGACTTTATTAAAGAGGCCACAAATATGAGTTTGCAGGAGCTGGGCAGAGCAGTAGAGGATAGGGGGACCTGGAGATGTTTCATCCATAGGGTCGCCATGAGTCAAGGTTGACACGAAGGCAGTTGACAACAACAACAAAGAATAAGGGATACATATAAATGCTAGAAAGGATTTCAGGAAACTCTTGGCTTCTTGGAGTCAGTTCCCCTTGCCTTCTTCTGGAAGTCAGAGGATCCAGATGTAGAATGTACAGAACTTTAAGAATGTGAATCCTCACAGGAAAACTAGTGTGTGTCATGGGTCAAAAACTCTGCAGAGAAGATAGCTGATTGGTTAGATGTAAAATATGGGGGATGGTTATACAGCGTGCGCGCCCCCACCGTGGGCTTGGCATCCTTGGTTTGAGCTTCAATGGATGGCAAGCTCTGGCTTTTTCAATAGGTACACGCATATGCAGTGGCACAAATGGGAGTGTGCACCCATTGAAAAGAATGGGACTTAAGGTCCCATGTTTTTGCTATCTGCGGGGAGGGGGGGTCTGGAACAGATCCCCCGAGGATAGTAAGGGCACACTATAGTTATATGAAAAATGCACATGGTAAGAGTTAGGGCTGGTGCACTTGTTATGCATACACCCATGGGTGGCCAACCAAAGACCAAGCAAAAATGTGGAAGATCAACAGAGTGATGAGCCTGTCCTTTCCTGCAGATGCACCAATGTGCAATACAAAATTAATGTTTCATAATTTGATTTGAATCCCACCACCACTAAATAATTTTAGCTTCAGATTATTTGGCATGTTTTGGTGGGTTTTTTTCTTTTCTTTCTTTTATTTAAGAGAAGGAGCTTTGTTACCTCTTTTTAGTTGTACTTGTACAGTGAGCAGCACTTCTTTATCAGTTCTTAGAATCAAACCATTTGACAGATTCAAATCTATTTTTTATACTTTAGGAAAATCTATGACCTTGCATTAATTACATGCATTTAAAAGACTCGTATTGATTCCAAAGATGATTACATTTCTGCTTTCACAGAACAAATATTATAACCAGCTGATATTAAAAAGCTAAGATCTTCCATTCAGTGCCCATGGTAGAGGGTAAACTTAAGACATGTTTACAAATCAGTGACTTCAATGAAAATTATTAAGTGCACTTTGCTTCTAGCATCATTTGCTGTATTAAAAAAGTATGGAAATAAAAAATAACATATTATTAATGTCTGCTTTTGGAGAGGCATATCTACAAAATGTTTTCATACATTACAGAAATTTTAAATTGGCATGGTACAGAAAAGTTTAATGACTTGGAAGACTGTTTTTGTTCATTTAACATAATTTTCTGTTTATACTAAATATCCTAGAAAGATGCTTTAACTTTGGCAATTTTCAAGATGTTTTATATTAGAGAAAACTGAAATCATAGCAACCTACAAACCTTCTGGGTAGCACTCTGTTAGAAACATATTGTGGAAACATTTTATGTATCTCAAAAATATAGGCCACCAGGACCTTCAGATTTAAAAAAACTAACATGAATAAATACAGAACAACATTTTAATAAGACTTTAATCTGTTTGTTAGTAGAGTAATCAACTAAAGATTTCTTCTTTTAGGTTAAATCACCTCCAGACTGAGGATCGATCTATTCAGTCAGACAAAGAATATAGTACATTTCCGAGAACTGCATCTCTACAAAATACAAGTGAAGATGAAAAATCAGTAACTGTACCAGGGGTAGGCAACCTTTCCCCTTTAAGGGCCGAGGAACTTCAGCTCCCAGAATCCCAGGAGCTATTGGCCAACATGGGACTATTGGCCAACATGGCTAAGGCTTCTGGGAGCTGAAGTCCCTCGGCCCTTAAAGGGGAAAGGTTGCCTACCCCTGAACTGTACCATTGACAACTGCAGAGGAAATCTACATGAAACAGCAAATCAACATGGCAAATTGCTCATACATGAATGGCTCATTGTGTATAGCCCTTGCCACATGGATTCACTTTTAAGCAGCTGCTGCCCCATTATTTGTTGTTCACAGAAAGGACCTTAACTACATGTGCAGCAAAATAATTAAGAAATGAGATAAAGTTTTTAATCAGTAGACGTTACTATGCTACTTTAGATTGCATATTTCTGTGGATTACTTTTTAAAGTGCATACCCAAACCCATCACAAGTCAACATTTTGTGTTTGGCCAGAAAAAGAAGAATACTGATCTTGGATAAATATGAGGAAGAGGGGAAAACAGGAGGTGACACAGGAGCTCCACTGAAGCTCTTCCAACAAGGGAGTTGTGCACTCTCTACAGTTAGCCCTTGTTTACATTCTTAGCAGTCCTTTTTCAGGTTCAGTTCAACGTGCTGGCATTGACCTATAAAGCCCTATACAATTCAGATCCAGATTATCTGAAGGACAGTATTCTCCCATAAGAACCAAACCATGCTTTGCAATCTCCAGGGGAGGCCCTTCTCTCTCTTCCACTAACTGCAAAGGTACATGTAGTGAGAATATACTCCATGGCTCCTTCCCATCTCAGGAACTCCCATCCCAGAGAGGTTAGACTGGTACCCTCCCTATTGTCATTCTGCAAGCAGGTGAAGACCTTTTTTGGAAACAAATGACAACATCCAGTACATTATACAAAGCCCATTCCCTTTAAGCAATCAATTCTCAAAGGCCTGTTCACCCTCCCCAAAAAAGGTCTTTGTTTTGCTTTATTTTAATGGTATATGTCTTTAACTGGTTTTCATTTTGGCTAGTTTAATAACTTTTTAACTTTTGTATGCTGTGAATTTTTAAACTAAATTTAATTTAAAGGAAGTGAAGCAGACTAGCATGAAGAATTAGTCAGAGGCCACACCATCCCTGATCAGGCTGGGACCACAGCAGCCAGAAAGCCCGCTCCCAAAGCAGGCCACCTCCACAATCCTGAATAGGCTGCCGGAAAGAACTGATTTAATCTGCTCTGGGAAAGTCTGGCTCCTGCCACCTCAGCATGGCTTCAGAGTGGCTTCCAGCCACTTTGGGGGCATGTGTCATCTGAATACCATATTTATTTGTTTGTTTGTTTCATTTGTATGCCACCTTTCTCCTCACAGGGACCCAAGACAGCTCACAGACAAAAACATGTAAAATCTCAGTAAATTTCAAGACAATTAAAATCATCTACATGCAATGAAAAAATCACATAAAATACACAAAAGTTAAAAGCATAGCTAAAACCTATATGCTCCATAAAAACCACCCTAATATGACTTATATACCAAATGCCTGCTTAAATAAAAATGTCTTGGCTTGACAATGAAAAGGAGGCAGGGAGGAGCCATCCTAGCTACCCGTGGAAGGACATTCCAGAGAGTGGGAGCAGCCACCGAGAAGGCTGTCTCTCGTGTCCTCAACAAGTGAGCCTGTGACCAAGAGAAAGCCTTCTCCTGAAGATCTTAGGGCTCTGGCCATGTCCCTGAAGTGGTCAGAAACCACTTTTTTTGGCCTAGCTGTTTTGGGCCAATGTTGTAACCCATTAAAGTCCCAAACTGGGGAAAAGGTGGGATGATGATGATGATGATGATGATGATGATGATGATGATGATGACAACCATGCATGACTGAAAACCAATATGGTAGCCAAAGTATAAACACATAATTCATTAACAGTACAATCTTATGCATGGTTACTTATAAGTGAGTCTTAGCATGTTCAGTGTTGCTTACACTTAGGTAAATGTGAAAATGCTACAGGCACCTATTGGTAAGTCAGAATGAACCCAGCGGGGCTTACTTCCATTTATGGATGTATAGAATTACTTACAAGTGGGTATGTAAGAGCAATAAATTTTAAAGAAGGACCCAATATTTCCAGTTCTCAATTTAGATGAAGGGAACCTTTGAACTGATCCAGTATAGTGACTGAGGGCCTGAACAGGCTGCCAGAAATAATAGACTAGATATATACATATGCTAAGATTATAGATCGATGGACAGCACCATTTCTGACTATAGGTTGCAACTTTCTTCAATCTGCCACTGCACTAAAAAAAAAACTCATTTCATGCCACTTCATCATATAGAACCCATGCCTTTAATAGTCAAATATTTGATATTTAAAGTCTTCCTTGCATGACTTTGCAAGAGCCATGTCTTCATATATCTGCTTTTGATTAAAATCCAACTCATGTGTCCATTAATTTCTCAATGTTTCATTCTGCTGGCAAACTAAAAAAAAATAATAATAATATCACTGCTACAACAGATTCTTGTAATATGACTTACGAACACGCTATTATCCTAGTTTGGGTAACTGTTCTTGCTAGACTTTGCTTAATAGACCTTATATTTTATGTTTTCAATGAACAACACATACAGGGTTGAGCCAAAGGCTTAATCACTCTTAATACAATAAAGCAGCACTTTAAAATATTATTAACCTCATCTGTCTAGATTTGGAACTAATAGACCATTGTGTGTGCATTGTCTTTATCCCTGCCAGTTATGTACATATTTATTAATCCACTCTTCCAGAGGGAAAAAAAATTCTAAAGGAAAACCAACAGTAACCTTCAAGTAAGCGGGCACAGGTTAGAAGGGCACTAATTAAATGTCAGACTTGACAGATTAAAATTATGAAATTTAAAATCACGGTGGAGCTCTTTGTCATTGTCAAATTAGGAGTCAGTGTGATGAGGAGAAGAGAAGTGAATGGTTTAATGGATTGAATGGGAATGTGGCTTAGCAGCAAGCTTTTCCTGAATTCAGATCAGCCTGTAGTTCAGATCAAAGGCTGCTAGTTCAATTTCACATTCAAAAAGAATGGTAGCTTACCTGCATCAGTAATCATTGCATATATAAGCACCTTTCTTAATAAAAGAGAGAAAACGAGAGAAGTGTAGAGAGAGAGGAAATATATTTAATATTTGTTTGGTAATAAAATAACATCATTTTAGTTCCAATGATTTGATAGCAATCATAACATCAGTTCTTCCACTATTCTAGAAATTTAATATTAGTTAGGTTTTGAAACAGTGTTGCTTCATGTTTATGTTTGTTAGTTTGTTTTTTAAACCCTTTCTTCTGTTTTTGCTATTGTTTTGTTTTTTAATGACAGAGGACAAGGCCTATTTTGTCCTGTCAATGTTGGCTTGATTTCAATATATACCTGTTTCCAAATAAGTATTCATTAGATTGAAGCCTGAAGTTACTTTTAGCATGGATTTACATGGATTACAGTTCATTTCCTCAGATGGAAACATTTGTGGAAGTGGTTTTTAATCTATGAAAGTTCATAATACTAAAATAAATTTGTTAATCTTAAAGGTACCACAAGCATGTCATGTTGATTTGCTGAAAGATACTAATGTAGCAATCACATTGAGATTTGTCATGATGTTGCACTGCTACCTTCCTGCTCCATCCGAGGAGGGGAAAGAATTGAAACAGTGACATCTCCTGGGTGATACTTTCTGGGTTCTTTCTCTCTCCTGTTGCTAATTGTTTGAATACACTATTATTTAACAATATTGTATAATATTGTAGGGGACGGTTCTCATCTCCGTTACAAGCCAAAGAACCAGTATTGGCAAAAATGACTCCATGGACATGTGGCCAGCATGGCTGCATGGAATGCTGTTACCTTCCCACCAAAATGGCACCTATTTATCTACTTGCACTTTTACATGCTTCCGAACTGCTAGGTTGGCAGAAGCTGGGACTAGTGGCAGGAGCTCACTCCATCACACAGAACCTGGGCCTCAAACTGCTGACCTGCCAATCTTGCAATCATCAAAGTCAGTGTCTTAACCACTGAGCCACCACATCCCTTGATGCAAAGTTGCCCTACTGGAATTTGCAAACTTTCATATCTTCTCAACAAGTATCTTTCTAACTGTCATCCAGTACTGCTGTAGTAGTACACAATTATGGATTGCAACATCACCAGGTACTGGACTGAGGGCTGGAGATTACCAAAGTGGTATGAGGATACATTATATTGCACTGAGAATATGGCAATCCTCATAGATTCCCATTATTAAAGTTGCTCAGAATCTCAGGTAGAAAAGATAAGAAGGGAAATTGCATTTGGCAGAGGTCTGACAGGCTGCATGTGTGTGTGTCTCTAGCCAGTCTAGTGCCATTATAGATTAAATATAAAATATTTTTTTTATTAAGACATGTCAATTAAATGACATTTTATCTTTTGGTGAAAATCTTCATTATAACACAAGCCGCTGAAGTACATTACACACAAATGCCACCATTTTCATGTTCTTTGTTCCTGTTTGTTATTATATTTTTGGCATTGAATTTTTTTTAAAAAAATGAATAAATATTTTGTCAACAACAACTTGTAAAAGGCATATATTTGACACAAGGCCAACCATGTATTTTATTTCATATCTAACTAGTTCTATGATTTCAGAGATTGAGAAGACCTCTGACAAAGAATGTGCCAGCGACATGCTCTGGTTTGATATGTGGAGTATAATTAACACAGGTCCAAAACACACTGCAGAAATAATCCAGTTTGAAGTTGCTTTAACTGCCCTGGCTCAGTGCTAGGGAATCCTGGAAATTGTAAAAATGAATATATATATATATATATTGCACCAGAGCTCTCTGACAGAGAAGGCTAAATGTCTCACAAAACTGCAGTTCCCAGAATTCATTAGCAATTAGCCAGGGCAGTTAAAGTGGTCTCAAACTGGATTATTTCTGCAGTTGTTTTGGACCATAGAGAAAGTTTGTGCTCTCCTTAACTAATTCTGGTGAAATTTGCATGGGCGTAAGCTATATTATGTACACATTGCATTCTCATTTTTACCCTGATCAAGAAAATATGCAATAGAGGCGTTGTTAGCCCAACTTATTCCTCAGCTTTTATATCCCATCCAGCAATGGAGATCTGTAATAGCCAGTATTATATTATAAAGTGTTCCAGCAAAAAGGGCTAGTATCAATGTGCATTATATGAGCTGAATGGGAGCAGGCACATTCTTCTCTTTGCAACTAAGGTGATAAATAGTGTTGTCCTAGTTGCTCAGCATCTGTGGAGGACACCCCAAAACCAATATAGGGAAATTTGTATAGCTCAAAGAAAGATACAGTACAGCTGGGGTAACATGGCCTTAGGGATCCAACCCAGCTTTTACGTGGTCCATAAACACACAGAGTTCCAGAGGCAGGTTTTCAAATAAGAAATAAAACTTTATTGAGGGGAAATAAAGACCCACACACACCTTCATTCACACACACAAGGGCTAAAGAAATCAAAGATGGGAGCAGTGAATAGACATGAGGCTTTTGTAAGGAGGTGATATTTTGCCAGTCTTGAGTCCAGTTGAAGATAAGTCCAGAATGTGGAGGCTCGATGGCTGCAGCAGAAGGGATCAGTAGCAGACACACCAAGGGGCTTAGCTTGGTGAAATTGACAGCATGCCTGCCTGATTGCAAACTAGTCCAAAGATGGGCTGTTTCCACCCAATATTTATACCCTAAGATAGCTTGATCGGTTTGCCAAGTGTAGAAAGAAAGGGTCAAAACTGGGCTGAATGCAATGAGTGATGGGTGCACATGCCTTAGACAAAAGGGATTAGCTCATTGGCTCTTATTGGTTTTTTGTTTTATTTCAGTGCAGCCATACCTTCCTGGCCATAATCCTCTCACCCTTCTCCAAGTACAAAAGAATGGTGCAGGAATTTCCAATGATTTCATCAAATGGTGCCCTCTTCCCCCTACTAGCTCTTCCAGCCTGCAATGTTGCTCTGCAAGATTCCAACTCAGAGGGTCAGCTTCCACAGGAGTCAAATACAGGTCACCCAGACAGTGTCCATTTTAATATAGGTTTGATATAAAATATGAGTAGTGAGTGGGGGGCCAAAGCTTGGGGTAACAATAGGATTGCAACTAGGAAAAGTTATCAAAATGTTTCCAATATGATTTCAAGTCAGTTCTCCCACAAACACTCTAAAAAGCACAGCAGAATAGAAACCCACTTTGGGTTTCTTGTGGTTTTCATAGGTGTAGATCATGCAGTGAAGATAGTTCACAGCCCTTTCCTCCAATTTTTTCTAGTTACTGAACTACTTCTGAAGGGTGGCAATTGCCACCCCAGTCTTTGGGCCTTTGCAGACTGCCAGAAATAGTGCACATTAAATTGAGACACTGCCCAGGCTCAGTGCTAGTGAATCATGGGAATTGTATTTTTTTCTGAGGCATTGAGCCTTCTCTGTCAGAGAGCTCTGGTGCCACAATAAATTACAGTTCCCATGATTCCTTAGCACTGAGCCAGGGCATTGCCTCAATTTAATGTGCACTATTTCTGGCAGTCTGCAAAGGCCCTTTGGTAAGTAAATCGAGAGGCTGATAGTCAGGTTTGTTGTTAACTGCCCTCAAGTCTACCTTGACTCATGGTGACCCTGTGGATAAGACATCTCCAAGACCCCCTAACCTCTACTGCTCTGCTTAAGTCTTGCAAATTCATTCCCATTATTTCCCTGATTGAGCCTATCCACCTGGTGTGTGGTCTTCCTCTTTTTCTATACTCTCTAACTTTTCTAGCATTATTGCTTTTTCTAATGTCACACCCTCTCATGATGTGGCCAAAGTATGACAGCCTCAGTTCAATCATCTTGGCTTCCAAGAAGATTTCAGGCTTGATCTGTTCAAGGACCCATTTGTTTGTCTTTTTGGCTGTCCATAGTATCCTCAGCACTCTTCTCCAGCACCACATCTCAAATGAGCTGATTCTCAAGTAGTCAGTCAGGTGGTCCATGCCAAAAGGCTCAGAGAGCTAGAATCCACGATGCTTCTCCTAATCAAATTGGCATAATGACCTTTTATGGTTTTATGAGTGTCAGACAAAGCTAAGCTAACCTATGTAATAATAAGAAAAAAGCAATCACATATTATCCATAAAGTCTTGTTCCATAAATATATTGGTCCTGTTTTAATGTGAGGGAAGAGTGTCAGCTATGATTGCCTATTAGCATCTAAGGCAGGGGTAGGCAACCTTTTTGAGCCAGGGGCCGGGTTGCTGTTCCTCAGACAATTGGGGGGGGCCGAAGCACCATAAATAAATAAATAAATACATTAAAATTAAAATAAAAAATAAAAATAATAAAATAAAAAATATGCATGCACACTCTCTCAGCCCCAGAAAAGCCATAGCAAAACCCCTGTGGAGATTTTGCCAAGAAAAACCCAAGAACAAGTAATAACAACAATAATCAATATCATCATGGCCGCCACCACTGGCAGAGGCAGGACCAGCCTGGGGCCGGTCCAAAGGCCTCAGGGGGCCGCATCCGGCCCCCGGGCCTTAGGTTGCCTACCCCTGATCTAAGGAATTGTCAAAAGACTAGTAATCTTTTATGGTCACTGTCTTTGATATCTCAAACACTTTATCTCTTCATCTGCATTTAAATCTCTTGCTTGCTCTCAGATTCTGAGCATGTGCAGATATGATAAAGAAACTGGGTTATCTTTTACCCCCAGAGAGAGCAAGTCTTCCAATGCAGAATCATAGCTATTGGCAGGCAAAACACATCATTTGCATTGACAACTGCTTGCTCTCAGTTTGACCTATGTATGAACACAGCAATTTGCATGATCCCTGGCCAAATCTGGCTGGCCAAACATCTTTCTCTCTCCTTCTTTATACCTCTCTGCCCCCTCTCTATCCATAGATAGAGGGAGAGAGGAGAGAATGATAATTATGTTGTGGCATAACATCACATTGTATCATTGTGTGAAGGCCTCTGCAAAACAGCTCTATGAATCATCATTAAAGAGTTAATAAACCAAACCATAACTTTATTTCCTGATTACATGTGAACAAAATAAAGGAGCAGCTTCATCTCTTCCCCCTGCTCCCCTCCCACTATATGGAATTAGTTTTCATGCCTTTTTGTTTGTTATTGCAGTCATGGTTCAAAGCCCCTTACCAAAACAAGGTCCCACTTTATTATAGGACAGTGAGGTTCAGCGCACAGCTTGCAATAAAGAAATTAGCAAAACCAGAAGCTGCAATTCTATGGAAACACTCAAAAACGAAGAGGATTTAAAGTGACAAGATCCAATTAAATTTAATTACCCAAGCTGTATTTTCATTTTAACTGACACTTTTTATTAAGGAGCCACATGCAGGAAAGCTAGGAACCTGGGCCAAATTGCATCCCACTAATACACTTATCTTATGCAAAATTCTGAGTATCTAATTTTCCACAATGAAATTAGAGACATGGGGTTTGTAAGAGGCCTGCTTTGTCTGTTACCATAAAACACTGTTTGCTATACACCCACAGTACTTTATTACCTTCCTTTACATGAACATTTGTTGGACCCAACAACACTCATAGTTTGGGCAGAAAAAATAAACTAACATTTTATATTAATATTCTGATGTAGACAGAATAAGCCAACAATTGGCTAACATCATGGTTTAAGGGTCAACACAGTAAGCTTGTTTGTACATGATCAGAATTCATTCTTGTGTAAGATCAGTTGTACATTTACCCCCAGAGAGAGCAAGTCTTCCAATGCAGAACCATAGCTATTGGCAGGCAAAACACATCATTTGCATTGACAACTGCTTGCTCTCAGTTTGACCTATGTATGAACACAGCAATTTGCATGATCCCTGGCCAAATCTGGCTAGCCAAACATCTTTCTCTCTCCTTCTTTATACCTCTCTGCCCCCTCTCTATTGCATATTCACGGAGAGGCAACCTCCATTAAAATCAATGGGGCACACCCTCGCAGGCACAACCCCTTCAAGCCTATGGGGCATGAATATTAGTGAGTCTCTATTTTCGCAGGGGGTCTGGAATGGATCCCCCATGAAAACAGAGGGCCAACTGTGTTGTTGAGTTACCCTTATACAGTTAAGATGAACACATTTCATTGAGACAACACAGATACATATCAGGAGGCAGGCAAGACCTGTGACAATATGCTCATGATAGGCAGGTACTGAGATTCAAGATCTCCGGCTCTATAGTTTTAGCATCTATTACTTTACATTTAGTTATACTGAATCCCATTTACCATTGTGTTGCCTAAATAACCACTTTGAAAAGAGACTTTATGAGCTCTTCCTAATCCTTCTAGGATTTTCATCTACCCAAAAGCTTAGCCATATCACTCTTGCCACTAACTCCAGGTGATTAATGAACACGTTAAACAAGTTCTCTCTCTCTCTCTCTCTCTCTCTCTCTCTCCCCTTCTTTTTTTTAACAAAATGAAGACCTGTTTCTGAGACTGAAGTCACTGGAAGAGCTCCATTGATGTCCATGTTTCTGGATGGGTCAAATAGCATTTAAGATATAGAACCCAGACCCTTTTCAGAGGTGAGTGTAAATGCTGACATTTGAGTTTTACAGTCAGGTGAATTCCAGGCCTTTGTGGATCACAACTTGTCTTCTGTTGAAACATGGGTGTTCTCCATGATCATCTGAAAGGCATTGCTCCTGAAAGTAGAATGTAAACTCTATATCATAATAATAATATTAAAAAGTATGCATTCCAGATGAAAATATCATAGAATTATAGAGCTGGAAGGGATTGAAAGGGTCATATAGTCCAGTCCCCTGCTAGTGCAGGAATCCATATTTAAATATGTGGCCCAAAGATATTATCTAAAGGGGATCTACATACATAGAGCTTTCTGCTCAGTTACTTCTCAAGAGTTCAGTGGATTGGCAGCTAGACTATGTTCAACCCATTCATAAATCCAGTTGTATGCTTATATTGAAAAAGGAAGAAGAAGGAGAGAAGAAGGAAAAGTTTTCTCATGAAAACAGTCTGTGCTTCAGCTAACAATCACTGAAATTCCTATGACCTATTTAATATTGGGTATTTTTTTTAAAAAAAATCTAACTACACTGTTGGTCATAACCACATCATATGGCAACATCAACTTAATGATTTTCATTTTCTTCATTTTGAATATGTCCGTTAATTTTGTTAGGTGGTCTCAAGATTTATATAAAATAATAAAATAGCAAAAACAATGTCATCGAGAACCAGTGTGGTCCTATGTTAGACTAGGCCCAGAGAGAGTTGTGTTCTACTCCCTGCTAAACCATGGGCTCAGTAGGTGGCCTTGGGCAAGTCACTATGTTTCAAAGTAAGCTTGTTACCCTCATGAATAAGGGCTCATGTTTACATTACTTCCCCCACCCCCTTATTCTTCTGTTATTTCTATTAGTTGTAATATTTTTCTTTCACCTTTAAATCCTTCTGAAATGGGAATAGTTCCAAACATGTTAAGCAACCAAAGGATTCCTCTCCCTCTCAGCTAGTTAAGGGATTTTGAGATCTCATCAAACAGTGCAGGCACAATAAGCCTCACATTGGGTGGCAAGGAAGAAAGGACAAACTAATGCACAGAGCAGACTAGTAAATTAATTTTGTGAAGTTTAATTATGTATACAGATATTGAAAAATGATCTTTCTCTACTTGTATATTTAAGAAAACCCAAATCACCATTGAAAAGTAGATTACAGCACAATGTGAAGATGTTGATGTTTTTAATTTTGAAATGATTCAGTCCCATACATAATTGCTTGAAAGAGATTATTCCGCCTGGCACCATTTTAGCTCTAACTCTAGAGCGGCTGATTCATTCCTAATGTTTAGGCATCCTGTCACTATATATATATATATATATATATATATATATATATATATATATATATATATATATATATATTGTCTCTGAATCAAAGACTTATCATGGAAATAAGAGGCCATTAAGCAAAATGTAAAGTAGCATGCTAAACAAGCATCAGAGGAGGAATCCCCAAATCCCATTGTTTGTCTGGTTGAATTTTATTGTTATGCCACATTCTCTCTTTTGTACTAATCTTTCTTCCATCTGCTGCTCGGCTAGGCAAGACTCAAACAGTGGTGTCAATTCAAGGGTCACAAAGGTCAGCAGTGACAGCAGATTTAAGTGTTATTTGCTGTGATGCCATGACAAGATGGATATAGCATGGCCTGAGTCAAGTGATATATGTTAAATTTGTTGCAAATTACTGGCCTGATGGATCTATTGATGACCCATTGCAGCTGTCAGGATGTCTCTATCAGTGTCTCAGCTTCATTCTCCCCTGCTGCTCAGCCTCCCTCCCCTTCACTATTAGACACATGATTCCTTTGCAAGCAGGAAGCCCTATGAAAAGAGACAGTGCCATAGCATATATGTCTTCCATGGTAACACTGATGGGGGAAGAAACCTTCTCAGAGATTTCAAAAAGTAACAGCAGATTTGGATATTCAGCCTGAGCAATCATTTTGCTGTGACTTAAGTAATGCCAGTAATTCATGCTTCTTATGGATCTCTGGAAGCTGCCTTTGCGGAGGAACCCTCTGCATGTTTACTCAGCAGCAATCCCATGGTTTTCTGTTCTGCTTACTCCCAAGTAGGACTGCAGACTTAACTGGGGTCAGGTTGATATGTAGAATTCTTAAATTCAACCATTATTGTTTTAGCAGTCAAGATCAAACATTTATGTGCTTGTGTCCCATAAGGCCAAATATTGAACCATGGTTAAACCATGAATTAGTTTATCCAGTTATTGTTTAACCATGTTAATTGCCAATTGTGAGCTCTTGAAATCCATGTCTGTGTGCCCTTTTCACCACATGGAGGCGCATTTATACAGTCATTAACCACAGAAGATTTACAAAGGTTTTGTGATTAGAAAGCCTAAAAGAGGACAAATGAGTAAATTAAATTCACAAAATATGAATCGAATTAGAATGAAGACAAAATGGACGATCCATAACATCTTCCTTTCTAGTAGAGCAATAATTAGACCAAAATACTAAACATACTTAATAGGTATACTTCCAGGTATACACATTTATTTACTTACCTTCAAAGCAATTCCAAAAAAGTAAGAGGCCATATTGATCCCTAAAGATAATGTGAAGTCCAAAATCCAGAAGTGGAAAGATCAGCTATTACATAGAATTGCATTAAACTATGAGGTTGCAGGTCATAGATTTTTTGTTAAATGCCCAGTGTTCACTTTTGGAGGTTTAATGAATCAGTTTATAATACTAACATCATTCTTACTGGGTTACTATACCACTCAGAGAATTCATGCTCCATTTCACCAGAGGTCAACACCAATGAAAAAGCCAAGTTAAAACTCCAATATTTTTTTAAACCTCATTTATATTAAGCAGTTCTTTTCTTGTGATAAAATCATACATGCATGGTATGCTCAATAGTTTTTATTGCATTTCCCCATCATCAGGGAGTATGCAGCCCGTTTGCAACCGAGCTTCTGCTGCAGCTTTTCATGAATGGGAAAATCCTGTTATTGAAAAGATGTGAGAGGAGCCCAAAGAAGCCCAGTTTGCAAACAGGCTGCATACTCTGGGGACAGGGAAATGCAATAAAATCCGTCTTTTTAAAGTTACATCCCATCTATCATGGGATCAAAGCCAATGAGATAAACTCTTATGTTGCATGTGAGGCAATCTACCTGCTTTTACTCACTGACAATGTATTGTTATATTTCTTTTATAAACAATCTCTGATAAAGATTTCAGATGTGTCCTTGTTAGGTTTTAGTAGCATGCTTGTAGAATCAGCAGAACTAGGGAACAAAAATCCAAGCTCCTAAGGGTAGAGCTTTTATTGTTATTGTTGCAGGAAAAAAATAACAACAATCAAAGTAGAAAATACAGTCCACTATAGGATCACATCTTGCTGATGTGGCTAAACAAAATAAAACTACAGATCCATATTTTCAGATCCTAAGACTACATTGTAAAGCAATATAAACATATTATAGATCCACTGCGAGAAGTAAAGAGAAGAAGCAATCCAAAAGAGACAAATAATAATATCAATCCCAAACACAGAGTTTCTCAGTCCTGCTCCCTCTCCACCTTTTTGGGTGTTAACCTCCAAGTTGATTGGATGTTCTGTATGTGATGTTTGTTAACCCAGCCTCTTGTTGTCCATCATCCACCATGTGATCTACTTTCCCATCCTAGCTTTTTATTATTAGTTCTGTTATCAAAACTAGCCTGTTTTCCCAGCTAGAACCTTCTATTGTTATGACTCTCTGGCCATCTGGACTGAGTTGTTTGTGTTTGCCTAGATGCTGTTCTCAAGAGGAAAAATACACACACACACATCTCTACATTTCACCTTTGACTATATAGCCCATCCATATTCTAACAGTCCTTACCTACAAATGACTGTCAAGACAGTCTGCAATTGCACATTATGCCCATGAAGCTGGCAAGGTGTTTGATAAGGTGCACAAAACAGTGGTGGAGAAGGAGAGGGAAGTATGTTTGTTTACAGAGAGGTGCCCTGGGCAGTAGTTTTGCAAAAAAAAAAAATGGGCCAAGACATGCACCATTGAGGTGTCTAGGATATGTTAGGGAATCAAAGGGGGGAAGCAGACTGGCGGCTCTGCGCTGCCCCAGGAAGGTGTGCCGTTGGATCGAGGCATCCCCACGCCTCGATTCAGCGCTGCACTTTCGCCGCCCCTGAAAGGAGTGCAAAAATAGTGCTCCTTTCACAAGTCAGGGAAAGTGCGCCTCAAAAGCATGAGGCGCACTTTCGCTGACTTATCCGCCGCAGCGTGTGCGGACGCTGTGGCGGGAGGTTGCCCCCAGAGCGCTGGCCGTGCGGAGGGCCGGTGGCTCCGAGGGCAACCTCGGGAGGAGGAAGGGGCGCCGAGTGTACGGCTGCCCCTCCTCTTCCCTGCCTCAGAGATGGCTCAAATAGCCATCTGCCGAGACCCAAAGAGATTATCAGCACATCTTGAGTGGTGCTGTTGCTACCTAAGACATATGAACCATGGAGCTGTTGCCCAACCCCTTATCTCTAATATTGTTTTAAAGCAAGGTGGGCAACTGTTAATGGCTATGGGGGTATATTAGTCCCCTAGGAGATCTTGGGGGACCATGCAACTGTGGCTAAGGGGGCATTTTCACTATGTTTTGGGTTCCAAAGATGGCCTCTCATGGGCCTAAATTGGCCCAAGGGGCCCACAAAATGTGGTGGAGATGCATTTCATGCACTCCTAGAGGACATCTTGGAGCATTTCAGGGAAAAATGTTTTGAAAATTTTGCAACAATTGTTTTTGATACCTTGAGGTTGCAGAGGGCATCCAGACAAATAACATGGGGGCTTCATGTGACCTGAGGGCTGTTCTTGTCCAACCCCTTCACTAAGGCAACTGTCAGTAAGCTCAAAGATGTGGTTTTGTTGTGCATTAGAGCCACAATCCCTGGATTCAACCTAGCTTGGATTGAAATGTTAGAGCAGTAGGTGCAGAGGGAAGCAGGGAGCCTGGGTTGGATAGACTAGGCCTGATGCTGGGTTAACAGAGATGTGCAGAACTAGTTTTTTCAAGTGCATGGAGCTTATATACACCACCATGGAGAATTTCTTTCATCCTGCCACAACTTTTCCAGGATGTCAGCATTCATCTTTTTGCCAAAGGTCTGGACATTTATCTTAGGAATCTGCAGCACAGCTTGCACTTTGTCTTCAATAGGTGGGATCAGTAATACCAGGGTAGTCCATCTCACTCCAGTGGTGAAGTACAGGCACTTGGTTAACTAATTTGTATCTAGGAGGTTTTTTCAGAACTGCTGAAAGGTGAAGGAGCCTTGCCTATAACCCACTTACCATCATCTTACCTTCCCTAAAACCCACACTATAGTTTTAAATTGTGTCTTTTAAAAAATGTAAGCTGCTTTGAATTCCAACTTGAGTGGGAGATAAAAATATCATTAGTTTCTTCTTGTCTTATGAAGCAAAAAGAGGCAATTCCTTGACCCTGGCTCAAGCCCAGTATCAGGAGTGCTAACTGAGGGGCTGTGCAAATGGGCTAAAAGGGTGATTTGAGAGTGACTGAAAGGTGTGGTCTTTAGACAACACACACCTAAAAAGTGCCCCCTATCTACCTCTTCCTGTGAAAGGGCATTCCAAAAAGGAGTCACTTTTTTCTGCTTTTTTCTAAAAACTGTGCACCTTCAAAGGTACATCTGTGAGCAGCAATGGAAGTGCAGTGGAAAAAGAGCACCCGAGAGTTAAAAATGCTCTTGTAAATGCACCAGCACACGTGTGCCACATTCTGAGTTTCCCATTGAGAGCATGTGTCCTGTGAAATCAGTTTCAATTTAAAGCATCCCAATGGCCCAGGTGTAGATGTACTGCCATAGGTGTGCGTGCATAAGAATTCCAGCCCTAACCCTAATTTTCACAGTGCACATGTGCCAGAGCGGGAAGGTGAAACTGTTGCAACCGGATGTATCAGTGTGAAAGTGATTAAAGGGAAAGTTTCACTTTTAAGATGGACCCCCACACACATTCCAATGCCATTTTCGCAGTGGACCTTTGTAGCTGCGGACCTCCATAGCTGTGTACCTTCGGCACTCATCTTGTACAGTGGGCAGAATGGCACAGCCATCGACAACTGGTGAGCCAAAAAGAGGGAGAGGGACATCGTGTTCCCATGCAGAGACAGCTGACCTGATAGCTGTGTGGTCACAGCCACACATTCTAGAGAAATTGAGGAATTCATTCTTGAATGCCAATACATTTAAGGAACTGGCAGAAGGCATGAGGGCTAAGGGCCACCAATGCACTTGGGAGGAGTGTCATTGGAATACCAAAAACCTGAGGGCAGATTACAAGAAGTTTAGGGATCACAAGGTCAAAAGCAGACAGGGTCCCTCCACCATGCTCTTCTACAGAGAACTCCATGCCTTCCTTGCCAGGGTAGCATATGGCCCAGCAGAATATGCACCAGCAGTGAAGTTGTGAGGGTCCCAGTCGGCCAGCCAGCCAGAGCGGAGCCTGTGGAGGACATCTCCAAGGGAGAATGCATCCAGGAACTTTTTAAATTTTTTTTTAATTTAAGTTTTATTATAACAAACACATATAAATAAATAAAACATACATACCTTACATTACATACATACGTACTTACATATATTACATGACATGACAAAGACAAACACTGAACCTACATCCACATAAATAAAAGTTACTTCCTAAGCTTTGGCTACACATTATATTACAAGCTTCAATCAAAACCTCAACGCCATGTTGTAATTAGTTATATGACCGTGTTTATCCTTTTTCTACTCCTACCACCACCTCCAGTGAAAGAGAGGCCATAAAAAGGAAAAAAGAATCCAACTTGCATCAATTTCAAACCGTGCCAACGAGGAGGAAGAATGGGAGGTGTCTCAA
>JAIPUX010001232.1:71246380-71262152 GCA_020142125.1 Phrynosoma platyrhinos | reverse complement strand
TGGGTGATAAGAAGGGGGAGAAGTGAAGGGTGAATGAAAAAAATCAGGGCACTTACCAACTCATGATATTTTTCGCATATGTGCGCAGGTCCAACAACCCTAGCAGTCTAATGTATACTGTAAAAGCCATGCTGTATGCCAGTCATGACATTTTTCATGTACGTGTACAGATTCAATGACCCTAGCAGCCTAATGTATACAGTACAAGCCATGCTGCATGCCAGGTCATGACTTTTTTTGCCCAGGAGGGGAAAGGGACAGGTATGTGTGACTGTCCTTACCTGAGCGGCGTCCCCGAGGTACACTGTCTGTGACAGCAGCAGCTTCTCCATGCTGAGGGCAAACTCCACCAACACTTCCCCCACAGTGGTAAGGCCTACCCCAAATTGCACTGATGCCTGCTTGTAGCTAGCTTTGTGGGCGAGGACCCAGATGGTCATGGTGACTCTCTCCTCCACCGGGATGGCTTTCCTCATCATGGTGTCAGACTTCTCCATTTACGGATGCAGTATTTTCACTATCTTGTGGAAGAGGGCATGGGGCATTCGGAAGAACATCCTCCATTGCTCATTGGACCAGATGTATGTGATGAATCCGTCCCATCGGTCGGTACTTCTGGGGAACATCCACCAGCGGTGCAAGGCTCTCTTGGGTGGCATCAGAGCAGCGGCGGTGGCAGTACACTGTGCAATGCTTGTTGCAACACCCACTCTACCAGTTGTCACTTCTGGGTCCTCCAAGTCATCACTGGAGTCTTGTATGCATGCAGCTGCTGCAGGGAACATGGCGGAGGCTCCTGTGGCCATGCATTGCAGGCTGACAACTAGTGCGGCCCACTCAAAAGAGAAGCAAACGGCTTAAAGAGCCATTTTGGGGGCAGGGAAGGGGAGGGGCAGCCGCATGGTGGGTGCCCCAACCCCTTCCCCAGGTTGTCCTCGGAGCAGCTGGCCCTCCGCATGGTCGGCGCTCTGAGGAGGACCTCCCGCTGCAGCGTCCATACATGCTGCAGCGGAAGAGTCGCCAAAGGGGCACCACCAGCTTTTGCGGTGCACCTTCAGCAACTTGTGAAAGGAGCGCTAATTTAGTGCTCCTTCCAGGGGCGGCAAAGCTGCGCCGCGGGGCTGAGGTGTGGGGATACCTCGGCCCCACGGCGCAGCTTCCCGGGGCGGCCCATGGCCGCCCATCTGCTTCCCCCCTCAGTCGCCATGGCATCCATGATTTCTCTACTTCTCACAGTGTGCAGGTGCATAGCAATGCCAACATTGCTGTTAAAGGGGCCGTGTTGTCCCGGAGCATTGTGCATGCATCAGAGAGACTGCAAAAAAAAAATTAAAGCCGCTGCTGCAAGCCCATGCAGCTACTCCATTCCCATTTAGGGAAACCTCGGGGTTGGCAGTGTGGGTGGATGAGGCTTCACTGCAGCCTTGGAAAAGATGCATAAACTTCCCCCCATTGTGGTTGTTCCACCCCCGCTTAAGGCATTCTCAGGGCAAGTGATGCAGTTGCTGCAATTTGGGAAAAGGCAACTTCAGGTCACCTTTTCCTGCCTGTTTGCATAGCCCCTGATACAATTTTGGAGATCATTTGGGTTCCTACCTTCCCTCCATGGGAACTAACTGATGAAGAATCACAGGGAAATTTCCCAGTGCTTCATAGCCAAGGAGATTCTACCTTAGGGAAGCTGGGGATTAACTGACATTCCCCATATGTGCCAGCTTATCCCATTTGCTGCTTCATTGGAGATTCCTGTTTGCTAATAAAGTTTTAGCCAGTTTTATTCCAATACTGTTGTTGTGTGTCACCATTCCTAATGGGAGGGCAATGTCCCTAGTGAGAGATAGAACTTTAGAAGTTATACTTGATGACAAATGATGACCACAATCTTAAATATATCTGTTTGGAGGTAAATCTAATTTAAATCCATGCCATGTCTAGGCAACTTGTTTGGCAACAGGTTCTATTCTTGCCTTTTTGTGTATAAACTGAACAATCTGTCACACTCCGGATTTAGAGAAGGTATATGTGTCCATTTTGACTTTATGGCCTGAATTCTATTGTTAGTCATGTCTCAAACTGACCTATTGAATTAATTGGATTTGCCTTATGTTGACTTGCCATTTAACAATTGATTGAATGAGTCTAGTAGTTGAAACTAACCAATAGGTGCCAGGTTATGTGTATCATTCAAGAGGAATTAAAATTAGTACAGATACAATGAAAAATATACCCCCAAAAACAGTTGGATAGTATATCTGTCACAGATGGCACAAAGAGTAGAATCCAGCCCTATAATACTTTCCTGTGAGTAAATCCCATGGAATTTGGTCAAGCTGTTTCTGAGTAGAAATGTATGGGATTATGCAATAATTTAGCCACACTTTTTTCTGAGAAAGTCAGAAAGTGTAACTAACATGTCCCCATAATTTAAAGAACATTGGCACCACAAACCTATGCCTAGAAAATAGAATGCTAGTCCAAAAAAAATTATAAACAGAATTCTAAATACTTATGACTCCAGTATTTAAAAACCAGCCCATTGAAACAAAATACCAGAACTATCAGTTAGCCAGATCTGTTTCTTTTACTCATTGAAGATCCCTACTTCCATGCAAGGAAAAAGTGTAAAGAAAACATGATAGCAGAGAGTTTACTGAGCTTATGTTGGTTTGTGACCCATTCCTAAGAGCAGCACACACATAGATATCCACCACGAGGGAACAGTAAAAAGTCTTTGTGAGGATTGGGAGAGTGAAGATCATATGAATCTATCCTCAGTAACCCTGAGATAACATCATTTGAAACAACCCCAAGCAGAAATACAGTGTCCCTTTAAGCTGCAATGAACTTTTGGGTTTATTTATTTATTTTGGGCTCTTTCCCCCCCCCCCCCCCCATCCTTTGGCTTACTTTATGTGCAACACCTTCTGCCTGGATGGTGAGCATAGTTAGTATTTTCATTTGCTGCCTAAGTAGCAAATTACCCTGTAAACAGCCCACAAGAGCTGCTCTGTAATTCAATTGCAACTGTTGACTTTGGACATTTGGTATATTTGCTGCAAAGAAGTAAATTTTCAAAACTTCATCTTGATGCAGTCAGACAAAATGAAAGGTAATATTCTTTATCTGCCACAGATTGCTGCAGATGAACTGCTTTCATATGAGCTTAAATAAGATTTAGAGTTATTCCATCCTTCAGCTGGCCACAATTGAAAGTGATCAGGATCAATATTGTTCCCCCTGCATTGAGCCTGGGCACACTGTGCATTACAATAGAGGGAGATGGGTGTATTAAAAATTTTCCTGTGTCAAATTAATTTCCATGTTATCCCCAAATTCAATTAGATGGGAACCCCGTGTAACTAAAAAAGTGTCCAACATCCCTTAGTGACAAATTACGGTGCTTAGTGTGCATATCAGGGCGAAGTGTTGAGCCTTGCTAATCTTCTCACTAATTCTCAATTACCGTAAAATGAAGCCATAAATCACACAGACAAGGAATCGATGAGAATGTTGTTTTCAGGGTGATTGGCAGCCTCCCCAAAGGTTTCTTGTAAGTTGGTTTAAGGTTACCATTCTCTAAGGGGGGTGGGGGAGAGAGAAGGAAGCACCATGTCTTGCTCAATCTCTATGATATAGACCCATTGGGCCTTTGGGGGAGAGTGTGGAGGGACAGCACCAATTTTTGCCCATCAGACGTCCAATTTTTCTCCTTTTCATACCTGCTGTAGTAAATGAGAAACAAATTAAATTTCACTCCACTATCTCCACAGAAACCATTTAAATTTTTCATGGAAACTAAATTGTCCCTAGACAAATAGCCCCCTGATTCTATGAAAATATACTGGAGCACAGGGGGGACAGAAATAAATTTGTGTCACTCTGGATATGCCATTCTCTGTAATGTCATTCACCGCCAACCAATAAATGAGTCCCTCCTGGAACACAATGGTGAAGCCTTGTGCTCGGGTGGATTTGCATTGTTCCCCCACTCTGGAGCAGTCTAATATTCTCCCTGTTATTAATTTGCAGCCTGGGTTTTACATTCATGAGGCCAAGATTGAAATGTAAATGAGGCACAAAATAAGTAGTCAGCAGTAGCCCCGGTCGAGCTGCCTGTGTCATAGACTCATGGACTTACATGAAAATAGTTATCACTCAGAGAGATTAGCAGCTCAGAACATCAATCACAGGTGCAAGGAAACAATGAATAAAATCGCCCAGACATGAGGAAGGAAATTACAAGCACTTTAAAGTGGAAAGGGAATATGTAATAGTGCTACCTGTTGTCGAAGCACTAACATGGCTGTAATAAAAGAAGCCCTATTCCTTCTCTCCCCCCTCACTCTCCCCTCTTTTGGCTTGATCGCTCATATTCAAATTGTGCAATTTTTTGTCATCTCCATTTATCATCTAAATGAGCTGCACTTCCCTAGCTGGAGGGATACGAGTCTTCTGCTAGCACTCACAAGAATGCTGTGAGGTAGAACTTGTTTTTAAAAGACAAGGACCAAACAGATCTTTCAGTAATATTGTAAATAAAAGGGAAAGATCTATGTCCTGGTGTCTGGGGGATGAGATCTTCAGACTGTGGCAAAGTTGTGAGGTTTGTGAATTCCTGTTTTGGCAGAAGCCAAGAACATTCACTAAGGGCTTGTTTTCACCAGGTGTGGAGTAGTGTAACTGAAACTTACAATACGCACCCACCCACAAACACAAATCCACAAACACACATGTACACATGCACACACATATTTCCTATTCAAAATAAATTCTGGATCATAATATACATTAGTATCACAGATCAGTACTAAGCCTGCTGAAACTCCTTCATGTTAACAGCTTGTGCTCTTTTGCATCTGGTCACCCTATGCCTGTCCATAACCAGCTGTTCCAGTTGTTTCCTATCTTTTGTACATAAACATTCATACAATTTTCTCCCTCTGATCAGTTTTTCACATTCTGTGATTGTTCTTTATTCAGTTTCTACTTGCCTATAGTAGTCAGGGTCTTATTGCCTCATTATCTACATTTTGGGCAATAGTAAACCTTACCTGAACCTTTTATCAACAGTAATATGCACAGTACTTTGTGTCAACCTCCCATGCTTCCACTTATGTGTGTAATTTATCTTGACCTTTCAATTCCCTACATCCTTTAACCATTCCCCAAACCTCATTCTCTTCATGTAACAACTCCTAAGATTCCAGTTTCCTATTCCATTATCACATCTATATACTTCATTCAACCATTTTGGTGCTGGGCCTCCTACCTTTTTGCTTCCCTGCATGTTATTCACCCAATCAACGTCTGAGACTTCACCATCAGTTTATGGCTCCCATTCATTCTCTGTCATTCTCTTTATGTATACTGATAACAGAATATCTTTGATGCATTGAAACAAACAGATTTGGTTGTTGCATTTAAAAATTAATTTGTTATGCAAAATAACCAACTGTGTGTTCCAACAAATAGTCCATGACCATTACCATTGCACCCAAAATGGTATTTTTTATCATTATATGCTCCTTTTCACTTTCACTAAATGCCCTGAGAGAGCCTTCTCAGTGGCTGCTCCCACCCTCTGGAACCCCCTTCCATGGGGCCTCCTCTTTGCTGGTCTTTTGCTGGCAAACAAAAACATTTTTATTCAAGCAAGCTTTTTTAAAATCATGCAGGTCTCGTTTTATGGGCGGGGAGGAGATTATTTTTTAACCTTTGTATGTTTTAAATTTTGTATGTTTAAATGTTAACCTTCTAGTGTTTTAATTAGGTTATTTTAATTGTTTTTCAAAATGTTGTTTTAATGTGTTTTTATATTGTGAGCTGCCTTGGGTCCCATTTTGGGAGAAAGGCAGGACAGAAATAAAATAAATACTAAATAAAATTTAAGGAGAAACTATAGTCTGAGTTTTGGGGGCTTATCGCATTACCTTTTAAATCAGAATTAGCTTCCTGGGATGCAACTGGGATGAGGCATGGAGGCAGGAATTATTCACTGTAATTCACTGCCAAATCGCTGGGCGACTGCAGCCTGAGTCCCAGTCATGCTCAGCTGGCTGCCATTTAAAACTCCAGAGCTTACCAATTTCAAAAAAGCACTGACTGAGCACGGCTGGGACCCGGACTGCAGTTGCTTGGTGATTCAGCAGCAAATTACAATAAAATTCCTGCCTCCACGCCATGTCCCACCTGCATCCTGGGAGGCTAATTTCAATTTAAAATTAAGATCCCTAGACTATGACTCTGGAGACTAAGCTCAGCCATGAAACCTAATGGGTGACCTTGGACAAGTTACATTCTCTCAGCCTCAGGGGAAGGCAATGGCACCCTCTGGAATGTCCTTCCATGGCAGGCTAGGCTGTTCCCCTCCCTGATTTCTTTTCAATAGCAAGCTAAGACATTTTTATGCTAGCAGATTTATAATATATAACCATATCAGGGTGGCTTTTATATGGGGGGTGTTTAGTTATGCTTTTTAATGTCTGTATATTTTTATGTAATTTTATCCTGCTTTTAGATTATTTTAATTGTTTTAAAATTTTTATTGTAAAGTTTTTAAAATACATTCTGGAAGAAAGGTGATATACAAATGAAATTAAATGAATAATGCCAAACCTCCTCTGAAGAAATCTTGCCAAGAAACCATGACAGATTCACCTTAGGGTCACCATAAGTTAGAAATGACTTGAATGCACACGACAACAAAACAACAAAACTTTACCCCATGGAAATAATAGAGGCTGGCATTCTGCATTGTAGTTACAGATTCTTAACCGAAACTAAAATCTGTAACTCTACCAAATCTGTAACTCTACCATAAAAATGCTCCCCAGGCCAACTTAAGAAAAAGTAGATACATTGGGCAAAGGAGGCCTGCTCAGAAGGATGTCATTTTCTGTCCCAACTACCAGAAAATGAGGTTGTGACAATCAGCAACAGGACCCTTGATACAATTCCTTGCTGCAGCCTCGCTCACTGCTGGGAAGGGACTGAAAACCTCACCCTCCCAATGTGACTACTGGCTGTTAAGGTAAGTTTCAGTGTGTCAGGCCAGAAGAAATTACTTAGCTGTTTGGAGTACAGAAATGACACATTACAAATAGCTGGCCTGTAACAAGATATTCTCCCCCTTTTTTCTCTTTCTTTTCTTTTCTTTTCTTTCTTTTTCTTTGTAAAGGAACCATAATGAAGTTGCATTTCAAAAATAACAGAATAGGAAAAATTGCTGATATTCTACGTCAGCTACTTAGCTACATATGTGCATAAGTAACATAGGGTCAAAGCAGATGGCTACTCCAGCCCTGATCAGCCAGGGACTGTGGCAACTGGATGGCTCGCATCCAAAGCAGGCCTCTGCTGTAATCCCAAATGAGCTGCCGGCAGGAGCAGATTTTTGCTGCTCCTTTTTTCAGTGGCTTTGGGCCACCTTAGGCAACCTCAGAGTGGCTTCCAGCTGTGCTGGGGGTATAAACGCCACACCCCCAAAGCAGCCGGAAGCTGCTCTATTTGGCCCATCTGTTTCAGGCCATAGTAGCCAATACAGGATATCAGCAATTGTTCCCATTCTGTTACTTTTGAAATAGTCACCTTACAAAAGAAAGTATCTTGTTACAGGTTAGCTAGTTGTAATCTGTTACTTCCACACTTTGAATAAAATAATCACAAGGAATTGGTTGTCATATCTTTACCTATTTTTTATAAGAACAACAAGCCAGGAGTCTGTAGAGGATCTTGTAGTACCTTTGAGACTAAGGGCCTAAGCAGACGGGCGGCCCTGGGCCGCCCCGAGAAGCTGTGGATTGGGGCTGAGGTAGACACATTCCTTGGACCCAATCCGCAGCTTCTTGGGCCCTGGAAGGAGCACTAAAATAATGCTCCTTCCCCAAGGCACTGAAGGTGCACCGCAAGAGGCGTTGGGTGCACCTTCGGCATCTCTTCCACCACAGCGTGTGTGGAAATTGCAGCGGAAGTACGTCATCGGAGCACCCATCGTGTGGAGCGACGGGCACTCCGATGACGTGTTCGGGAAGGGGTTGGGGCGCCCAGCGTGAGGCTGCCCCTCCCCTTCCTTGCCTCCAAGACAGCGCAAAGTGCCGTCTGCTTCCCCCCTAACTGAAAGAAAGAAATTGGCAGCATGAGCTTTCATAGACTATTTTCTCAGATGCATTCCTCAAACCATTCTGTGCCTGAAAGATGCATTATGGTTAATAAAACTGGCATCTGCTTTAGCTTGCCCTCTTTCTCCAGTAAGCACATTTTCATATTCACATATCCAGCAGATATAAATCTATGAAGTGGGGGATTTGAGGACAAGAGTGTCCACTACCTATCAATACAAGTAGCCCATCAGAGAAAAAGGACCCCCATGCCCAATCCTCTCAATCTTGACTGGCTCTGCACACACAACACAACATATAGTTCTGAAACATGAGGACAAGATATGAGATCAAGGCAAGTACCTTGCAATCAACAAGTGTATCCAGATTGAGATGTGTAGTGTCGTGTAGGATTAGCTCCCTACATCCTCTCATCTAGGATTAGCATCACCAATGACCATAATGACTGCACTGTTCTGGGAATTTTAGTCCAAATTTTTTTTTCAAAGCTCTGGCTTAGCTATAGGGTGAAATGTTGATTAGTTATAGGACTGGCATTTACTAAATGGACCAGATCTGGACAATGAAGAACACTTATTCCCTTGCAAATCTACAAATTACAAGGCTCAGTTATCTATCCCTAATTCTTTTCTCCCATAAAGACTGCAAAGTATGTTGACTGTCCCAGATAGTGATCTGCACTTGTTCCCTATTGGAGACTGGAAGATTTCTTCTTTTAAGCCTTGCATGGTGGGCTGTTCTAAGAATTATGTAGATAATGTGCATGAAATACTTGGAGTTTGAACACTTGAAATATGTTATATAAATGCTAAGCATTGTTGTTATGCTTGGTAGCTGATGCTGAAGAAGTACAGCAGTAAGCCTCACAAAGTGTCCCATTTTACTATTGGTATGATTGAGACTATGGAGTCTAATGATTGGTTGTTTAGAAGGCACCTTGAATCATTTGATGGAAAAACTTCATTCTGCAAGGTAGAATATTTCCTTAATATGTGGACAATGGGTCCCATGGCCAAATCATCTCTCAAGAGAGAAGACTGAGAAAAAACATAAAGAAGCAATATAATATGCCTACACTATTGTGTGTTAGAGAGTGTAGAAAATCCACTCTTCTTCACAATAAGGAGGTTGCCCTTTTTTGTTCCATATTCATTGGTGAAAAGCACAATAAAAATTCAATTCTGTAGGGCCAGCTCTGAAAATGAGATATTGGAAAACCTGTCCAATTTTAACTTTTTCCTGATCATTTCTTTTATGGTTTAGTGAGGATAATTTCAAAGAAAGCAATACAAAAAGAAAATTGTGTAAGGCGAAAACAGAGAAAGAAATACATTTTGTCTTAGTCTAACTGTAGAGCAGAGTATAATACATATTCAGGTTATGGCGTCATCTCAGCGTATTTATGCCAAAGTTTAAATCATGTGTTAAAACATATATTCTGATGTATGCAGCACCTTTAGCTTCCCCCTCCCCTCCTTTTAAGGGATAAGGTTTATATTCAGTTAGAATCATAGACTCATAGAATAATAAGAGTTGGAAGAGACCACAAGGGGCATCCAGTCCCACCCCCTGCCATGCAGGAACTCAAAGCATCCCCAAAAGATGGCCATCCAACCTCTGTTTAAAGACCTCCAAAGAAGGAGACTCCACCACGCTCTGAGGGAGTGTGTTCCACTGTCAAACAGCTCTCACTGTCAGGAAGTTCCTCCTAATGTTGAGGTGGAATCTCTTTTCCTATAGCTTGCATCCATTGTTCCAGGTCCTGTTCTCTGGAGCAGCAGAAAACAAGCTGGTGTTGCATAATGTCATGTGGGATGTGATTCATTTCATCCAGTTTTGCAAAGGCATGAGTAGGCTTTGTGGTGATAATTAAGAACCTGAAAATTAGGAAATGTAGGGATTTCTGACCAGCCTTCTGCACCATTGCCATACTGGTTGGGAATGATGGAGCTTGTATTCAAATGCCAAGGGCCTTTGCAGACTGCCAGAAATAGTGCAAACTGAGTCCACTTTAAGGGTTAAGGTTAGTGCTAGGGAATCATGGGAAATGTTGTTGTTTTTTCTGAGACATTGAGCCTTCTCTGTCAGAGAGCTCTGGTGCCACAATAAAATACAGTTCCCATGATTCCCTAACCCTTAAAGTGGGCTCAATTTCTGGCAGTCTGCAAAGGCCCTAAGGCTGGCTGGAGACATTTCAAGGCCCAAGATGACAATCAAGATGGTGCCCTTCCTACATTTTCATGTAGGGAATAGTCAGAATGAGTCACAGGTAAACACTAATAACAGGACAGACACCTCAGCCATAACTGAGAGCATCAGACTAACTTATGGGGTTCAGGCCAAGCCATGTGGCACACACAACTCTATCCATCCAACAATTCACTGCCACCATCTGCCACATGGGTCACCCAAAACAGTAGACCCATTCTGCCTAATAGTAGCACTGGGCATGCCAAATTCATCTGAAGGGCACCAGCTGCTGATTGTGATATACAGATTCTACCACCTACCAGAGTAATAAGTCTAGTCAGGAAAGTAATAATAAATAAATAAATAAATATTCACAAAGAATCCCAATCACAAAGAATCTGGGCGGGTTACAACAATAAAAATACATAGAATACAATAGAATCAAAAAATTAATCCCTTCCCAACCCCCCCCCCAAAGCAATACTAAAATTACAATTAAACAAACATTATTTAAAAACAAAAATACAAAAAATTAAAAAGGGAGATAATTAGTAGACAGAGTGATGTAGATCACCTTGTGCAGGGAGAAGAACTAAGCTGGGAAGGCCTGCCAGAAGGCCTTTTTGAAGGCTGTAAGAGTGGAGATGTAATGGATCTCCTCTGGCAGGTCATTCTACAGCTTCGGAGCATCAGTGGAAAAGGCCCTCTGGGTGACCGATGTAAGCCTAGATTTTTTTGGCTGTAGAAGATTCTTCCCTGAGGACTTTAGTGTGCAGGACGAACAATACAGAAGAAGGCGTTCCTTTAAGTATTCTGCTCCCAAGCCATGTAGGGCTTTAAAGATAATAACCAACACCTTGTACCTTGCCCGGAAACTAATTGGCAGCCAGTGAAGGGAGTTCAGGACTGGTGTTATATAATCATTACGTAATCAATCTAGCTGCCATATTTTGTACAAGCTGAAGTTTCTGAACTTGGCCAAAGGGTAGCCCCATGTAGAGCGCATTGCAGAAGTCTAATTGAGAGGTTACCAGTGCATGTACTACTGTTTCAAGGTCTCCCTGCTCCTGGAAAAGGCACAGCTTGTGTATCAGCCGAAGCTGATAACAGGAGCTCCTGACTGTTGCATCCACCTGAGCTGTCAAGTGGAGCGATGAGTCAAGGAGCACCCCCAAGCTGCAGACAGAGTCCTTCAGGGGAAGTGTGACCCTGTCCAGAACTGGCTGACATAACTTCATTCCCAGGTTCGGGTTTCCTATGACAAGTACCTCCGTCTTACCTGGATCCAGTCCATTACTGCCCCAAGACAGGCATTCAGAGGAGAGATGCCATCCTTAGTCACTGCATCAGTCCGAGACATAGAGAAATACATTTGGGTATCATCAGAGTACTGATAACACCTGCCCCATACCTCCAGATGATCTCACCCAGTGGTTTCATGTAAATGTTGAATAGCATTGGGGACAGAATCGCACCTTGAAGGACATCCAATTTGAGCTCTCTCTTGGCCAAACAACTGTCCCCAAGCAACCCATCTGGAACCTAGCTGAGAAATAAGACCGGAACCACTGCAAAACAGTGCCGCCGATGCCCAACTCTCTCAGGTGGTCCATAAGGATATCATGTATCGAAGGCCACTGAGAGGTCCAAGAGTACCAACAGGGTCACACCTCCCCTGTCAATGCCCAGATGGAGATCATCGACTAAGTCGACCATGGCAGTCTCAACTCCGTATCCCGTCCTGAATCCAGTTTGAAATGGATCCAGAAAATTGGTTTCTTCCAAGACAACTTGTAGTTGGTTGGCAACCACCCTTTCAATCACCTTGCTCAAAAATGGCAACAGCGAAACAGGTCTATAGTTGTTTCTATCCAGGAGGTCCAGGGAGGGCTTTTTTAAGAGTGCCTCCTTAAGACACTGCCTCCTTAAGACAAGAGGGCAAGGACCCCTCCCTGAAGTATGCATTAATTATGTTTTTCAACAACAACTTGATGGTATCACCCCCTGGGCTGCCAGCCAAGTTGGGCAAAGCCGAGAGACAGACTTAGTACAGACTAAGCTCAGATGACCTCCAAAAAGATTCAGACATCTCATCCTAGAAGTCATGTGAGCTATTACAGCCTTTCTCTCCTGGATAAACAGGTCAGAATGCAATACAGAGAGTTATCAAGGGGTTTCAAAGACCTCCAGCAATGTGCAATTGTTGACAAGAGAGTATCATAATGCAATCAATATTCTAGGCAGGAGACTCCTGTTCCCTTACCCTCCTCCTTTCCTCCTGTTTCCATTGTCTTTCCTCTTAGTGTCGGAGAATATCTTTTTAATTGCTTATCAAATGGATAGTTATTGTATCATAAAATCTTCAAAGCAATTTCCCAGTCCTGTTCAGTTGCTAAGCTGAACTTTTAGACGATGATAGATCACAATGGATTATGCTAATCAGCCTGTTAATAGCTCTCACAGTGTTAACTTGGAGCATTAAAATAAGCTGGTCCTTACAGCAGCTTGGGAAATGTTTTAGAAGACATTTGAGCAATGAGCAGTCATGACAGGGCCAGTAAATAATAGTGGGAGCTGGGGAGACTAAACAAATACTCCATTAAATTATTGATGCATTAATCAAAAATACAGTTGTTAAGCAATATCATTAGTTCGGTGCTAATTGTTTTATGGATTTGTGATGAATGACTTATCTGCATGCATAATGAACCTTGGCCAGTTCTCATAGCATGTTTTACCTTTAGTTGTTCTACACTTTTGCCCCATCCCATCATTTTTATCTCCTCAATTTGATTTACATCTTCATTTTTCTAAATACAGTCAACTGAATTTCTTTCTAAAAATGTATACAACTCTTTACAGTCACCCCTCCATTTTTGCAGGGGATCCGTTCTGGACCCCCCCCCTTGTGAAAACAGAAAACCACAAATATTCATGCCCCAAAGGCTTGAATGGCAGTGCACACCCATGGGTGCACCCCATTTTGTTCCCCTCTGTTTGCCACCCATGAATGGGTGAGGGATGTGGACTTTCAAGTCCGCAAAAATGGAGGGGTGACTGCATTTATTTGTTCATTTATTAAAATATGGATGCATCACCTTTATGCCCAAAAGGACCCTCCAAGGGTCCTTTTATACCATTTGTAAAGCAATCTCTCAACAAAAAATAATCAAATTAAAAGCAGAGCAAACCATCTTTTAAAACATCCAGAGAGTAGAGTAAAACTACTTCAAGTCCATCAAAAGCCTATCCCAGAGCTTGGAAGCATTCTCTAAATACCTAATCTGTTAGCGTCAGTTCTTACCTTAATGGACATTTAATCAGTTAGTTTGAGGTTTGGGAACAACATGTTACCAAGATATTACTAATACATTATTTTCGATTTTTATAAAACAAAAATCCTTTAACAATTAAAAAAAATGGCTGGAAAATGTGAGGTCCTACCAGCCCTGCTATCTCCTTATCTATCTATATAGAAGATAAACAGGTAACCTACAAAATGTAACATGTTAGCATCAGTTTGAAAAACCAACAACCCTAGGTTCTTTTCCCTTATTACACTACCTAACATGTTAACAAGTATCAGGGTGAAAAGGCTCAATAATAGCATTAAAGAGCTTTCAGGACAAAACTGTAAAAAGAAACTTCCCCCCCTCCCCAAAACACACACACACACAAAGTAAGCCATCTCTTCTGCTTACAGTCTGAAGATGGAGCCTGTGATGTTTCTATGAGCTCAGTCTAAATAAGGCCCTATCTTCTCATCTCTTCCACATTATGAATAAAAACATGAAATTAGTTTTATGTCAGGAGAACAACCCTTAAGACACTTGTAACTTATAATTATAATTTCTAAGCTGTTTGGCTTGTCAGTATCAAGGAACTCGCTGCTTAAGACTTCTAGGACTTTATAGGCTGTGACATGCTGCACTGGCTCTGAAAATTAACTATGAATTGCTCATCTGCATCCTGATTTATTAACTACAGTGAAAAACAGAAAGTTAGAAATGTAGCATACATTCACTGAGGGCTAGCACAGAGGAAGTACTTAGTTGTGCCTAACAGCAAATGTGTTACTCAATGAATGGTGTTTTCTTCTCTTTTAGAAAAGCAGAAGAAATACAACTGTATAACTGCCAATATGACTTACAGAATCTAGCTGAAGATTGCCAAGTGGCAGCAATGATTTCTAGAGTTCAGAAAAGTTATTGTTTTGGATTAGAAACCTCAGAATCCCCACTGCCACCAGCATATACCAATATTGATGTGTTGATTTTTACTGTAATCTATCTATCCCCTTTTTGCCACACTATTGCTTTCACCCATAGCAATTTCCTTAATTAGACAAGTGGTATTCTCCTGGATAATAAATAAAAAGACACTGGAGGCAATACAGTATTTAATACAATATTTAAAAGGATATAACTGTTTGCAGAAAATGTCCAGCTGAACTTTTTTTTGAACCATGAAGGGAAAAGCCTTCCAAATGGTCAAAGAGAAGAATCCAGGAGAATTGTTGTTGTTAGCTGGCCTCAAGTCAGTTCCAACTCATGGAGACCCTGTGGATGAAACATCTCCAAGAATCCCTATCTTCCACTGCCTTGCCAGATCCTGCAAGCCCTTCCCCATAACCCCCATGATTGAGTCTATCCATCTGGTCTGTGGACTTCCTCTCTTTCTTCTACTCTCTCCCTTTCCTAGCATTATTGTTTTTTCTATGATCTATGATCAAAGTACGATAGTCTCAATCATCTTTGCTTCCAAAGAGAGCTCTGGTCTGATCTGTTAAATAACCCATTTGTTTGTCTTCTTGGCTGTCCATGGTATCCTAAGTACTCTTCTCCAGTACCACATTTCAGATGAGTTTTTCTTTTTGTCTGCTTCCTTCACAGTTCAGCTCTTGCATCCGTACATAGTAATTGGGAATGCAATGTCTGAACAATTCTGATTTTAGTGCTCAGTTATATTTCTTTGCTCTTCAGTATCTTTTCCAGTTTTTTCATAGCTGCCCTTCCCATTCCTAGTCTTCGTATTTCTTGACTGCAATCTCCATTCTGGTCAATGTTTGATCCTAGATATGAAATTCTTTAACTATTTCAATTTCCTCATTGTCTAGATTGAATTTGTTAATTTCGTCTGTGGTAATTATTTTTGCTATCTTTATGTTCAACATCAGACCTTATTAACTGTTCCAATTCCTGAACGTTTTCTGCTAATACTATGGTGTCATTTACATAGCTTAGGTTGTTAATGTTGCTTCCTCCTATCTTAACTGCTCCTTTTTCTGATTTTAATTCTTCTTTTCTTATGATGTTTTCAGCATATAAAGTTTAAAAAGTAGGGTAATAGGATGCAGCCTTGCCTGACCCCTTTGCCTGTTGGGAACCAGTCTATTTCCCTGAATTCTGTTCTGATGAGGGCCTCTTGTCCTTGGTACAGATTCCTCATCAGGACTATCAGATGTA
>JAIPUX010001232.1:71213804-71224831 GCA_020142125.1 Phrynosoma platyrhinos | reverse complement strand
GAAGAAGCCAGTGGAGTTTCAAAAGCTTGCAACATGTATTTTGTATATTTTGGCTGGCCCAAAAAAAGAATCACTGTGGATTTTGGATGTTATTGTATTTTGCTACATGGCCAACAGAGCTACACCTGGATATGTTTTCTGGTTCAAGATTTGTTACAGTTTCATGACCTTCATACCTTCCTTCCTTCCTTCCTTCCTTCCTTCCTTCCTTCCTTCCATGGGTATGCTGCCTCAAAAAGATGTGCACTATAACAATCTAGAATTACTAGAAATTTAGTGGTGCTAAGCAAAATTCCTTCCTTCCTTGCAGTCAAAGGTATGGCAGCTTTCTTTTGGGAGGTTCTGTTATGTGAGAGAGCCTGACCAAGGCCTAAAGACTCCTTTTGTCATTTGTGTGATGCTTTTTTTAAAAAAAACTTTTTGGGTGATAAAATCAGCAAGGACAAGACCATCATCATTGCTCATTTTATGACCTCAGGCACTGCTCCAGTGTTTCAGACTGTCTTGGCACCATTAGTCCCTAGACTGCTTCTGCTGATTTTAAAGAGGCTTTTGTTAGTAATCAGTACAGACTTGGGAATCCCAGGACACCCATACTAGTCACACTAAGCTCAAATCAGAAGGAGAGCAGGCAGTAACAAGCACTGAGGCCCACGCTGACCCCTTAGCAGCTATTTATTTGCCATAATAACTGAGCAAATAACTTTCCAAATGAAAAGGCATATTTGGGGAACTGATAATAAATCAATCTTTGAAGAACAAGAAATACTTATTAGCTTTATGCTCTGCCAAGTTGTAAAAGAAAAAAAAAAAGAAACAAAAAGAGGGGGGGAACCACCATAGGCCAAATAAGTATCCGTGCTTCAGAGCCAGACAGCTTTCCCATCGACAAAGATTTAAAGCGGTCGCACATCAAAAGAGGGCCTTTTAATAGTGTTCACATGACTGAGGAACACTACTTCATTTCTGAAAGCGATATGTTCCAGCTTAATGAAATCTTAAACATATGGGGATGGGGAGGGGAGAGAAAATGAGAGACCTCAAAACAACCTGTAGCAATTAGTAAAAACAAGAATGTGTCAGCTTTTAGGGTGTACAAGAAATAACAGACAGCAGAGCTCTGATAGTGTGATCCTATTTTTTATTGTTGTTGTTATTGTGAAAGGATAACAGCACAAAAAGTTGGAAAAGCTCTGTTCTTATTTCAAAAGAAGTTAGAATGTGATTAATAACAGAATTAAAGGAAAGAAACATGGAGCAGTAAAAGAGAACATTTCCCTGTTCCATGCAAGATAAAACAGTTTTGCTAAGCAAAACCTGCAGTGAGTAAGAGACCTTTGATCCAACTAACTCCTATAGAGGAAAGTTTTTTTAATGATTCCACTAGGATTAGGTCCATACCTTACAATACATATGGTGTTTAATAGGAATACATTTGCTTGTGTAAAAGTTAACGTTGTGCATGTTGAAGAGCTCAGCTTCAGTCACTGACATCTCTTGTTACAGGCTCTTAAGGAGAAAGATCTCTGTTCAAAACCTTGGGGAAATGGTTGCAAGTTAACACAAACCACAGTCTTCTCCAATCTAGTGTCCTCCAGATGGGCTGGACTACCATCCCCATCACTGATCATGAAGACTGTGGATGATGGGAGATTTACACCAGTACAGCTAAGTGGGGAGAGGATAGAGCAAATGGTACTGGGCTACCAGAATCAATGACATTATCATATCATCAGCTGAAACCTCCTCTGAAATCTTGCCAAGAAAAACCCACTATAGGTTCACTTTAGGGTTGCAGTAAGTCAGAAATGACTTGAAGATACGCAACAACAACAGGTAGCCTAGAATATTGAGCATACAAGGGACTTGGCATTTGTGTTATGGATACATAACATACATGTGTGATTCTTCTGCCTCTCTACCTTCACTCTGCCTGCAGAGAAGGTGAATGTCACAAGAGGAAGAGATTACTCTTTGAATCACCTCCAATAGTGAAAAAAACTTATTTGTTTGTTCTATTTTTCCCACTGCCCATCTTTCTCTGTCTAAGAAAGGTACAACTAGCCTTCACAGGAGAGGAACAGCTTGGATCTCAAGAAGAGTTACTTTTCTACTACTAATGGAGTTGATATTTGATTACCTGGAATTTCCTGCTCTTCATTTCCCACTCCCCACATGGCCAAAACAAGGAATGGCCTATGCCTGCATTGATATCCCTCTGAGTCTAGACCATCTTAACAGACAACAGAAGATAAAATTTGGGCCTGTGACTCTATCATCATTTTTTTCCTTGTCCAGTATGATTTTTAACACCTTTGCCTGATGATGAAGCCAGGGGAGCTCAAAAGATGTATTGTATGCTTTTCAGTTGTACCACCAAAGGTCTGCTGTTTTGTGGATTTTGGAATGCTGCATGGCCAGCATGGCTACCCATGAATATTTCCCCCACAAGACATTAGTACTACAATGAAATACTTTGCTGTTTTATTATTTTATTGATCTTTTATTGTTTTACTACTTGATTTTACTGTATTTCATGGGTTTTACTGTTGCAATATTGTAAACCACTGAAATGAAAAGTGGTATGAAAATTGGTGAATGAACAAACACATGAATATTTTATGACATATTTTGCCTTGGAACAATACTGCAGAATTAGACTGACACATTCTGGTTTATGTAGGCTTTATAATTCAGCAGAGCAGAAATCTGAAGCTGTGTTTTCCACATCCAGACAGCATAGCCTGAACATTGGACCATTTGGAATTAATGACAAAGTCAAAATTATTTTTTTTAATTACTTTAAGAATGAAACATCAAAAATGATTTAAAGCTGGCTTGAGTGTCCATATAGTAGCATAACCATCATGGTGTCTTCTTTTGCTTTGTTTATTTCACCAGTATCTGGAAGAGGGAAAATTGAAAGGCTTTCTTTTACTTTGGCCTTGAACAAGAAATCCATGTGCACAGGTATGTGCTGGGGGGGGTGTCATTTAGTGGGATTTCTGAGCTGCTTCCATATTTGTTCAACCTATTTTTTAAAAAATCAAAGGTAATGAAATATAATGCATTAATAATACATGAATTAACATATAACTCTTCAAATAATGTAAAACAAGTAACAGTAATGCGTTATTTTTAAAAAAAATACTAACAAGTAACAAATCACCTATTATTCTAAGCTCTTTTTTACTCATTCTCTCTGTTTCTCACACAAACACTAAATACAAAATACTCAATACAAAATAAAATGTAATATCAAATAAAACAGGACTTTTATTATTCATCTTGAAAGCGTAGTCTACTCAGAAGTAAAGCCCACCCCAGGTAACTGTGCATAGGATTGTGGCCTAAACAATAATAAAAGAATGACAATTGTTTTCTGAGTCTACTTGAGCTCACCCTAACTAATCCCACACCTAGCAAAGCAGCTGAAATAAAATTTCTTTTCTTATTCTGTCATCCACCTGTAGATCCTCATAGCTTAATTGGATGGCAAAAGAAACCAGTTAAAAGCCATTATAACAGAGGATGTACAGAGAAGATCAGCAGCTGTGTAGATCAGTAGAAAATATGAAACAAAGGGGGGTTGCAGACTGCCAGAAATAGTGTGAATTGAGTCCACTTTTAGGGTTAGGGTTAGGGTTAAGAAATCATGGGAACTGTATTTTATTGTGGCACCAGAGCTCTCTGACAGAGAAGGTTCAATGTCCCCGAAAAAAATACAATTCCCATGATTCCCTAGCACTGAACCAGGAGAGTTAATGTGGCCTCAAGCTGCATTATTTCTGGCAGTCTGGAAAGGCCCAAAATCAAATGGTGAAGTGAAATAAGCCAACAATTTTTTTTAAGTGAGTGTAAGGAAAGACTTAAATAAAAGTAATGATCCCTGGTAGATTGTTTTTCACTTCAGGACTCCCAACCTGGTTGGTGTACAACCAAAGCCTCACAAATTAATGAGAAAATCAGCATTTTACTTCCAGTGCAATTGATTTCTCTGATTTTTCTATTCTCCAATTACAGCATCTCTCAAGTGCATGTCAATATATGGGAATACTCATGTTTATTCCAGTTGTCAAGGGGTTTCATTACACCAGGCCATTTTTATTTTTTATTTTTGTTAGCAATATTTTCAACTCTCTCTTTCAACCACTGCATTCATCATTCTATCCATATGTACAACTCACATTCTACAAAGGTTTCATTCCTTACCATTCCTGGAAATCCCTTTTCTCTAGCTCCAAAGCTGGAACAATAAGGAGAACACTGACCTCACACACTTCTAGATTTGATTGCCTGAGTGATCTGACTTACTACTTGGCTCAAGTAAAGGTTATTATTAACAGCAGTAGTGCATGCCTCAAGTTCTGAATGTGATTGAAGACAACAATAAACCTTATTCTATGATAATCAGGATGTTTGGTGTTACAAGTAGCTGTTTTCTGAGGCTTTGATAGCTAAGTTTAGTCACAATAGGGGACACTAGTAATGAGTGAATTTTAAAGTGAAGATAGTTTCAACACACAGGATAGATAGCCAGTTTGCTGTGACTTTTTGAGACTTACTGACTTATCAAATTTGGTAGAGCAGGAGTGGGCAACTTGCAGTCCCCTCTAAAGTGCTCATTATCCCACTGCTGAATTTGCCACTGCAGTGCAGAATAATCACTATCTATCCATCTGGCCTAAATACCCTAAAAGCGCTATATCCCATCTGATACTGGAAGCTAAACAGGGTCAGCCCTAGTTAGTACTTGGATAGGAGACTGCCAACAAAGAGCAGGTGCTGTAGGCTATATTTCAGAGAAGGAAACTGGCAAAATCACCTCTGAGTATTCCTTGCCTAAGGAAACCATATGAAATTCATGGGGTTGCCCTAAGACAACAGGAAGCTTGAAGGCGCGTGCGAACACACTTATTTTATTTTCTCCAATATGACTTAAAGCTGCTCCCTTATTTCCATAAGTGACTACAGCAATAACTAATAAATGTTGAAGGCCCAACCATTTTATGTGAAGTTTCATTATTTGCTTTTATTATGTTGCCTTTTTACTTGATCTTCTGGGAATCTACAGTTTGGCACAAATCATTTAAGATCTGCACACATTTAGATTTATCAGCTAGACAATGGTTCACCATCCTCAGGTTGAAATATTGCTAGTGAAATAAAAATCAGCAATTATCATTTGTTCCTATAGATCCAGGAGAAGCAACATATCCACTGAGCAGACTGGAAGATTTGCAATACAATACAGCCCTCATATCCATGGGGAATGTCTCCCCAAACTTACCACAGAAAGTGAAAACTCAGAAAATTGCACACCCTATATTTCCAGCTGAAGTTGAGCATAGAGTCATGTTGGAGGACCTCCAAATGCCTAGAGACACCATATTTTTCAGATGTGGGTAAGTTAAAACACTGGTTGCAGTCCTGAAGACAGGGAGGTCATACTGTATTGAAAGCCATATAGATGACATTGAAGCAAAGTCACTCATTTATGAAATCCCCATAGAGTAACAACATGACATGTTTTGCTTTGAGATAAATGGTGTGCAATTCATTGGTCCATGCCATCTACAAATAGCTTAGGGAGACTCCTGCCTGAAATCCAGGAAAGTCATTGTCAGTCAGAGTAGACATTACTGAGCAAGATGGACGAATGATCTCACTTCATATAAAGCAGTTTCCTATGAGGTAATTCCCTGCATGGTATTGGTGGAGAGTAAGGAGCTTATCTCATTCATTTTAAAGCTGGTTTACCTGATCCAGATTAAATTTTAAATCAGGCAGCATCCTGATATTGAAGATTATCGCATAAGGATATAAACCAGTTTACCTGAGTCGGCTTAAAATTAGAAGTGGGAGGCATTCTGATATTAGCAGATGTATTTAGCTATTGAAATCACCACCTGAGTCCATCGCCACTCAGAGGGGCACTCTGGTGGGCATTTTTTCAAGCCAGAAAAATCCTGGCTTCGAAACGAGGCACGGGGAGTGCTCCTCCAAACGGGGATGGACCCAGCCTGCACCCGGGCGGTGATTTCGGTGGCTAAATGCTTCTGATAATATCAGGATGCTGCCCAATTCTAATTTTAAGATGGCTCAGGTAAACTGGTTTATATCCTTATGCAATAATCTCCATTATCAGAAGGATTTAGCTGCCAAAATTGCCACCCAGGTCCATCCCCATTCCCAGGGCCGCTCCGGTAGCCATTTTCTTCAGCCAGAAAACTCCCAGCTTCGAAAAGAGGTGTGCTGAGAGCCCCTGGGAGTGGGGATGGATCTGAGGGGCTAAATCCTTCTGATAATATCAGGATGCCGTCTGATTTAAAATGTAATCCAGATCAGGTAAGCCAGTTTTTAAATGAATGCGATAAACTTCTAAATCTCTGCCAGATGTAGTTATATGCCTTTACTCTCCCCAAGCCCTCAACCTAACTCACCTCAGCTAGACAGCCCTCTCCACAGCCAATTGCTGACCAGAGAAGGCTGGGATATAGGATAGCCAAATAACAGTCTTCTGTACTCCATTCCTGTAGCTAGCTGCAGAAAGGAACAGTTATCCCCAGGACTTCCTGGAGGTCCTTAGTGGTTCTTACTGGATACAGAAATAGAGCAAGCTCCTTCCTGGCTACCCCTTGTCTTCCTCCACTTCCTCTGGTTGCACTGGAAGGCCATGGAGAGACACACTCATCCCAAGAATAGGTAGGTAGCTTGGGGAGGAAGTTGTGATGGACAGAGGTGTTGAATTCCTCCATATTCCACAATCAAAAAACATTGATATGCAGGTGAAATATTCAGTTATTCTGAAGTGTGTTGCAAACAAAATGCCAGCCATATAAATTATGATGGTTGCAAGGAATACCACAATACTACTTGCAGCAAACCTGTACAGCATTGTGACCTTGTTCCAAACTAGCGTAATGCTAAAAGAACTTGAACATCTTAATTTTCAGTGGTATTGGGGTTCAATGTTGTAAAGATTGGCAATTGGGAAGAAATAATGAATGATACATTTGTAGCATAAACAAATGATTTTAACAATGGGTTTATATTTTGAGATTTGACATAAAACTTTGGTCACATTTCTCTGTGTGATTTTATAATTCCATAAACTTGTTTATTCAAATCTGAAAGCCTACCTGGATTCCAAGCAATATATAATATATGCCACATATGTAGAGTATCTACACCTAACATGGCTATCGTAATGTGTGGAGGTTCCTATGTATCTGGGCAAAGGAACAAAATTTCCAGTATGTATATCCTACATTCTGCTTTAACTGCAGAGAAGTTCATACAATGGAAGAGCAAACAGAATTATACTTATATGCAATATACATCTAAATTCTTGCATATATATCTATATGCATCTGAAGTAGTCTTCTCAGGACTATGAAAACTTATGCTACCAAATTCTCTCTTGCAGTTGGTCTCAAAGGTGCTACAAGACCTCTTTGCATACTGATTTTCCAGACTGACAAAACTATATCCTTGAATGTATTTCTTTGGTCACTGAAGTTCCTTATTTGTTTGTTTTTATTATTAACTCCATTTTAATAGCCAAAAGATCCACAGATTCATTGAGTGCTTCTGGAGAATGGAACAAAAGTCATGTTTACTGATCCCTTTTTGCTGCTTTCCCTTGGAAAGCTCCTCTGAGGATTTCGATCAGAGGTAGGCAACCTAAGGCCCAGGGGCCAGATGCGGCCCCCTGAGGTCTTTGAACCGGCTCCAGGACAGTCCTGCCACTGCCACCACCGCCACCCGCCATGATGATATTGATTATTGTTTTTATTACTTGTTCTTGGGGTTTTTCTTGCCAAAATCTCCACAGGGGTTTTGTCATGGCTTTTCTGGGACTGAGAGAGTGTGCATGCATTTTTTTATATTTATTTATTTATTTATTGATTGATTGATTGATGCTTCGGCCCCCCAATTGTCTGAGGGACAGCAACCCTGCCCCCGGCTCAAAAAGGTTGCCTACCCCTGATTTAGATAATCATTGGAATAGTACTGAGGGGCTGAAAGAGGAATAAAAAATCAGCAGACATTATCATTTCCCCCCCAGTTTGCTCCTGAAAAGAAAGTATAGTTCCAATCCCAGAGAAAGAAAGGAAAGTAGAAACCTGAAGACAACTTCTCTTATGTTTTCAGAGGAAGAAAGAGGGGCTGTATCTACAGTGAAAATTAATGCAATTTGACACCACTTCCCATGCCTCAATGCCATGGAATTCTTGGATTTGTAGTTTTGTGAGATATTTGACCTTCTCTTTCAGAGAGCTTTAGTACCACAATAACTACAAACTCCAGGATTGTATAGGATGGAGCCATGGCATTTACAGTTGTGTCAAACTGCATTATTTCTGCAGTGTGGCAGTAGCCAGAGAGACTCTCCAGTCTCAGGTCTCTGAAAGTCTTTGAAAGTCCTAGGTATGGTTTCTGAACAAACCAATTTTATTTTGGAGATCGGGAAATTAACAGCATTACCAAGGACTTTTCAATCATACTTCCTACTTTTCATTTCTACTGATCAGTTTAAATTAACCCAGTATTTTCCACAATGAAATATATCTCTACTGGGCTGTCTCTTTATATCATCTCAGAACTAGCTGAGGCCCAAAACAAACAAACAGATGGGAGTGGCTTTCAGCCACTCTGGGGGCATGGTGTCTAGATGATGCATGCCTCTGGAGTGCTTGAAAGCCACCCCAGAGCCTGACCAGGGCTGCCCAAGGTGGCCCAAAACTAGCCCCAAAAGGAACAGATATTTTCTGCTACTTTCTGTGGTCCATTTGAGGCTGTGGCAGGATGCGCCCTTGGGGCCATGGCATGTGTTTGCAGTGGCTCCAGGGCAATCGGGGAATGAATTCCTGCCCATCTGTTTTGCCCCCAAGATAGTCACCACCACCCTAAACATTGCTATAGTTTCTAGGACACAGATCCAACAGAATCAAGTGGGGGGGGAAGAGGAATCTTTGGACCAAAGCAAAATGATCCTAGTATTTAACTAACATGATAGTGCTGAAGTATCTTAACATTTTGACTGAACTGTTACCAAAAGGATGGGTGCTATGATAGTGTCATTAAAAGTTTGGGAATTGCTTAGCTCAAGTATGCTTTGTGTGAGGCTGGGTAATGTGAGGATTGTTTCCAGCTATGTATACCAGTACTAACTGATGAAGGACTCCAAATTTAGTGAATAAAGAAGTTTTTTATTTAGAAATATGCAGGAGTGAAACCAAACATATGATAGAAATTCAGACAGACACAGCATTCAGAACCAACTGAAATAAAAGTGTGGAAATTGGATAGTGGAGCTTTAGGAATGCAGATGAGTGATATCTGTCTTACCTCCCTTGGAGAAGTGACCTCAGAAAGCAGGATGTGGCTCACACTGGAGTCTGAAGGAGACACAGTGAGTAGAAGGGTTTCTCTGGGCACACTGTACTTACTCACTATGCTCTTGAAGAGGCTAGGTTATGGAGATTGATATTTTTACCTGAGATCCTAGCCTCAAAGGGTGCTAGATGCTATAGAAAAGACCTGATGATCTTCTCACAGAACCAAAAATGGGATTACAGAACGATTTAACTTTAAAGTTACAAAAACAGTGATTGGATTTAGGACAACCCCAGGATAGATGGATGGGAAAGTTAGCTGGGAACATGGCAGGGAGTCCGGAGAAAGTGTTAGCTTACTCACTGTTGCCTTTGTTTGTGGTATGCAAAGATATACAGAAAGCCTGGGGGGAGAACAGTGCAATCAGCATACCCATTCAGTTTTTATTGCAGCATTACCTGGGTCGTACACATGGATCTATGGCTCCTTTCCCATGGGAAATTCCCCTGTGTTTCAAAGGTCATTGTGACATCTCAAAACATGGCTGTCTCCAGATATGAAAATATGAAAACTCCAAATATAATGCAGGATATGCAGGGTCAACTAACAGAACTCCTGAATAACAATAAAGAAGACTCAGTAGAAATAGGTGGAAATCAATTTCTGAAGTGTTACTTGAGTCTCCATGTGACTCATGATCAATGGGAGGGGGAAGGGGAAGAGAAAACCTGGGATATTTCAATAAAGAGTTTGGATGCAAACCTGAGAATACAATCAAAACCTGGGGAATATGAGAGAGAGAGAGAAGAGGATTGGGGTTTTTTTTTTCACCTGTCAGCAATGTATTCAGATTGAGATACACATTTTCACAAGCTCCCTCCATTTTATATTGTTCAAAGAACCATAAGATTCACCTTTTAAGTAATTATTATTGAGTCAATATTGTTATTAGTACCACTTATGCTACGTTTGTATCCAATATAATAATTTGCTTAATTTGCATTAGAAGATTATAATACTAAATAACAATAGAAGAACTGACATCCAACAGATATCTCAATTGTATCCAGATCTTTGGATTCATTTCTTTTTCAAATACATGCATAAATAAAGCAGTGAGATTTCAGATATCTTAGAATTTCCAACCTTAGTGGGTTAAATGCTGCCAAATTACTGTTTCCCATCAATAGTATCAGTTGAATAATATGTTACTATTTAGAAGACATATATATTTACTATGGCATGCCTAATAATTAGAGCCAACCAATGAGAATCAAAGAGAACAAAAAAGAAATGTGTATTTTTTTTAAAAAAAAATCTATTTCAATAGGATTTATTCCAATCCATTCTTACTCTTATTGTCTCTTGTTAGCTGAGAAGTGACCCAGAAGTGCAGATCCATCAAAATGGCTTTAAAAATTAATCCTCAAAATCTTTATCCATATTTTATTAAGAATGTTTGTCATTTTGCTTTTTCATGTGCTTGCTCATGTTGCATCAGTCAATGTAACTTAATATGAATTGGCCTAAACTAAAGTAAGACTGTGCTCAATTGGAAATTTAGGGAAGGGATGGAAGCAATTCTGTCTCCATCAATTATATTGTTTGACTCAGAAGGCCTAATGACAGCCCTCTGAAAACTGCTTTGGTAGATGGGCAGTGGACAAAGGAAATATACCAATTTA
>JAIPUX010001232.1:71115655-71132686 GCA_020142125.1 Phrynosoma platyrhinos | reverse complement strand
CCCCTGGACTGTAGGTTGCCTACCCCTGCTATAGCCTATACGTAAAACCCAGTGGCATTCTTTTTGAAACTATATTGTGACACATTAGGATGGTATTTACAGGCATAGCAAGGCTCCACAGTGTGAAATGGATAATATAACTTAATATTTGACATAGCGATGATGCACTGCTTCTCAAATCCAATAGTTCAGTGGTTCTCAAACAGTGGGGCAGGACTCTCGGGGGGGCATGAGAGTTGCTCAAGGAGGGTGCAAGATGGAGCTTCTGATCCCTCCTTCTCCTTCTCTTTCCAATCTTTTTATATGTAAAATTTACACATGTGTTGAGTTAAATTTATTGACTTAAATAAAACTGTTCTAATTTGAACTATGCAAAGATATAGCTGTGTTAGTCTGTAGAATCAGTACGTAGAGAGATCTTTCATAGACTTCAGTCTATTTCCTCAGATGCATTTGCTCCACCAAATGCATCTGGGGAAGTAGACTGAAGTCAAGGAAAGGTCCTGCTGCCCATTTCTTTCTTTCAGTTAGTCTCAAAGGTGCTGCAAGATCTCTCTACATACTAATTTGAACTATATTTATTTCCTTTCAAAATGTTAAAATATTAATATACATGAATGTGTGAATGAAAATATGTACATTAAATAAACAAATTATTTTTATTCATATACCACAACAGTGGGGTACGACGTCCTCATGTAAAGGGGGAGACCCAAAGGTAAAAAATTTGAGTACCACTCCAAGAGTTGATACTTGCGTTTTTAAGAGATTATGAGATATATCTAAATTTAATCTCATTTACAGTAGATCTATTTAAAATGAGTGGCTTTATGTAAGTGATAAACCACTAGTCCCACTCATTTCTATGGGTCTAATCTGGTTGGGGTTAAAGCTCAATGTAGCCAGACAGACAGACAGGCTCTCACACAAGGCACAAACATTCATAGGGGAAAATTCACTTCCATCTAAACGAGCCACCATTAAAATAGGGATTGGAAAATGCAGCCTCTCGAGCCCACAGACCTGATTTTTTTTTTTATTTTAGTAAATGGGTGCAAAATTACCCCAAAATGGCAGAAAATGGTACAAAGCACAACAGTTTGGAATAATTTGGCTACCACTAGCCTCACATCCCCAAACACTAGGGGAAAACTTTTTTAAAATGCCATTTTCAGACACAAAACAAAACTGAAATGTTTCAAATAACTAAGGTTTCCAATTCAGAATCATCCCACCTACTGAGGTTTCCAGGTGAAAACCTACAACCTAGAGATTGCCTCTGGTGGTGTCATTAAACATTATGTATTAAGTACCAAACACAGGTGCTCATAGCTTCTCATTCAATTACAGAGGTGGGGACTTATTTTCCTGTTTGGAAATAGAGACTGAAATCTTAGCTAAAGGGAATACCCAGATCAAGGTAAAATAAGGGGATTGTGCCTTCTCATATACTTAGGAAGATATTGCTTCCAAGCCAGAGGGTAGGATATAAAGCAGAGCAGAGGATGAGCCCTAATGCCACAACAACTGGGAATAATGAAGAAGACTAAATAAATAAATGCATCTCTAGAGAGAGTTAGTTAACCCTTGCAAATTGTAGCAAGGAGCTCCTCTACTAGCTGAATTGGATATTTGCACATAGTTCACCAAAAATGGGGAATTTGCACCCTTTCCTCCCAACTGGATATGTCCCATGAAAACTAGACACTCATGCAGCAGCATGGGAGCAAAAAATGTCCCCCACCATTGGCATCATTTTTCCACTTCGCCCTTAAAGTCTGGCACTATATATAGGGACCATCCAGTTGACCAATATCAGGATGGGCAAAATTGTTTCATGGTCTTAAGGGACTACCCCAAAGCCATCTTGAGCTCCTTTATCCCCCTTCCTCTTGAATTAAATAAATATAAAATATAATAGTAAATTGATTTGGGGCATGCAGGCAATTTTGCCACATTGGTTTGAGCTCTTTTTCAAGCAGGAAAGTCTCCCCTCTTTCCCCTCCCCCCAATCATGAAGTAAACTGAAAGTAAAGCTCTGCTTTATTTCCTGGTTGGAAAAAGGAAAACATTTTCTGAACCTTTAAAAAAAATGTGCAGGGAGTGGCCATCCTGGCCACACTCTGACTTTACTAGGCCACATACATCCCAGTTTTCAGAAGTGAGATGCTGGAAGGAATATAAATTTCTATTTTGGCTTCTGAGCTTTTCTTGTTATGGCAGGGCATCTGACAGAATGTTGGGAATGGCAACTCCACATGCTGATACCTTCTAGGAATCCAGATGCATGTCTACAGTTTAGTGCTCTACTACCCATTTCCTTCCCATTTCCTGTTGATGAGCATACCTTCCCATTTGTCCCAAGAGCAATTGCCATTATTCTTTTGTTCCTGTCCAGAGCACAATGAGTTTCCTAACATGCTGAGGAAACTTGTTCCAGAAACTTCTGAACTTTTTCTTACCTCATTTTATTTGCAACATGAAGTTAGACCTGTGTATATTAATATGCACATGATTTGTAATTTACTTTTATATTACTCTCACTAAAGACTTTGGGGGGATGCAGATGGGTGGCCCTGGGCTGCCCTGGGAAGCAGAGGATTGGATCTGAGGATGCCCCACACCTCGGCCCCAATCCACCCTGAAAGGAGCCCTAAAATGCCAGTCCTTCCAAAGCCGGCAAATAGGGTGCCCGAAGAGCCACCACGCGGCTCTTCTGAGCCCCTTCCAGCATTAAGACACTGCACCAGAAGAACATCTTAACGGTGCGCGTTGTGTGTTATGGCACGTGCCATGATGACATCCAAGAAAGCAGCTAACAGAATGACTGATAAGAGCAAGCACACCAATGCAAATCTGAAGCACAAAGGCAGTTCCAAAAGTACAATACCAGTCCAAATGTTCCAAGAAGCAAAACCAGGGGCAAGCCAAGGGTCCAAGAGTCCAGAGGGAAAGTCAGTGAGTCCAGTCCAAAGGTCTAGGGTTCCAAGTCAGTCTGAGGTCTATGAAGCAAGGCAGCCAGAGAGTCAGAGTCAGATGTTTTCACCAGAGAATGCAGATAGACTCTGACAAAGAAGCTCAGCATCTCCCAGCTGTTTATATTGGCCCAGTTGCCAATCACAGCTGTTTGGTTTTACTGAGCATTTCCCATGCCCTTTCTGTCCTTCTCTGTCTAAAGGTAGGTACCTTCTCATCCTGCTCTTCTATATCTCCCAGGCCTGGAACCTCTGCTGGGGAGGCTAGGCTGCTGAGACATGGGCTGTGCTGCAGTTGGTACAACAGAGCTAAGTTCAGGCTTAGCCAACTCCACTGGAGCTAGTAGAGTACAACTAGGGCCTGGCTCACCCTCCTCATCTTCTGAGTCCTCATCCTGGCTGGCCATGACAGATGTCCTCGGGAAGGGTTGGGGCACCCGGCATGTGGCTGCCCCTCCCCTTCCCTGCCTCTAAGATGGTGCAAAGTGCCCTTTGTCTTGGTCCTTTATTGGGGAGACACGTGGGGGCTGGGAGAACAAAGGCGGACCTAGTTTTCTACTCTGCTGAGTTTACTCTGCTGGAGAGCTTAAACAATCTCTCCTATAGTTTTTTGTGGGTTTTTCAGGCTGTGTGGCCATGTTCTCTCCTATTTTGGGCTTTTTCATAAAAACCCAGAAAACTTTAACACAGAGTGTGCATTTGGAATGTAAGGAAATTATCACATGTTTCTTCAATAGTGGGATATAAGTGGGATTGACACTTTAATCCATGGATCTTATTGTATCACATCGTGGCCAGGCATTAGTCAATCCATGTTTCTGCCACTGCCACCATTTGCCCATTATTGAAGTATGTGCGATAGGTCAATTCAGAGAGAAGAGGTTTAAATTGGTTTCACAGCACCCCTTCCCATTCCTAATAAAGGCAAGACTTTTCTTTACATCAGCCTAATTCAAACCTTCCCCAGCAATGACATTTAAAAAACATTTACTATAACCTCCCTCCTTTTTTTATTTACAGAGTGAAAGTTTACTATTGAGTTGACTACACAGGGGAAATCCCGTGTGGAAACAGGGCTTTAAATTAAACAAAACCCGTAAAAGTGGGTGTTTTTTCAGATGACGTCACTGTTAAAAGGAGGTTAATACGAATGGAAATTAGACAAAAACTGCTTCTTTTTACTTTCGGAAGATCCGGAAAGCAAAAAGAAGCAGTTTTTGTCTAATTTCCGTTCAGATTAACCTCCTTTTAACAGCTCTGGAGTTTATCACATGGAGAAATCCCGTTGATAAATTGCTTCCGCTTTTGCGGGGGGTTTTTTCTCTTTAAAGTACATTTCTGCATGGGGCTCCCCGTGTGATAAACTCCTATACCTCTAGGACAGGGGGAAAAATATGCATATTATTGAGGAGAGGGAGGAGATTCCTAAATGGTTTGTAAAATTCTATAAAGCACCCTGAGCTTTATTAATAGTCACACTGATACTATGAGATTTTTTTTCCCCTGTCAAGCTAGTTCTGTATGGACAAGGACAATTTCTTTTAAAACTATGAATAGCATTTCTGTATGTCACTCCTCAATCAGTTCTGGTAGGCATTAATAAAAGCTGAACCTGATGACTCAAGAATGAGCATGCAGTTGTGGTAGATGATGGAAATGAAGTGGAAATGAAGAAAGAGACAAGAGCATGCTACATTCTAGACAATAAGGAAACTGGGGAAAATGAAGAGGTTTTGGGTTATTGGAATCCCTGGAAGTGGGTTTAAGAAGGTGGAAACTATGACCTGACATTGACTGCAGTAGGTGGAGACTAAAAGTGTGAATTCTAAGTATCTCAACAAATTACAAAGCCCAAGATTCTGGCAGTTAAAGTGCTATCAAGTTACTATAATTGTACAGCATGGTTACACTCTGGTTCAGGTAGTAAGGAGGTGCAGAAGGCACAAAGGAGAAGAGAATGCTTTTCACTTATGTCTATAGGAGGCAACAGCACTACAGCCAAATACAAATCAATCCACAGATATATATTTTTTATCCACAGATTCAATCATCCGCAACTTGACAATACAAGCAAACTGATTTTGCCGTTTTATATAAGAGGCCATTTTGCTATGTCATTGTAATGGGACTTGAGCATCCATGGATTTTGGTATGGGGGTGGTCCTGGAACAAAGTCCCAGAGGATGCCAAGAGCCCACTGTAATTGGGGCTACCTGGGTGTTCCTTTTTTTTCTGTTGCTTCCTTGTTTAGATTGATATTCTCAGAGCCTACATCACTTGTATCCCTTTCAGTGCTCTTCCTGCCCTTTCCCAAGCATGTAATTAGAGTGGTCTTTCTTGATTAAGAATCCCACTTCTATGCATCTTTAAAAGCTGCAAAGAGTGGGAAAACTATAAGGAACAGAGAGGCTGGCAGCCAGAACCTGAGAACATCATAGGAATATCACCCAGGGACACAGCAGGAGAACTGGAAACCTGCAGTGCAGAGGAACATCATCATAGAAGCATCATCCTGGCACCCAGTAGGAACTTCACATTGTGTTTCCTTGTACTTTCCTAAATCCCAAAGGTAGAAGAAACTGGAAACATTCAATAAATGTGAATGAGAGAGAAAGAGTAAGGATAATTTATTATTATTATTATTATTATTATTATTATTATTATTATTATTATTATTCCTAGGAATAGTCAAATCTTATCAATCTTTTTTTAAAAAATTATGCAAATGTATTTTAAAATTGCTTTCCCCAATGAGGACCACAGGAATATTTCTCACCTTAAATACATTGGGGTTTTTGTTGGAATAAAACCTTTTTTACATCCTGAAACTGGACTGAAAGGGGGCCCTCATTCCTGCTTTACACAGTCCAAAAGACTTCTATTCTGTGACCCTTTTTTCTTCATGAACTCAAACACATAAAAACCTAGCAAATGCAGAATCAGAAGGAATAATTTCTTCTAAACATTGCTTAGCCTTCTTGGGTTAATTTAATTCCTGTGAGACACATCTCCTGAATTTTAGCATATTGCCATTCAACACTATTTCTGCTACATTGGCCACAGGATAAATCTCCCTGATAAGCTCACAGAAATCCTAGAAGAAATATGCAACAATATATTGTAGAGGCACACAGCAATATAAACATGTATGTGACATGTAAGGCAACAAATGTACTCTTGGCCTGTAATCATGATATCTCAAGAAGCACTTTTCCCTATATATAGCTGTCCAAGCAATGGAATCTATCAGGAAGCTCTCCTCCACCCCACCAATGGGAGGAAGGCACTATGTAGGACAGCCTTCTCTGCTGAGGTATTCTGTCTGTGGAATGCCCTCCCCTTCGAGATCTGGTTGACATTGTTACTGGCCTCATTTTGTCACTACTTGACTCTTCACCAAAACATTTTGGATCCCTTGGACATAGTATGAGTAGATGTGGATTTCTGTTTTGAGTGTTCATTGTTTGTTGTAGTTAACTGCCCTCAAGTCAACTCCAACCCATGGTGACCCTGTGGAGGAGGCATCTCCAAGCTCCCCTGTCCTCCACTGCTCTGCTTAGGTCCTGTAAATTCATACTTGTGACCTCCCTAATTGAGTCTATCCATGTAGCTTGCAGTCTTCCTCTCTTTCTACTTTCCTCCACCTTTCCTAGCATTATGTCTTTTCTAATGAATTGTGCCTTCTCGTGATGTGTCCAAAGTATGACAGCCTCAGTTTGATCATCTTGGCTTCCTTGGAGAGTTCAGGCCTGATCTGTTCAAGAATCCATTTGTTTGTCTTTTTGGCTGCCCACTGTATCCTTCTCCAGCACCACATTTCAAATTATTTGCTTCTTACTCACTTTCTTCACTGTCCAGCTCTCATATCTGTACGTGGTGCTGGGGAATACAATGGATTGGATGGTTCTGATCTTAGGGCTCAGTTTTATATTTTTACTCTTTATGATCTTTTGTAGCTCTTCCATGGCTGCCCTTCACATTCCTAGTCTTCTGATTTCTTGACTGCTGTCTCCAATCTGATAGATGTTTGATCCAAAGTACAGGAACTCTTTTATTATTTCAATTTTGTCTAGACTGAATGTCTAGGTAGATCCTCCATGGTAATAATTTTTGTTTTCTTTATTGCTTACACCGCTTCAAATTGTTTTACATTATTTAAATTGCTTTAAACAGTGTACTTTTTCCCTAGGATTGCTGAATATCTAGATAGATAGATGCCATGTATTTTGCGAATCTTTTATATAAAGCAGCCACAACTAAGCAGTTTAACGAACACCATCATGTCAATGACCTGAAGGAACCATGAACAATTCAAATTTTGGATCTCCGTTACCATCCCTGACATGTCCAACTCTTGAGTCCTAGGTTTATAATATATTGAAAAATCATAGCCAAGGAAAGTTAGGTTTAATGAATAGCTTGGTTAGAGGACCAGCAACATTATGAGCAGCAGTTCATATACTGTATGAAAATATTATTTTTGAGCCTTGAGGTGAGGTTTAGACACTTGTTGTTTTATTGCTCTGGAACTTACACATCATTTGTTTTTCCTTTCCCTAAGAACAAGTTTATCTTGAAAATGTAATAAAAATGTGTTCACAGGGGAATTTGTTTTCAAATGCCACTCTTGTATCAAAACTTTTCCAGAAGTTTTGGGTGGCATCACATCATTTCTTCAGCACAGCATTTAAACACGTTGCACCGAAGAAATGCCAAAAAGTCGCTGCCATAGTGGCAAGGGTGGCTTTTTGCCATTATAAAAAGGAATGGCATTTTGCGCCTCTTTTCTGGGCCAGCAAAGCACTGGATTGGGAGCCTGGCATGTGGTTGATCCAGCCCTAATCTTACAGTGAAAGGGGCAGCATGGAACCACTCCTTTGGGGTGGTCTGTACAGCCTATATGCCATTGTATACTTGAGCATCCACAGATTATAATTTTTTATCCGCAAGGGGTCATGGAACCAAATACCAAGGTCCCACTGTGATATTTTAAAAGTTAAATGTTTTAAATTAGTACTGTTTTAAATGGGATAATTTATTAAATTGTCTTTAACTGTTTTTTATTATGATGCTGATTATTCTTTACTTTCATTTTGTTTTAATCTATATTGTAAGCCACTTCAGGAAAAAAGCAGATCTAAATAAAATAAATAAAATTCTGCCAAGCATGCTTTTATCTTGCAAGCAGACAGTTCCAGCCACCCTTGAAGTTTGGAAATAGAATGGCACACCCAGATGTGCAGTCTTCAAATTTAAAAAATTCAGCAACCTCCAGTAGGAGAAGTAGAACTAGTCATTCTGGGGCATAGGCCAGGCCAGGCTTGGTCAAGGCATTTACCTGAAGAAAAGGCCAAAATAATGCCCTTCATTTCCATGTACAGAGACTGACTGGACTGGCAGTGAAGCCCCCTCAAACACTAGAATACAGTCTCTACCACATTAGAGGGCAATGGACCAGTTCATGAGTACAAGATTGGCTGTGTCACAAAGACACTTCTTCACTTCTCTCCTCCAAAAGAAGAATGGCCACAAGGATCAGGAAGAATGCTTGTGAAGATTATCACAGTGCCCACTGGCATCTTCCAAGTGAAGTGGCTGCCTCACTCTGCCTAATGGTAGGGCCCTGGGCCCAGAATACTGCTATATTTCTCTGTTCCTGAATCAAAGAAGTGTACAGATTAGCCTTCGCTCCACTCCGTTCCAGATTAGCCTCCACTCCACTGATATTGACTGATACTGATATCCCCCATCTACCCCAAAAAAGATAGATGTCTCACCTTTAACTACCTCTAATTTTAGCTAATTTCTTATTTCTTCTGCATTGAATTAGTATTTTATATTGCTATTCATTTTATATTGTTATTGTTTTTAGTTGCTTCTTTTTCTTTTTTATGATTGGGAGAGGGGTTGGGGTAAGGGATTATTTAGAAATCTGGTTTCAATTGCATATTGTATTTTATTATTATTTCTATTTGTTGTAACCCGCCTCGATCTGCAGGGAGAGGTGGGCTATAAATAAAAATTATTATTATTATTATTATTATTATTATTATTATTATTATTATTATTATTATTATTATTATTATTACAGGGCAGTGTTTGCTAATTCTGACAAGTTGTCTAGCCTAGGCTTGATCTGGTAAATTATAAATTACTGCAGTAAGTAGCAACATGTAGCCAACTCTTACAGCATGCCCATACTTCTAACAGTACTAAATGTCAGCAGGAAAGGTTCAAGGAAGGGTACAAGCATTTTAAAAAGCAATATTTTGATTGAAAGATTGCCCTTGCCAGATTTGGGATCCTTCTTCATTTGAAGGGGCACCATAACAAATTTGACATTTTCTTTCTGCATCACCAGAGTTTACAGCTTCTGAAATTAACTTCCCACTCTTTTTCTTTAATTAAAAGCAGCCACTCAGTGGTGGGGGGGGGGGTTGGATAGGGGCCATGATGGTGGGAGAGGGAGTTAACCTTTCACCCGTGCCAGTTTCCTGACTTAAATCCCCCTTCCCCACAAAACTGCTAATAGCTACAGCAAAGGGGAAAAGAAATGTGTATTGTACATATCCTTATGCCCCCCTAGCAATGGCCATATGTGGCTTGAAGGGGTAACTTAACTTGGATAAGTATAGATCCAGTCCAAATCATGTCCATTTGATGGGTGGCCGTCTAAGGCCTGTCTCACCTAAACAACACACTGGATCTTTCTAATTGTTGTGCTGGTGTGTGGGTGTGTGAGAGGCAGTGCATGTATATGTGTTACTCTGGTTTTAATGTTTTGATTGTTTAATCTCGTTTTAACTTTTGCACCTCGTGAATTTTTAATGATGCATTTTTTTAAAAAAATTGTTTTAAGCCACTTTGAGTCCTAAACTGGGGAAAAGGCAAAACAGAAATAAAGATGATGAAGAAAAAGAAAAAGGAGGAGGAGGAAGAGGAAGAGAAGCAGCAGCAGTAGTAGTGGCGGCGGCAGCAGCGACAGCAGCAGGCCTCTATATGAACACAGAAAGAGAGGGGGGTGTTTTTAATCAATGAACCCTTTCCTCAAGCTTCCAACGTCATTCTGGCCTTTGAGCGAGAAGAGGAACAGCCAGGCAAACTTCCACCTAAGCTCATTCAATGCTGAGACACCCTCCCTTCAGGAGCTGTTTTACACTATACACTTATAGTGCTATGGTTCCACTTCAGCTGCCCTGGCAACATCTGATGGAACCCTGACATTTGCAGGTGGGGAGAAATTTAGCATTCTTAGCAAGAGATTTTTGGTGCCTTACCAGGACTACATATCCAGAATTTAATAGAACTTTACCTGCATCAGTTAAAGTGAAATCATAATGGAAGCATAACACTATAAATGTAGAATCATCATGCTATAATTCTATAGTGTGAAAGGGCTCCTAGCTTTCCATTTGTCATTTTTTTGGCAAACGTTCAACAAGGTATATCTCCATTATGCTGGACCCAACTCCTGTTGAAGTTCATGTTAGCCCTCTTCCTTTCTGATCCCAATTCTCTTGTGTATCTTCTGTGTTATTTAGAGAGTCAGCCTGAGGGCAGAAATTGTCTATTTAAACCACCTTGGGAGCCTTTTTGCTAAAAGGTATAAATAGCTCAGGCAGACAGATAGGTAGACAGGTAGACTGATAGACAGACAGCTAATCTGGAAATCCAAGCCTGGACTTCCTATCATGGCTAGCAGTTTCTATGATGATGACCAAAACATTTCTTAGCTTCCACTATCTGTCCAGCTTTGACCTTGCTTATCAGATTTGGACAAACACTCTGTCTCTGTCATCCTCATCTCACTATTGTGCTTTTTATAAATATATGTAAGGCTCCCAAGGTGGGCTGGGGGCTCCCATGTCAATGGAATGGTGAATCCATTAAAGGACCCATCTAAGGTGTTTTGGGATAGAGCACAGCACCTTGGATAGCAACTTTGAAGTTCATATTAAACCCTGCAATGGATTCACCATCCCATTGACATGAAAACCATAAGCCTCTCTTTGTCCAGCCCTGTCCTACATCAACATGAAAAGAGTTGGGTACATTTTTTTATTCACTGTAGTCCATTATTCATTCATTCATTCATATATGGGACTGAAATCCTGCAGGAAGCACTACAGGTGTGTTTGTAATTGAAAAGTTGAGATTGTTAAGAAAATGACATGTAGCCATTCACTACTGATATTTTAATTTGACTAGGCTTGAGGTCACAATCTGAATTATTAGGCAACAAATAGGAATATGACTTTCATTTAGAAACATGGCACTATTACCATGATTCCAAAAGCATCCCTGAAACCAGCTTTAGCAGCCAGCAGTCACACAGAGGCCTGTTGTTTTTGTGATCAGGGTGCTACAGGATGACATTTCCAACTCCCAGCTGTCAGTGATGTGACAATCAGAAGCAGGACTCCTGCCATAAAACTCCTTGTCACACTGCAGCCTACTACTGGGAGGAGGCTAGAAACATCATCCTGCTGCACCTGATTGCCAGCAGAACAGACCTCCATTGCTCAGTATCATTGCTGGCTGTTACAGTGGGTTTAGAGAGTCAGGTCAGCATGTAACTATGTCTGTCATGCAGAATTTTGGCCAGCATTTTTATATAAAACATACTGATCCTGTTGGAAAGAATGATGCATAAGCAAAAAATATTGGACCAATATTTTCCAGAGAGTGAGGAAGGCAAAATGATAAAAAGAGAGATAATTCTACATACTGATCATGCCACAGAAGCCTCGATTATTCCATTTTTTATTATTATATATGTCAATCTTAGAGCAAAATTGAGCCCTTCAGGCAAAATTCTCTTCTTACATTCACACATCAATGGGTATTCTACATACAGAGAGAACAGACTGTTGGAGCTGAGAGCTGGGATACAGATCTGAGTGCAAACTTTTATTCTGGAGTATTTATCATTTCAAACATGGTATTTAAAGTATATTCATACCCTCAGCCCAAGAAGTTACTGAGGATGTGTGGCTGTGCTACAAATGGAGTGTGTGTATTTTCTCTTTCCTTGAGCTTGTCTATTGGGCTAGTGCTCGACCAAAGATGTTTTCAAATCTATTAGCAATAGCCATCTTATATTAATTAATGGGTTGAGTGAATTGATCAATCAATTTCATTATCAAACAAAGATCTTGGGAATGTTATATGCTGGTTGGTGGAGTGGCAGTCCAAAAAAGGAACATTTCCATGCTTTGTACTTGACTGCCTTATAGGAAATCAAGACTATTTGCCAATCAGTCATGCAGCCCAATAATATCTGGCAGCATCTAAAGCAAAAAGAGGTCTTTTCCATCAGTGGGCACATAAGATCTATTCTAAAGGGAAAGCCCCTGAATGTGAGAGAAAGAGAGGCTCTGTGCCAGTCAAAGAGAAAGATGGTGAAGACAGTTTCATCTTTGTGTGAAGATTCTCATCTGAGCCTCATCATTTCAATTTCCCTCATTTCTCACCCAGCTGTATCTTCTGGAGAGTCCTGCCTTCATATATGTGCCCTACCACTACTAGACTTCCACTAGAATTAAGGACTGGTCTTAGGGAAAGTTTGGAGAAATTAATCTTGGACTGCAGTCTCCAGAATACCAGTTATAACCCAAACCTGCAATTTTCATCTTATCTGAAATGGAAGGAGCTTGAAGTTTTAATACAACCTCTCAAACTTGGGAGAAAGAGATATAGGCAAATATTCCCATCCCTAGTTGATGCATGGAGGAAAGTAAAGAAACATTTATATATTTCTTCATCCTGACTTAAGAAAATAGAGAACAACCATAAGATTCTCCAAGACTTTTTACCCCAGAAAATCCATTACTATTTTTCCCTTTCTTTCTTTCTTTCTTTTTTTCTTTTTTTGTATAGGAATTTGCACTAATTTTTGTATAGGAAACATTGCATTTTCAACAAATACACTGTTTCCTGTAGAAAAAGTTGAGGTTTTGCACAGAATATCAAAAGCAAATCACATTGACAGATGTGACAGATTTTAGAGACCAGAGTTCCCAGTGTTCCTCTCCACATGAAACTCTTAAGGATGTTTTCTATCTTTGAAAGAAAAGGTCTATATATGCTACCCAGTCTCTTGTGGGTCCCTTAAATTAGCACACTGTCTCAGGTATAGTGGAGAACAGTATCCTGTAATGAGTGTTGTTGTTGTTGAAAAGTCTTGGATTTGAAAGGTGGCACCATCTTCTCCTTCACCTTATGCAGCAAATTTGAAGAGAACAACTATTCTCTTCATCTGCTTCTTGACCGTCTACAGTCTAGACATGTTAATATCAGTACAGGAATTAAAAGCTATAAATGTGGCAAAGCATTCCAGTCAACTATTTGAAACACAAAGTCAGATTACCTGTTTTGAAATACACATAATAGCAGACAATTTTGAAAAGAGCAGCCTTGTTAGTCTGTTACCACAAAAACAACCAAGTCCTGTGGTCCAGTCTTCAATGTCAAACAACAAGGGAACAAAACAAATAAAAATTAAATCCTTTGTCTGTTCAGATATCACAAAAACACTACTGGAAAGTCTGTCCCACTTTAACAAAGTACTGACATCCTCCAAACAAAACCTGAAAGTGGAATGCAAATCTAAGATATCACCTGGGATAAGTTAGAGATCTGTTTCTATTATTTCCCAAGCCATAATTCATGGGAACAGGCAAAAAGTAAAAAACAACACAGACCAAAGAAAAGAGAACCAGTCAGAAAGTTACAAGTAAAAACATCCTCAAACTTGGCCAATATTGCATGTTTTCATCTTTTCACCCTCTACATGTTTTCATATTTTAGAAATAATACTTAATTATGAACATATAGGAAGGTGCACAGTCCTAAGAACTGTCTATTACCTTCAGTCTGGATTTGATGGATTCAGTGTATTTATATTCATTATGTTCAGTACCTCTGCAACATAGATTAACAGCTTTGGAAGCTGAGTAATACAGAACTTTGGTAGTTGCATGTTTTTGTAGAAGCAGCCTATTCCTCCTCCTCCTGATTTCCAGACACTGAGCCCCTTTCTTGAATTGGGTGTCAGTGCTGCAAAAGCTTGCTTTTCAGAAAAACTGGAGATCAAATGCTTCGCTTGCTGCCGCATCAACTATTCATGTCAGTGCATACATGTTACATTGCATAATTTGTTATAAGTCCATTCATCCACACTAGGGTCCTCCATCAGCCATTTAGGTCACTTTATCTCACATAAGCCCCCACTCCATCCCCTTTAGGCTTAAGTACTTTGTGTTCATTGGCATTGTGTGGATCCTCTAGACTGGTGTTCATTTTCTCTAAAAGCTTAGCATAGCAATGATATCACCTCTTTATGGTTTGCAGTTTCAATTAATGTCCAAAGGCCCCCTTCTCACTCGTGCCATTTGGTTTGTTTCAATGCCTTGCTGCATAAGAACTTCCATTTTCATTAGTATCAAGATCATTAGTACACATATTAGGTTCTCCTTAATCGAAACAAAACTGGGAGCTCCCTCATCACATCTCAGAGTTGACTTTTGGAAACAGATACCAACATCCCATGTGGAGTGAGATGAATCATGACTCAAGACAGATAAGAGTTTAACTATAGGAGTGCCACAAGGGGCTTTTGTTCACATCATATGGAGAAAAGGTGTGTGGTGGTGGTGATTGCAATAAAAATGAATGAAGCAGCACTCTTGCTGTCAACATGCTTTTGAGAACAGTATTTCCCAACCAAATTAGGATTTTTGTAAGCATTTATTTAAATTATCAGTCAGGCATCCATTTCACATTGTTGTTGTATGCCTTCAAATTGCTTCCAATTTATGTTGACCCTAAGACAAACCTATGACAGGGGTGTTTGTTTGTTTTTTTGTCAAGATTTGTTTAAAGGGGATTTGCCTTTGGCTCCCTCTGAGGCTGAGAGAGTATAACTTGCCCAAGGTCACCCAGTGGGGTTCCATTGCTAAGTGGGGGTTCAAAACCTGGTCTCTCAGGATCCTGGTCCAACACCCAAACCACTACAACACCATAGTTCTCATGTATTTCCCATATTCCTTTATAAATGTTTACTTTGACTTCTTTGGGAATTTTTTTTCAACAGACAGAATGGATTTCATGCCTTCCCCCCCCCCCCCAAAAAAAGAGAAAGGTAGACAGACATGAAAAAGTTAACATCACTATTCCCCTTGAGAGGCTTCAGATGTTGCTTTCTTTAAAGTACTTTTGTACAGATGAGTTTCTTAGGTGATTCCCTCAGAACAAACTTTGCTGTACTGTTATTTGGTGTGAATACTCAAATTCTTTGTTTATTAGTGTTAATCTGAAAGACATCAGATCTGCATCTGAGATTTAGCACATGAGAGGAGCTGTTTTTATTAGCCAGAATGCAGATACACACTGAAAAGGGATTTGCAAAATTTGTAGTGTGCATAAATCAATAATTGATTGAATCTGTCCTTTTCCAACTAAGAGGCTGCTTGTGTTTCTTATTTAAAATACAGTCCAAATAGGTTCCTACAGTTACAGTGGCCTCTGAAATAGACTATATTCCTCTATCAAGCCTTTCTATAATTAAAGAGTGCCCATCTCATCAACTCCTGAAGAGAGATATTCATAGAAATCTTGTTTATAGATACTAATATTATTGATACACACCTGAATCTTTTGAAAACAATAAAATGGCTAGTGTCTGAAAGCCAGTATCAAACTGGCCAGTCAGTTACATGATGTTTGAACTATTGCCATATGTCCTTTAATGAGTATTTGGAGATGCAATCTGGTCCTGAATGTGCCAGCCAGACTGGTGGCAAGAAACATGACTCTCTTGTTAACAACAGCTTCACTAGTATGCTTGGAGGTACAGTTCAAGATGCCATACCTTCCAACTTCCCAATTTGGCAGAGATAATCCCAGTTAATTTTCCATCACTTCACTTTTTCAGATACTTTACAAATGTCCCAGTTTCTCTCTCTTACTATTATCCCCCCTTTGTCCTCAGCATATTTCAATTGCTGCAAACTGAGTCCAACATGCAGAAATATTTTCCACTCAATTTACTCTGCAGGACAGAGAGGAGAGGAGAGGTGGAGTCTTGCTTTTCCCTGTAGGCTCAGGCAAAATCAAACTGCTTTGTGTTCTTCCTTGTTAATAACTTTTATCATCTTGCCCACACTTATGTTGCTTGGTCATTTGTGCCCCAGTTTTCATCTGTTAGAGGCCATGAGGTGCCTGTTATGCCCTATGAAGCCTGATACAATTTGGGACCATACTGTCCTATTTGAACCTGCCTGGATTTTAGGATATTTGAGATAAGTTCTTCTTGACCTTGCTGTCCTCCAGAGGCATATTTATGACAGAAGGCCTTCTTGCTCACTGCTCCCAGACAATGGACTTCCCTTCTAAAGGAGGCTGGACTGGCAACCTCTTTATAGTCCTTCTGCTGGCTGACAAAGTCCATTTTATTTAGACCAGCCTTTGATATATAGGCTAGTAGTTATACTGTAGTTTTACCTTCATTTGCTGCCATTTGAATTGTACAGTTGGCCCTTGATATCCAACCAAAAGCGGTTTGGTTCCAGGACTCCCATTAAATTTAAGTCCCATTAAATACAGTTGGATAGTTAAATGGTGCCCTTATATTAAATGGCAAAATCAATGTTTGCTTTTTGGAAAATATATATATATACATATTTGCAGTCTGTGGATGCTTGAATCTTTGGATAAAAAATCCATGGATATGTTCATTTTTGTCTTGTTAAATTTATTTAGTTTATATCAAACCTCATAATTCTTTTAAAATTATAAAATTCTATGTAGCTAAAATGACTTCCTTCTTGTTTTTGTCATTTATCTCCTATCAGCTTAGAGATTATTCATCACTATACTTTTCTAAAGACATAGGATAATGTAATAATATTGGATTATTATTGTATCTTTTCTACAATGTTCTTCTTTTTTAAAAAGATGTAATGAACAAATTAATGTACATGTTTAATATCTGATGGCTTTTTGGTTGAATAAAAAAGAAATAATAATAATAATAATAATAATAATAATAATAATA
>JAIPUX010001232.1:71098640-71109393 GCA_020142125.1 Phrynosoma platyrhinos | reverse complement strand
GAAAGAAATTCAAGAAACCTCAGTCTCAACCAATACTGCATTGCTTTACCCTTCTGCAGAGCTTGTAAATAGTTTAAGTACCCCATAGTTGACCCATATGTTGTTATATCTGCTTCTTTACTCCCTAATGGTACACAGTCATTTTACTGGCAACACTTTACTCTACCTTACCATATATAAAAGTTTAACTGCAGTGAAATCCTTCTTTATAGAGGCATGGTAGCTTTTATAAACTGTATTACATACTTGTTTAATTTCCTTTTGCAAACATAACGATTAAAAATAATAAGCAATCTGTCTGTATATTTAACGTAAAGAGTCCTGTTATGAAATATTTCCTTTGGCATAATTTCATTTGCGTTTCTTTTTAACACAGGATTACAAATATTTATAAGTTTATTCATATCTCACTTTTACAAGATGTACATTCATAGCATGTAATTTGACATAATACACTTTGGAACTGGAACTCAGCGTGATTTGATGAATTTATGAAGAAACATGTAACTAAAATGGTAAATTGTGTCTGTTTTCTTTCTCTTTTTTAAATTCCACAATAGCAGAGAGCTACATAACTTAAGAGGTGTTGGTTTTTGATAGATAGGGTTCCCTCCACTCCATTATAGAAATCCCTGATATGTCTGTAAATTCAGACTGTGTATACAGAATCAATACAATACAGACATATTTTAAATCATACTATCTGTATGTAATTCAGCAAAAGCAACAGCTTTAAAAAAATTTAAAAAATAAATGCAAAGATTGTCAAATGTACACACAACATAAAATATTATACATTTAGAATTTTTAAAAAATAAATAAATAAGACATCCACACATACTAATACCAAGAAACAACAAAGTCAACCAGCCTATGATGTCATCTGCACATAATGAAGGCTTAAATTCACAAAAATACTGCTGCTCAATAAATAGGCTCCAATTAAAAAAAAATTGATCTTTCCTATATTCCTTGGATGATCCCTGCTAAATGCAACATATCATTGATCAAATACATGTGGTTTTTTAACAGTTTTCTGTACTCCAGCATAACTGCAAGTTTGATTTTAAGCAAACAAAGCAACAGCTGATATCAGAAAAGTTACTCTATTGGACCACAGTTCTAGAAACTGTGGTCCAAAAAAGTGACTACTTCTAAACTGTGGATGATATCTAAGGGAGCTGATCAAAAGTGAGTGTAATTTCCTCTCAGCACTGTCTTTACATACACCCCATTGAAACTGGCAGCAAATATACTGAAGATAGATAGCAGAATACATGCTACTCAGGGGAGGTTGTACTACAACTGCGGCAGTTCCCAGGGGAGCATGTTGGCTGGGGAATTCTGACAATTTTAATTGTAAAAATTAACTTTTCCAAGCTCTGCATAAAAGGGTTTATATGGCTCCTGTCAACACTACTCTATGATTCTTTTTAACCATCCTTGTCTGATTTGCTACTCCATATGTGATTATACGAAATCAGAAATCTGGCTTCATATTACCATTTGATATCTAAATCTTTACCGATACGGCTACACTGAGAGGGGAATATAAGACAAAGAATAAAACTTGGTCTTTACAGAAATGGAAACACCTCTTTGCCCATCAGGAATGACTCACAGTTCCAAGTTTATTTTGAAAGAATTAAGTAGGAATAGGTTTATTCAGCAAGATTTTCTGGCTGCCATCTTATTTGCATCTAGAGTGGTCCCTTGGTATCCGCTGAAGTTTGGTTCCAGGATCCCCTATGAATACCAAATCTGTGGGTTATCAAGCCCCATTAAATACAATGGCATAGTGAAATAGCAAATAAATAAAATAGCAGAATCAAGGTTTGCTTTTTGGGATTTATATATTTTTAAATGTTTTCAAGCAGCGGATTGTTGAATCCATGGATATGGAAGGGCAACTGTATCCATGGATAAGTCCATTGAACACAATGAGACCTATTTCCATGTGAATATGCATAGAATTGGGCTATTATATTTCCCTTGCATCAAATGCCATATCAACAATTATATTTGTCTATGCACACACAAAAAAAAAATCTGGTAATGTTTTTTGTTTTCTTTTTTGTCACTTTCAAATAAGGATAGGTTAAAGAGTAAGATAATTTTTTTCTAAGTGTTCTCACTTAGAAACTGCAAGTTTTCACAAGAAAAGGCTTAAATCTTTGATCCACTGAATCACCATTACATATGGGGAAACTAGCCACATGGAGGAATCAAATCCATGTGTGCATATGCAAGACCATGCAGTGGTGCATCTTGTCAGTCAGATCCAACCTGCACAATGTATTGTGTATGTAAGCACAGAACAGAGAGGACACTGCTGGGTTTTGGCACATGTTTCTTGGCACACAAAGATCAACTAGAAATGCATACTATGATTCACTCTTAGCCTGGTATCCATTGAGACCTGGATCTAGTTCATATGGTTCACAAAATCTTGCAGCCCTGAAGAACCCTGCATAAATGCAATGCCCTCTAGAGTTTCCTCTTCAAGACTGAAGTGAAAGATTGAGCTGGTTTTGTTCTGGGTCAAACAGAAGCAACATTTTTCAGCAATGTGAAGTCGTAGGCTTTCATGGCCAGCATCCATAGTTTTTTGTGGGTTTTTCAGGCTGTGTGGCCATGTTCTAGAAGAGTTTCTTTCTGACGTTTCTGACGTCAGAAAGAAACTCTTCTAGAACATGGCCACACAGCCCGAAAAACCCACAAAAAACTATTTTTCAGCAAGCCATGTTATTTTCAGGAGAATTAGTAAACCATCTACTTCACTGGAACCTGTTCACTTCATTGGAGGGGAAGCAGAGCACAACATACTTTAGTCACCTTTCTAGACCAGGGTGAGAATTAAGTGGCCCTCCAGATCTTGCTGGACTGCTACCCTCAGTATTCTCTACATTACAACATTCTGTGCTGACTAGGTGTACTGGGAGATGTACATATTTACCATCTACAAGGCTACATGATTCCCACACCAGAGCTAGGCCTTCACTTCACAAGTAAAGCTGCTGAAAGAATTGTAGCATTATGTTCTAGGATTCCTCATGAACCATAGATTAAGTTGAAAACTACATTTTAATTTTTCTAATCACTGAACCATTTTAAATATGAGGGAAAGTATGTGGTATAGTTTTGTCATTGGCCACGACCATCTCGCAATGCACATGTTATCACTTTACTGAAAGTGCCTCCATCTGTCTATAGAAAACTGATATATCATCAAATTAGGCTAAAAGTCTTACATTTTGCAATGTGATTGTTTTCCACATGAAAGGAGCTTTTCACAAATCTGGTGGTGGGACCATGTGAGCTGTGAAGTGGTACAATTCCAAAAGATGACCAAATGTCATTTTTCCTTATTTAATTGAGTTGCAGGACTCAGATTAACTTTTCCATTTGTATCACCATTGTAGTTCTGATATTCTTCATTGTAGTATGATACAGACATTATAAAATTATTCCAATCCATATCTTCATCTGCTAATATGAGAATCTTGCCTTCCTAACCTACACTTCATCCTGTGTTATTTCATTTTCCTCATGACATAAACAGCAGAAAGAAAACAAGATTGGATGAAGGGCAAGAAAGGAAATTTCTTTAAAAATGTAAATCAGTCATCCAGTAGCTTAGAACATTATTATATTTTACATCAGTTGGAGGATGGATATATACCCATTCTTGATCATAGATCACAGTCAAGTGCATTCATAGGTTTTTGCATCCATAGAAATAGACAATGAGTGAGGGCCATTATTCAAGACCACAACCATGCTTCCTTTTCAGCTAACTGCCTGATTCTCCAACTGCTGAGATAAGAAAGGCTGACCCAGAATTGTCACCTACAGAACACAAGATTCCCCATTCCATGGTTGTAGAGGAACAATAAAAAAACCCTCAATAAATCTGAATATAGAACTTATGAATTGGTTCTAGACATAGTCATATTTACAGCAGACAGACTGAAAACAGTAAGACTCAAATTGAGCAGAAGTAACTTAACCCTGATGGCCATACTGGCTAGGGGATTCTGGGAGCTGTACATAACTTTTTCAAATTCTGAGAAACTGTCAAGACTCAGTATGCCAAACAGTGGAAACTGAGCCATAAGGGCAGTGACACACCACAAAATGTATCCATGGAAGGTCAAGAAACCCCAATATTAAAATGGCAACTCGTACACAAAAAGATGTCAGAGGCATTAAATGACAGGTCAGCACAACTCCTTCCAGTTTCACTGGTGTCAGAAACATGCCTTTTGTGCTTTGGAAAATTTCCCCTTCATGCCCAGTTTTGATGAGCCAAATTCTTGCAGACCAAGAACAAAGGCAAGTTCACATTTTGAGTGATAACAAATTGCAGTAGAAAGTGTATTCATTGGGCATTATATAACAATAGGTCCTACCATGGGGGAATGTGCCTCAGGTTCTAACTCAAATCTGTTACATCCAGTCTTGAGCAGGAGACCGTCACCTCCAGCAAAACTGTTTACTGTAGAAGATTTCAAAGAGGAATTACTGACTATGCTGAGGATAATTAGACCCAAATCATTCCTTTCTTTCATCTATACACTCAAAGTGCCCAAGAAATATTTGATTTTGTTGACTTAGAATATGATCACCTACCATAATAAATAATTAGATTCTCTTGTTGGCATCACATGCAGGTTCATAAAGTATTTACTGACTAGCTTTGTCTTTTCCAGAGCTCTGTAGCATACAGCAGCATTTCTCAATCCTTGGTCCTCCAGAGGTTGTCGGACATCAATTCCCAGAAGACCCAGCCAGCATGGCCAGCCATTACAGATTCTGGAAGCTGAAATTAAAAACATTTGGAAGACCAAAAGTTGGGAGCCATGGGAATAGAGCATAACCCATAGCCCTGGCCTTTGATTTCCCACTAGTCTCCCATGGCTTTCACACATGACATTCCAGATGGATTATTCCCTTTGGCTGCATCTTTGCACACAGCTACCCACATCTAGACTAACGGCAATACAAATATAAGTCCAGTATAATTGTCATTATTTTTCTATAAGGAATCCTGGCAAAAGTAGTGTTGCAAGAGCATTCAAGATATTAGAAAACTTTCCTGAAAGCCTTACAAGAATAGACTTCCCAGTAGTAGAATGTCATGGGAAAGGACCTCTAAAGCCAGCATTAAGATTGCAAAGTATTTATACACTCATTTCAGTTTGGCATATGGGCATACATCTGTGTGCAGGACTGCAAGTATATTTAATTTGGGGTTTACACTATTGTCTTAGCATAAAGAGGTACTGAAGCTTTCATAAAGAGGTAGGAAAAAGTCAGGTAAATGTATCAACTCTCAGACATTTCCACAATATAATCAGCATTGCACAGAATAAATAAATGGAGAACTGAAAACTTCCCAAAAGTGAGATTACTTGCTAATTAGCAAATACCATTATTAGGAGCATGGTAAGGGAAAATACAGTACCTATTTTTTTAAAAAAAATGCAATAGATTGCCACCTTATGTGAACACTGATTAAAAAAAACAACTCTTCTCCATCAAACTGCTAATGGCATGCTTAAAAAAGAAATACACTTGAGGGCAAACTGAACAGATGTAATGACTTTTATGCTGTTGAGAGGCAGAGATTCCATCAATGAGCTTTTATATCAAATGCAAAAACAGATATAGAAGTAGACAAGGCCAGTATTTGTTTCCATAAGCAGCACCAGTTAATAAATTGGCTTAAAGGAATTTACATGCGAGTGGGAAATATGGATATAATAAACTTAGACACTTTGGTAATATAATTTCAAGGAATTTTCCTCCATTACTATGATTGGCACTTGTAGCTCATATCTGTTGATGAGCTCCAGAGGTCTCATTTGCTGTGTATAAAATCAGTTTTAATTCCTCCTCTTTGAACACTGAACTTGTCCACCTCTACACAACACTGACTTGATTGTTGCTTCCTTACTTTAAAACAATTTGCCAAATAATAATAACAATAATTATAATAATTAATACAGATATTTGAGAGCTTAGTTCCCAGAAATATGGCACATGAAGTAGATTCAAAATCATGGCAATTCTCTTTTATATATGCAATTCATATTTCTTTCCCAATCTGTCAAAGGCTCAGACAATATCATTTTGGCAAAAAAAAAAATGGCAATTCCCAGGTCTGAGCACAAAGAACCAGGTTGCAGTTCCTGTAGAGTTGGTTACAAACAGAATAAGAATGTGCGGCTATTTTTTTTCCCTTTTAATCTATTATATTTACAGTATTGCACTTTACTGCACTTAATTGCATTTTCACTAAAATTAATGCTGCATCAGTATTATGCTTTGAAAACTGTGTAATCCATCTTTGAGAGATTAATCAACCACTCTAGATCCTGTTAACCAAGAAGACTTTCCGCAGAGATACAGATGTCTGGAAATAAAAATGAATTCAACCTGTTTGTATGGCACAAGGCTTGAGCTTGTTCAGGTGGCTCTAAGATAGAGAGATGTGTTCAACATTGCTCCCATCCTTTGGATCACCACTAAGTTTGGTGTCTTTCACACGCACAAACACCTCATTGTTGTGGCCATTGTCATCACTCCTTGTGAAGAACGTAGCCTTTTGGACTGCTTTGTTTTAAGAAAGCCGCCTTATCTCAGATCTGAAATTCCACCTTTAAATTCAAACCAGTTTTGCAGCAGCAGATCCTTCGTGATGGAAGAAAGTCATGAGATTGAAAGAATACTGTTGGCAACAAAGAAATGTCATTTTAATGGAGACCAGCCCCAAGGATCTTCTGAAGCCTCTTTTTTTCCCAGTATAATTGGCAATTTTTCAAATGGTGTTTAAAATTAGGCACATGCATAAAGTAGCAAAACTGGCAGCAGCAAATGGTGTCAGGCTGACAAGATGATTGCTTTTGCCAGGGTCAGATTCCAGTTGTCCCAAGACTCACATCACAGATGCCACGTGATTTGGAGAGTTCCTCTCCCCCAATTTACTTTCCTCCAAGGGTTTTGTGGATACATATTTTTTTTAAAAAAACTGATATTTATAACTTAGATTCAGACTGATTTCAGTTTAGGATTAAACACCTGGTGACAAAAGAACTGTTTAACTGCAATCATTATCACTAAGTGCCTTTAAAAAAAAGAAGAAGAAGAAGAAAGCAGGATATGCCAGTGAGTCCTTCAGTTCTCAGATCAACTGAATGAGTTGCTAACTTCTTTGAGCAAAAGAAAAGAGAAGAGGAAGGTGGGGAGAGTAAGGAAGGAAGAGGCCACTGCTGATTGTGTCTACCTGCAGGCCTTTCAAAAGGTAGCAATTGTCTTTATCCCAGCCAAACTTGGATGCTGACTAGAGGAGAGTGCTTTTGTCCATCCCTGGCAAGAGAAAGGCTTCTGGGAGAAGAAAATGTCAAAGCCCCAGGGCCTCAGCATGTTTCCGGGCCTTGAGCCTTAAGTCAGCGATGCTGGAATTCTTGCTGTTGCTTTTTGCTGCTGCAGCTACCACAGCAGCTGCAGAGGCGGAATCGGCCAAGGAAGCAATAGGCAGTCCAAAAGGTGGTGGCGGGAACATCAGGTAAGGGGCATGAGCTGCCAAGTGAGGGTGGAGGTGTGGGTGGGCATGGGTGACACCTTCCAGCTGCAGCTGAGCTTGGACCTGGAAGAAGAGAGAAAGCAACCACAGAAAAGGAAGGAGACAGTTAATACAGCAGCTTCCAAAGGGCATCTACTCCACTGGCATGGCTCTGTGAAACGGAAAATACATTATTAGAGGCTGTGCCTTTGTCAAAGACTCTCTTACTAAGTTACTCATCAGGACCTACATCTCCCAATAATTTTGGCACACTTTGGATACAAGGTTGTATCATGATAAGCACTGACTGATCTACATCTGGTATGGCTGGGATTAGTAGAAAGGCTTTTTGTAGTTGGTTTTGGATACATGGGTGGATATGACATTTCTAGAAATTCCTAACAATTCTGTACCTAGAATTTTTAGGAAAAGAGAAAGGAAAAGATAAAGGTAAATTCAATCAATAAAGTCATGGCTCTCAGTGTGCCAGATGTGAACAGATCTATTGATAACAAGGTGAACTGGTAATCTCTCATTCATAGGGTCGCCACAGGTTGAAGTTCACTTGACAGCAATTAACAACAAAACAACAGAATTTCACCTAGAGATATTTAAGACTTGGGTGGTGAACCTGTGGCTTTAAGTTTATGTTTGCCATCATCCAGTTCTCCAGACACAGTGGATCTATTTTAGCTTTCGCTCCATTTGTGCATGTGTACCTGGGAGAATACTATAGAATAATACACATTTCATCCCTCTTGATTGTGCTCCTACACATTATTGCAGAGGTAGAGCCCAAAGTGCAGCCCTCCAGATATTGTTGGACTGCAATCTCTCATCACTTCAACACAACACAACCAAAGATGTAGAATACTGACAGTTCCAGTCCCAAAACAAAGTGGGTGGCCAGTTTGCCCATCCCTCCATTACTGGACCTGGTTCTACCCATCATAAGTTGCAATCATGAGTTTCCCCTATAAGACACCAGTAGCTTGTACATTTGACTTCAAGGGAACATGGCTTCAAAAATAGGTGTGGCTTCCTTCTATGTTATAGCACATGAATTAAAGATCTGTATGCTAATGACAACTGGCAAAATTACCTTAAGGCACTAGATCCCATCTGCTCTTGAAAGCTAAGCAGAATCAGCTCTGAGTAGCCCCTTGATGAGAGACTGCCAATGACTACCAGGTGCTGTAGGGTATATTTCAGAGGAAAGAACTGGCAAAACCACCTCTGAATATTCCTTGTCTAAGAAAACACTATGAAATTCATGAGGCCACCATAAGTGGGGTCAGCAACCTGATGGCACATGCACACACAAGTTAACGCCACAGTAAAGGGGTGAGCCTTTAAGGTTTCACAAGACTGTTATTTTGACTTCAGTGACTGTCATTACCATTTAAAGCTTTGCGGGAAGAAAGTCAGCTTTAGTGTAGTAGTTTGACTGTTGGACTATATCTCTGAAGACCAGGGTTATGAATCCCTGCTTGGCCATGGAAACCCACTGGGTAGCTTGGACAAGTGACACTCTCCCAGCCTCAGATGGAAGCAAAGGTGAATCCTCGCTAAACAATTTTAAAGCACACAACCACCCGTAGCTCCGTAGTTGTGTGTATCCATCATAAACTGATCAGAGCTATCATAAGCAATCGGGCAAATAGTCTTTTTCGGGATGAACTGGCACGTACTGCTTTCGTTTCTTTTTTTCTAGGGCTACCAAATACAACAGAGTTTGGGAAAATTCAGAACTGGAGAAGATTACAATTGCCTATTCCCCTATCAGCACAACCACTAGGACATTCTGGAAGTCATAAATTGAAATAATTTTTTCCAATCTCTGTACTACAAACTCCTCCACTCCCCCCAAGTGCTATGACCTTGCTCTTCCAGACATAAACTCTTTCCCTATCCGGAGTATGATTTCCATGTAGAATCCTATCCTACAAGACTTTTATCAATCTTCCAAGCAAAACTAATGTTTAATTTTTTGTAGGTTTTTCGAGCTGTGTGGCCATGTTCTAATGTTTCCTGGGAAATGTTTCCTGGGAAAACTAATGTTTCCTGGGAAGACAGAGGAAAAGTTTTGCTAACCCCACTGAGGTCCTTAAAAAAATAAAGGAAAAAAAAAACTACATGCACATATGGGCCTTTGCAGACGGCCAGAAATAGTGCACATTAAACTGAGGCACTGCCCTGGCTCACTGCTAGGGAATCATGGGAATTGTATTTTTTTTTTCTGAGACATTGAGCCTTCTCTGTCAGAGAGCTCTGGTGCCACAATAAATTACAGTTCCCATGATTCCCTAGCACTGAGCCAGGGCAGTGCCTCAATTTAATGTGCACTATTTCTGGCAGTCTGCAAAGGCCCACAGTTAGCTAAAACTGCCTACTAAACTCCTTGAGGCAAAGATCTAACAGAGGCAGACTTTTAAATTTAAAACAGGACAGTTGTGGGGTTAAATGCCTTCAAAAGTGAGTACACAAATGGGTTTTTAACTTGAAGCCAATCCTTTGCAGAGGTATGCCCTCAAAGCTCTTATGCCTTTTCTTTTAAGATGGTGATAAAAGTCACTGTAAAATAGCTAGCTTTAACCTACCAAGTGTGGATATGAAGGAGGAAGGAGAATATGACATGGAGTAAGATGGGGGGGGGGGACAAGTGATAGCTGGCACCATTAACAATCTTTGTTGTTGTTCTTGTGTGCCTTGAAGTCATTTCCGAGTTATGGCAACCCTTGGCAAGATTTGTTCAGGGGAGGCTTGACTTTCCTCTGAGGCTGAGAGAATGGGACTTGCCCAAGGTCACCCAGTGAGTTTCCAATCCTGGCCTTCAGAGTCCTAGTCCAATGCTGAAACCATTATACCATGCTGGCTCTGCCTATTCCTAATCAAATTGACAGGTAGATACAGTCACTTCTGGCTGGCATCGGGTTTCCCATCTTTCTTCCCATTTCATCAAGTACAGTGCAATCCTATATGCATGCCTACTCAGAAGCCCCACTGGCACTTGGATTGATTTAATGATAGGAGGGGAGGGAATCTGACTTGTTTTGTATTATGTAATATTTTGTTGTTAGCCACCCCGATTGACCTCAAAGGGGCGGGATATAAACAAATTTTATTATTATTATTATTAGTCCCCTAAACATAGAATCATAGAATCATAGAATCATAGAATCATAG
>JAIPUX010001232.1:71083277-71093459 GCA_020142125.1 Phrynosoma platyrhinos | reverse complement strand
TGGTACCACAATAAACTACAGTTCCCAGGATTCCCTAGCACTGAGCCAAGGCTGTTAAAGTGGACTCAAGGCGGCTTAATAAAAAGAACACCCACGGGCTAAAAACTCCCACCGAACCTTTCCCTGAAAAGTTTCAAGGAGAGGAAAAGTTTTGAGGACTGCGGGAAACCTACAAAGCCAAGAGCCTTCCGGTCTTCACTGCAGAAGTGCTGGAGTTTGATACCGCTTCAACTGTCATGGTTCAATGCTACGGCATTCTGGGGTTTGTAGTTTTGTGAGACACTGTCATCTCTGTCTGAGAGCTCTGGGGCCACAGCCAACTACAAATCCCAGGATTCCACAGCATGGAGCCATGGCAGGTAAAGCGGTGTCAAACTGCATTAATTCTGCAGTGCAGATGCAGCCCTGGCTGGATGAGAAGCCTTTTTAAAATTGGAGGCATTGGACAAGCGGCTCAAAGAGGAAGCCCAGGCCGGTCTCTCACTGAGTCCAATGAAACTTGCTCCCAACTTGATCTATGGGTGTGTCAGAATTTATATAAAATATCAATATATAAGATCTACAAAACCATGTAATAAAGAAAGATAGCTAGGTTACTTCAATGAAGAAGTAGGCGCCAAAATTCTCAGGAATTAATAGAAGCCCACCAAAAAGTGCAGGCTTTTGTGTCCTCCAGAATTCTTCATCAAACTAAGGATGCAGATCCTGCTTTCTGCACCACAAAGGAAGGGTTCCTGGTAAATATAAAGAGAATTGCAGTCTGAATTCTGAGGAAGTGGAGGAGAAAAAGAAGATGGGTAGACCTCAGACTACATCTGTACTACAGAAATAATCCAGTTTGACACTGCTTTAACTTCCATGGCTCAGTGCTATCAGAATTCTGGAATTTGTGGTTTGTTCTGGCACCAAAGCTCTCTGACCGAAAGGGCCAAATCTCTCACAAAACTACACATCCCATAATTCCATAGCAAAGAGATACCCTGCAGTGTGTAATACCAGGCAATGGTGTGTAGAAGGATAAATTACTTCTAGACCTGGATTCCTTTCACACCACACAGTTATAGCGCTAGGATTCCACTTTAAATGCCATGGCAACATGCTATAGAATCCTAGGATTTGCAGCTTAGGCATTTAGACTGCTCAGCCTAGTTTGTCCAGCTCCAGATTACAAACCCCAGGATTCCATTGAAGACAACCAAATGGTAGTTAAAGTGGAATGGTAGTGCTCAAGTTATGTATTTTAACCTTGATAGTTCAAGTAACTATGGTCCAAAACACACTGCAAAAATAATCCAGTTTGAGGCTACTTAAACTGCCCTGGCTCAATGCTAGGGACTCCTGGGAATTGTAGCTTCTTGTGGCACCAGAGCTCTCTGACAGAGAAAATTAAATGTCTCACAAAACAACAGTTCCCAGAATTCCTTAGCATTGAGCCAGGGTAGTTAAAGCGATCTCAAACTGGATTATTTCTGCAGTCTGTTTTAGACGTAAGGTGCTGAGATGGAAAGATGGGGGAGAAAGCATGGAGAAAGGTTATAAACCCAAATAATCTACTAGTTCAATCCAGCGAATGAGATCCAACAGCCTTCTACCATTATAGATAAAGAACCAGAAATAGTGCACATTAAATTGAGGCACTGCCCTGGCTCAGTGCTAGGGAGTCATGGGAACTGTATTTTTTTCTGAGACATTGAGCCTTCTCTGTCAGAGAGCTCTGGTGCCACAATAAATTACAGTTCCCATGATTCCCTAGCACTGAGCCAGAGCAGTGCCTCAATTTAATGTGCACTATTTCTGGCAGTCTGCAAAGGCCCTAAGTCCCACTGTTTTTAATGGGACCATTGCCCCTCTTACAGACAAGCCACACTGCAGTTTGCTTTGGCACCAGAGTTCTCTGAAAAGGGGTCTTGTAGCACCTTTGAGACTCACTTTGAAAGAAAGAAGTTGGTAGCATGAGCTTTTAGACCTGAGCCAGTCTTGGAAAGCTCATGCTTCCAACTTCTTTTTTTCAGTGAATCTTTACATACTGGAAAAATCCATGGCGCTTTGCAAGTATAGGCCTTTGCAGACTGCCAGAAACAGTGCACATTAAATTGAGGCACTGCCCTGGCTCAGTGCTAGGGAATCATGGGAACTGTAATTTATTGTGGCACCAGAGCTCTCTGACAGAGAAGGCTCAATGTCTCAGAAAAAAATACAATTCCCATGATTCCCTAGCACTGAGCCAGGGCAGTGCCTCAATTTAATGTGCACTATTTCTGGCAGTCTGCAAAGGCCCTATAAGAACAACAAAACAGTCCTCAGGCTTACAATCTTACAAGGAAGGCAAGGCACAAAAGGAAAAAGGGAATGCAGTGTAAGATGGGATGAAATGTTCAATCATGAGTCCACAACTACAGGAAGAGCTGGTTTACACTCCTTTATCAATTCAGAGCCACACTGCAAAAATAAAGCAGTTTGACACCACTTTAACTGTCATGACTCTATCCTACAGAATCCTGGGATTTGTAGTTTGGTGAGGCACCAGAACTTTTGACAGACCAGGCTGAATGCCTCACCAAACTACAAATCCCAGGAATCTGTTGAAAAGGGTCGTGAGAGTCAAAGCGGTGTCAAAGAGCTTTAATTCTGTAGTGTGGCTACATCCTGGGGTTGCATCTATACTGTAGAATTAATGCAGTTGGAATCCTGGATTTGTCATTTTGTGAGATATTAACTCTTCTCTGTCAGAGAGCTCTGGTGCCACCCCAAACGACACATCCCAGGATTCCATAGGATGGAGCCGTGACAGTTAAAGTGGTGTCAAACTGCATTAATTCTGCAGTCTGGTACCAGTTTGGAAGAGGTCGGCAACCAACTCAAGGAGGTGTCCATTTGGATTTGGAAGGAGGGAGACAGGGGAACAAGCAAGCTTCAGCAGGGCCCACTCTTGGATAGCCCCCAAATTTAACTTCCAGCAAGCCAATATTTTTTAAGAATGCCTCTTGTAGATGATTATTTTGATGGGACAATAGAAGGCCCAAAAAAACACAGGTTCTTCAAGCAAAGTGATGTATGCCTCTGTCATACGCAAGTGCTGCACTGGTGAAAAGCCCTCCATGTTTGCTGGGAAGGAAGCTCTGCTAAATTCATTGGATTTTGCTAAAGGATTTCAGAAACAAAGATGGGACCTAACCAGAAATATAGAAAAGTGGGAGCATTATTCCTTCCTAAATGGCCCTCCTCCAGTGAAGAGAAGGGAAGCAGACATTTCAGGCCACCCAGAATTAGATTGTCAGATTCTCCGATCTAGAGAGATGGATTTGTGTAGCCAGCTCAATCCAATAGAGGATTCATGGGCAGGGTGGCCAGAGGCCCTCCTTTTCCAGGACATGTCCTACATTTCAGCTTCCTGTACAGGAAGAATTTCGAACTATCTTCCACTCTGAGCATGACAACATGCATTTATGTTTATATGAGTGTTTTTAGCTTTTAGCAGCCTCTGGGTCCCTTTTGGGAAGAAAGGCAGCATAACACTGGAATAAATAAATAAATAAATAAATAATCTCCTACATTTTTCTTGAATGTCCTACATTTTGCAGAACTTTGTCCTCCTTTGTGGTGAGGGCATCTGGTCACCCTGTTCATGGGGTTCAAGGAAAGAGACATATGCATGTGGCCTTTGCTACTCTAGGGTCGGTACCAAGCAAATGTTGGAATTTACTGTTTGGTAATTTATATATTAAGATGAGCAGAGCACAGGAGCATAGAGAGATGAACAAGACAGGTAATTCAAGCAAGTTCTCTTTCTGCTCCCAATTGTCCTAGAGACAAGCATTGATATCATATCCACTTCCAAAAGAAAGAAGATGGAAGATTTTGTTGACCAGTACCAGCAAACAATGTCTTGGAAACACCAATCTGCAGCAGGTCTGGGTCTTTTGTAAAGTCAATGGCCATGAATGTAAAGTCAATGGCCATTGAAGATAGTCATCCCAGCATACTTTGGATTAGGAGCAAAATAAATTCACAACAATATACAGCTGCTGGGAAAATCCATCTCCATCACCAGTTCCTATCCCAAGTGAGGATGTCAGGTAAACTCAGAATCAGAGGGAAGGGGGAACTTTGAGAGAGATGGCAAATTAAATTAATTTTAATCCTAGCGTTTGAACACCGGGAGTTCCCGTTTTGCGACATTCTTGGATCACTACCCTAAAGGCTATGAAACCCACTGGGTGACCTTGGGCAAGTCACACGCTCTCAGCCTCAGGGGAAGACAAGGGCAGGCAAACCTCCTCTGAACAACTATTGCCAAGAAAACCCCATGATAGGTTCGCTTTAGGGTCGCCCTAAATCGGAAACGACTTGAAGGCACACAGCAGCAACAAAAACCCTAAAGCAATGGTTCCCAAAACTCTGGTCCTCCAGGTGTTTTGGACTTCAGATCCCAGAAGCCTCAGCCATCTTGGCCAATAGTCTGGGATTATAGGAGCTGGAGTCCAAAACACCCGGAAGGCTAGAATTTGGGAGTCATCAGATCTTGGAAGCTAAGCAGGACCAGTCCTGGTTTTTACTTGGATGGGGGACAACAAAGGAATATCAAGTGCTGTAGGGTATATTTCAGAGTCAGGACCCGGCAAAACCATCTCTGAGTCTTCCTTGCCTAAGAAAGCCCTATGAAATTCATGGGCTCGCCATAAATCAACAGGCGACTTGAAGGCACACAGACAGCCCTTCAAGCGGTTTCCGATTTATGGCGACCCTATCACAGCGTTTTCTTGGCAAGTTTCTTCAGGGGGGTGGGGGGGTTGCCCTTGTCATCTTCTGAGGCTGAGAGAGTGTGACTTGCCCTAGGTCACCCAGAGGGTTTCCATGGCCGAGCCAGGATTCGAACCCAAGTCTCCAGAGCCCTAGTCCAATGCTCAAACCACTACACAACGCTGGCTTTCTAGGGAACATGGGACGAACCATCTGGGAAAGAAATACGAACTTTGGACCAGGACTTTTTTGACAACCGTCCTAGAATCCCCATGGTAGTGGGGGGATTCTGGGAAATGTCATGCAAAAAGGGTCTTTTCCAAAGTGTTTGTCTTATAGGGATAGGCAGGGGCACATGAAGGTGGCATCTGGAGAATATGGCAGATGCCAGCATCCAGGAGGGCATTTGGGATTCTCAAGGGCGACTCCTCCCCCCACTCCTCCATGTGCTCGGCCATTGGCTCTTCCCTCTGACGTCATCTCCGGCCTCCCTCCAAGCCCAGCCCACAGGGAGATCTGTCCTCCACTGTCTGGCTTCACCTGGGCATTACGTTGGGAGCCTTCATGTCCTTTCCCACTTATGAAGAACCTATTTTCTTGCCAAGTTTTTTTTCAGAGGGGCTTTACCATTGCCATCCTTTGAGGTTGAGACAGTGTGACTTGGCCAAAGGTCACCCAGTGGGTTTCTATGGCCTAGCCGGGATTCGTAATCCAACGATCAAACCAATTAATTACAGCATCATCCAAAATCCACCAAACAGTGATACCTTTATTGGACCAATCCAAAACTCAAGATGGATAAATTAGGACCTGAACAGACCGCCAGAAATAATCCAGTTTGAGACCACTTTAACTATCCTGGCTCAGTGCTAGGGAATCATGGGAATTGAAGTTTTTTCTGAGACATTGAGCCTTCTCTGTCAGAGAGCTCTGGTGCCACAATAAACTACAGTTCCCATGATTCCCTAGCACTGAATCAGGGCAGTTAAAGTGGACTCAATTTGCACTATTTCTGGCAGTCTGTAAAAGCCCTTAGAGTCCCAAAGAGTTCTCCTTACGTTGGATCTCTTCCCCGGTGATTTCCCTTCCATGAAATTATTTTTCCTATTGAACTCCACTATCCTAGGTGTATTTAACCATTATTTCTAGTAAATGGGCATCTTTACCCTTCTGGATAAGATTCTGGGAAGGTCTGGGGGATTTTTAGTTGAAAATTGCTAGATGAAACCACTGATCTGCTCCAGAATTAAATCCAAAGGAAAAGTTATGTTACAATTACAATAGGATTGACGAATATTTCATTGTATTGATGCGTATTTTAATTGCTGTGTTTTAACTGCTGTGGTGTGTCTGTTAATTGTTGTGGTTCTATGCCTCGATCCATGGGGAGAGATGAGCAAGAAAGAAGGAGGAGATCAAAGAACTCAAAACACGAACATTATTGCTGTTGTTAGTAGTAGTACTACTACTAGTAGTACTGTATTAGTATTAATACGAAACACAGTTTAGAGGGGCTTACTTGCAAATCATGATCCTTAGGTGGATCCTAACCATTGGTCCAAAAACACACTGCAGAAATAATCCAGTTCGAGACCACTTTAATTGCCCTAGCTCAATGCTAGGGAATTCTGGGAACTGTATTTTTGTGAGACATTTAGGGCCTTTGCAGACTGCCAGAAATAGTGCACATTAAATTGAGGCACTGCCCTGGCTCAGTGCTAGGGAATCATGGGAATTGTTTTTTTTTCTGAGACATTGAGCCTTCTCTGTCAGAGAGCTCTGGTGCCACAATAAATTACAGTTCCCATGATTCCCTAGCACTGAGCCAGGGCAGTGCCTCAATTTAATGTGCACTATTTCTGGCAGTCTGCAAAGGCCCTTAGCCTTCTCGGTCTGGCGCGACAACAAACTCCAGTTCCCAGGATGCCACAGCCTTGAGCCATGGCAGTTAAAGCGGTGTCAACCCGGATTATTTCTGCAGCGCGAATGCAGCCCAAAGAGGGAAAGTAGCCCTGTTAGAGGGGGAAAAATACTGCTCTAGAAGTTTTTGTGACCTAAATCTAATTCATTAGATGGAAGGAGGCACGTTTGGTTGGAAATAAATCAAACTCACTTTTGAATACACGTGTTTAGGATCGGTCTAAATGGCAGCAATCCTTAATGTTTCTTTGCGAGTGAATTAAATAAAGATGGGAGATAAGTGAAAAGTACACTCAACACTGCGGCAATCTGAAATCACTTTGAGACACCTAGGAAGGGAAGACAAGGCAAGGCAAATAATCGAACTCCTGGTCAATAATCGATATTTCGCTTGCCACTGAGGATACATCGACGAGTCTCTGGAGTCGTCGCGGTTATTGTGTGTAGAGGCTCCTTTTCCTTCTTTCATCGTTCTTGCTGGTTTTCAAAACCTGCTTTATACTTCCAGGGGACTTTCCAAATTGGGATGGCAGGCATTATTTTCCAGCCCTGTCATCAGGATTTCTTTTAATGCAATTTGTTTAAAAGCAACAGGAATCCTATTTTTTTTTTATTTAAAAAAAATTAATTCCGGACATTCCTATTTCGGATCAATTTGGGGATATCCAAACAAGAGGAAGAGGGGGGAGAGATGTTTCAAATATAGATGGTTTGATAGTGCTTTTAACTGCCATGGCTCTGGGACCACAACAAGCTACCATTCCCAGAATTCCATAGCCTTGAGTCATGGCAGTTAAAGCTCTATCAACTCCCTGGCTAAGTTAATGAGGCGGTTAATTAATACTAATAGTGCCCTTCCTTCATTGCCTTTCTCCTCGCAGCTTTCCTCGCTTGCCTTAATGATGGCCATTTACAGCGGAGTAATTAGGATCAAGGCCATCAATATACATTCATGCTTCTTAGCCCGGCTTCAAATGGAGGACAGCTTTGGAATTCTTCCTGGACAGAAGGTGGGAATGGAGGATAGGTCCTGGAAAAGGAGGATGGCTGGTCACTCTGGTCCAGAGATTCCCAAACTTGGAGGTCTTTTAGCAGAGGCTGGATGTCCATCTGTCGGGGGATGCCTGGATTTTGAGTTCCTGCATGGCAGGGGGTTGAACTGGATGGCCCTTGTGGTCTCCATGGTTGTGACCCGCCCTGATTGGGTTTCCAAAGGGCGGGATATAAATAAATTATTATTATTATTATTATTATTATTATTATATGATTCTGTGAAACTGTGGTCCTCCAGGTGTTTTGGACCTCGGCTCCCAGAATTCCTGACTGTCGACCAAGATCGCTGGGACTTCTGGGAGTTCGTCCACAACACTTGGAGGACTAAAGTCTGGGAATCCCTGCCCTGCCCTGCTTGCTCACCTCCTCCCCTTATACTCAATTCTATCATAGAGGATGCTGGGAATTAAAATTATGGAGAAAGAGGGTGATCTGTTCCTACAGGCATCGCTCCCTTCGCTTTTCCTTCCCCTTGTGTGTGTGTGTGTGTTGTGTGCCTCCAAGCCGTTTCCGACTTATGGCCACCCAAAGGCGAACCCTATCATGGGGTTTTCTGGTCAAGATTTGTTCAGAGGAAGTTTCACATGGCCTTCTTCCTCTGAGGCTGAGAGAGCGTGACTCCCCCAAGGTCACCCAGTGGGTTTTCATGGCTGAGCCGGGAATCGAGCCCTGGTCCCCAGAGTCGTTCAAACCACGGCATGTTCTTTCCATAAAACCGTGAATTGTTCTGGAATAGAGGGGGAGTTGTCCCATCATCCCCAGCCGGGCCCTACTTGAGTCCTACTAGAGGATCACTTCAACCCGAGGAAGAAAAATGCAATGCAATGCCATGCCTCCTTCCTTCTCTTTCCTGGCCATCCTCTCCCTCAGGAGTCATTGATTTCCATGAAAGTGACTTCTGCCGAAGTGTGCTGAGTGAGAGTTACAGCTTTAATCAATTTCCATCCAAAGACTTCAGCCTTAACTGGGTTTGGTTTTGACCCGGAGCAAAACCAGCAGCGCCTCGCTTTAAATTTAATTCTCCTCCCCTACACTTGCCATAGCTATAGAAATATTATTTTGCCAACTGTACATATTATTATAACGATGATGATGATGGTGGTGATGATGATGATGATGATGATGTTATTCCCCCAACGGGATCTTTACATGGCACAATCATATGTCAACATTATTATTAATTATACGAATATTATCATATTAGGAGTAATAATAATAATATCATGCGTATGGTAGCCAGGGTGTAGTGCAAGGAATAGGCAACCTTTCCCCTTTAAGGGCCGAGGGACTTCAGCTCCCAGAAGCCTCAGCCATGTTGGCCAATAGTCCCATGTTGGCCAATAGCTCCTGGGATTCTGGGAGCTGAAGTCCCTCGGCCCTTCAAGGGGAAAGGTTGCCTACCCCTGGTGTAGTGGTTTGGAGCGTTGGCCTACGACTCTGGAGACCAGGGTTCAAATCCTGATCAGCCACGGAAACACAGTGGCTGACTTTGGGCAAGTCACTCTCTCTCAGCCTCAGAGGAAGGCAATGAGAAACCACCTCTGAACAAATCTGAACAACAGCAACAACAACAAAATGCCACAAAGCTTTTAAATCAGATACGACTTGATTTAAGGGCAAAGTTTATGCATCATTCCCTATGAAGTTGCCCCGTTGTACCCTTGAGCTCAATTTGTCTTTCTCACAAGGAATAGGAGGACATAAAATAGCAGCCTCAACAATGTACTATTTTAACCTGGATTAATTACTCCGGATTAATCTCAAATTTGGCAAACCATTTCATCAGGGTGACCAGATGTCCTAACCGGAAAAGAGGACAAGTGGAGGACCTTCAAGAAAAAATGTAGGAGATGCCCAACTAAAAGCTAAAAACACCACTATACATGTAAAATCATACTCATCAATGTAAAATCATGTAAAATCATTCTCAGTCATGCTCCAAATGGAGGACATTTTTTGGAATTCTTCCTGGACAGAAGATTGAAATGTAGGACGTGACCTGGAAAAGGAGGGCGTCTGGTCACCCTGCATTTAATATCCCTGGTTTGTTATTAGAGTTACGAATTGGGCTGGAGGTAGATTTAAAACTTAGAAATTGAGGCATTTCGACAATGAGGATCATCCACCGACAACTAGAACTCCTAATTTAGCTTTTTAAAAATAATAATAATAATAATAATAAATCAGGAATGATTCTGGAATCATTAAAGTCGACTCTCCTGGGTCTAATTCGGATCAGAGTCTCTACAATCAGTTGATCAGGATATAATCTAAAGGAATCACTAATTTTTATTTATTTGGATTCTTTTGAGGAGAGTAAACTAAGGAAAGGTCTTCTTGGAAGAAAAATGCCCTTTTGCTACTCCTTTGGGAAAATATTCACTACACAATGGATAGTCAGTTATCCTTCATTGCTGAAGCCCCTCAATTTATAAGTTTTTAAATACATTTTTTGCACCATTCCTTCCA
>JAIPUX010001232.1:71046969-71057865 GCA_020142125.1 Phrynosoma platyrhinos | reverse complement strand
AGGGGTGACTTTTCCCTCACCCGCAACTCCACACGACCCTCCTTCTCTCTTCTGGCTGAACTCGATGCCAAGCCATTAAAAAATAAGATTTTAAAAAAGGCTCCTTTACTGCTTCGCATTAATGGAGCCTTATCAATTTCGAGGGCTTTTGCAACTGGCCTCGAAAAATACCCGACACACACATACACACAAACACACACAGACACAGACACAGACACATACACACACAAGCACAGCGAGAAAAAAGGGCCTGGCTCACGTCTGAAAGGAAGGAACCCAGCAACACACCAGGACACAACTCTGCACGCACACACACAAATATATCAGTGCACAACTCTGCACACACATACCCAAAAATATATCAGAGCACATCTCTACACACACACAAACACACACCAGAGCACAACTCTGCACACACACACACACACACACACACACACACATCCAAAAATATATCAGAGCACAACTCTACACACACAAACTCACACACCAGAGAACAATTTTGCACACACCCAAACACACACCAGAGCACATCTCTACACACACACCCAAATGAGATAGAGGACCCATGTGGCAGAGGTGTTTTTAAATACGAAGGGGTCCCATGATGATCCCAGTGCCACCTCTCATGCCAGTCAAAGGCTTTACTGGATCGCTCTTCGCTGGCGGCTCAGCCCTTCCAACAAACCCATTTTACATGCTAAACTACTGAGGCCTGAAAAAGGCATCATCTTCACCCTTACAAATGGATTGAAAACTGGATCGCATAGGGCCTTTGCAGACTGCCAGAAATAGTGCACATTAAATTGAGGCACTGCCCTGGCTCAGTGCTAGGGAATCATGGGAACTGTAATTTATTGTGGCACCAGAGCTCTCTGACAGAGAAGGTTCAATGTCTCAGAAAAAAATACAGTTCCCATGATTCCCTAGCACTGAGCCAGGGCAGTGCCTCAATTTAATCTGCACTATTTCTGGCAGTCTGCTTAGGCCTATAGTTTCCCTTGGAGAATGTTGGAGACTGAAAAGATCCCGGGGAAGGCTTCTCAAAGAAGTGTGACCCTGTGAGTCTCTTTCAATATTTGGAAAGGGAAAAGGGGTGGAGACCATCTTGTGGCAGCTTTCGGGCTCCCCAGTCTTTTGGTGAGCTACGGCCACTTCTTCCAGATGTGAGATTTCACAGAAAAGTTTTCCCTAGTTTCACAGGTTCCGTCCACACTGCAGAAATAATCCACTTTAACTGCCATGGCTTCATGTTGCAGAATTTTGGGAATTGTAGTTTGGTGAGAGATCTAGCCTTCTCTGTCAGAGAGCTCTGGTGTCACAACAAACTACAAATGCCAGGCTTCCGCAGCATTGAGGCATGGCACTTAAAGTCGCATCAAAACTGGATTATTTTTTCAGCGGAGGGGATACAGACTAAAAAAGGAAAGTCTCAGCCAGTGTAGTAGAGTAACCATTTACTGTGTCTGCACTGCAGAAATAACACAGATTGACACCGCTTTAACTGCCAGAGCTCAATGCTGTAGAATTCTGGGGAGTGTAGTTTGGTGAAACATCTGGCCTTCCCTGTCAGAGAGGTCTAGTGTCACAACATGCTACAAATCCCAGGATTCTATAGCATTGAGCCATGGCAGTTAAAGCGGTGTCGGATGGCATTATTTCTGCAGTGTGTTTTCGAGGGGTTGCGGGACGGAGGCTTTTCAAGAGCGAAGTTACAGACTTTTTGTGCCTGGGTCTCACTGCATACTGTCCTCTGGGCTTCCAAGTCCCGGGGAAATATAGTTTTCCTTAGACTTAATCGACTTTGGGGAGGGAACAAAAAGCCTGGCCTTTCATTGATGCCCGTTTTTCTATTTTTACAAATAAGGAAAAGAAAGGAAAGGAAAGGGAGGAGGAAAAATTAACTAGAATTTTGTTTTCTCTTTCAGCATAGAAAACAGAAGTGGGAATACTTTCGGAAGGAAATCGACTTCACGATGGCTGCATCTGCACTGCAGAAATATTTCAGGTCGACACCGCTTTAACTGTCACGGCTCCAAGGTATGAGATTCTGGGATTTGGAGTTTGTCGTGACACCAGAGCTCTCTGACAGAGAAGGCTAGATCTCTCACAAGACTACAAATCCCGAAAATCCAGAGCAGTCGTAGCTTAAGACAAGGAAATGCCTCTTTCTTCCTTTTGTTTCCTCGCATCAACTGGGTCCTCCCCGGTCAGAACTGTTAGTCCGGCCCAAACTCCGCCTGCTGTTTCCAGTGGACTCCTCTCTGGTGCCTCAACCCATGACAGTTCCCAGAATTCCATAGCATGGAGCCGTGGCAGTTAAAGCGGTGTCAAACCGGATTATTTCTGCAGTGAGGCTGCAGCCCAAGGGCCTATACAGACTGCCAGAAATAATCCATTTTGAGACCACTTTAACTGTCCTGGCTCAGTGCTAGGGAATCATGGGAACTGTAGTTTTTTCTGAGATATTAAGCCTTCTCTATCATAGAGCTCTGGTGCCACAATAAACTACAGTTCCCATGATTCCTTAGCACTGAGCCAGGACAGTTAAAGTGGACTCAAGCTGCATTATTTCTGGCAGTCTGTATAGGCCCCAAAAGTGGCGTCAAATTGTTTTAATTCTGTGACATCCAAAATCCATCAAACAGTGGTACCTTTGTTGGACCAACCAAAATGCACAATATACACGTTTTCGAAGCTCCACTGCCTTCTTCATCAAGCAAGGGGTTAAAAACCATGAATTCTGGTGAGATATTCAGCCTGGTTCATCATGAGATGAATTGAGAAAGGAGCAGCATGACTTGTTCCTGGATCTGATCCTTGTGATCTCCTTGATCAAAGCTGGATCGCTTAGGATGAGATACTTTCACCAAAAATAGTGTGCAGGGGTATACTTGTCTTTATTCCCAGGGAGGCTCAGACTCCCCCCCCCCCCCCCCATCCCAGCCAGTGCAAATATCTAAGAATTTGTGCAGGAAAGTGAAGACAACCCTTGATGTGATTGTGCCAAAATCCACAGCAATTCGCATAGTACACCTTGGTGTAGACTAGCCAGGAGCTATATGATTACTGGCAATTGAATGGAAACCTCCTTAATCACATAGAAATAGGTCCAAAACACCCTGCATAAATAATCCAGTTTGAGACCACTTTAAATGACCTGGATCAGTGCTACATAATCCTGGGAATTGTAGTTTATTGTGAAACCAGAACTCTCTGACAGAGTAGGCTAAATGTCTCCCAAAACTACAGTTCCCAGAATTCCCTAGCATTGAGCCAGGGAAGTTAAAGCAAACTGGATTATTTCTGCAATGTGTTTGGGACCATGGTCATAGAAACTCCAGCCTTTTTTTAACCTGCTGCACATTTGTAATCCTGTTTTGGTAACCATAAAGACCAATAGAACACTGCTCACTTAAATAACAGCTTTATTTTTACATCTGAAAATAAAACCCGTGCCTTGTGCCTCATATTTCTTCTCCTCTCCGCAAAACTAATTCATGTGGTAAAAAGCAATGAAACTAGATTGTCTGGAGGAATTACACTAGGCAACGATCCACTTCACTGACATATTTTAGGTACAAGAATAATTTGGTCATTAATAGGGTTGCAGGTGAAATAAAGGATGGGGCTTCTGTCCCTTTTAATGGCTGCATTGGAGAGGGAGGCTCAGCAAGTGTTGCTTGTGATGTAGGCAGGTCCTGCTCAAACTCCCTCTTCTATACAACTATGAAAATGGGATGCGGTGGCTTTGTAGTTGAGATGCAAGTTCTGATGATTGTAAGGTTGGAGGCAGTTTGAAGCCCATGTGTCGCATGATGGGGTGGAGCTCCTGTCACTAGTCCCAGCTTCTGCCAATTTAGCAGTTTGAAAGCATGCAAATGCAAGTAGATAAATAGGTACCACTTTGGAGGGAAGGTAAACAGCATTCAGTGCAGTCATGCTGGCCACATGACCACCGGAGTTGTCTTTGGACAACGCTGGCTCTTTGGCTTTGGGGGAGGGGAGATGAGCAACTCCCCTTACAGTCGGTTACAACTAGACATTCATGTCAAAGGGAAACCTTTGCCTTTACCTTTATACAACTAAAAAAGAGACAGGAGTCCTGTGCGTGTATTGTTTGCCTTCAAGTCATTTCCAACTTACAGAGACCCGGCCTAAGGCAAGCCTATCAAGAGTTTTCATGTCAAGATCTGTTCAGAGGAGGTTTGCCAGTGCCTTCTCCTGAGGCTGAGAGTATGTGACTTGCCCAAGGTCACCCAGTGGGTTTCATGGCTGAGCAGGGAGCTGAACCCTAGTCTCCAGAGCCATAGTCCAATGCTCAAACCACTATGCCACATGGGCCGTCTACCTTATTTATCTGGCAACTTTAGTCCTTAATATCAAAGGACATAACCTGAACTTGGAAAAGTTACTTTTTGGATATAGCTACTCCTAGAATCTCCCATCCCCCCTCCCAAGCATGGCTAGCATTGTCTAAAATGGGCTGGCAATTCCAAAGGGATCAGATGTCAATTTTCAACCCTGTTCTTCCATGCGGGGGGTTTCCATTTCTGGATTCAAATTTGGTTGATTTTTTTCCCATTCCAACTGGGGGAGGCATGTAGGGCTCCAGGCTGGCCCTACCAAACTCTCATTTAGGAGGTGAACATTTTGCCTATTTAAAAATGGGGTGAGCTGGATGTTGGGGGGGGGCTCCAAGGGCCCGTGCCCAGAAGACCATTTTTTTCCTACCCCTGGACTAAAAAAGTAACATAATTATATTTGTCCAAATTTTGTAGTAGTCTGTACTCTTCTAGCATTCTACAGGAACTTAGGAGAGTGAAGCAGAAATAATAAATGCCCCTTCCCAATTTACAACACAGATTTTCATAGATTGCCCAAAGGGTGATGGCCATTGGTTATTGCACTGTTCCCAAACTTTCTATTTTTATTTATTTATTTATTTATATCCTGCCTTTCTCCCACAATGGGATTCTCACAGTGTTTTGGTCTTCACCTTCTAGAAACCCTAGCCAGCTTGGCCCAGGATCAGGGATTCTGGGAGCTGAAGTCCAAAACATTTGGAGGACCAAAGACAGAAAACCACTGACCTATTGGATTCTTTAAGCAATGTCCCTCAGTTGGATTCCTACCAGAGTCTGGGAATGTAATTATTATTATTTTCTACTACTATTCCTAGACTCTCCCACTTTTCCAAGCTCCAGCAAGGATGACTTCAAAAGCTATGCCATGACAAAATATGGGGGAAGTTGCGACTTGTCTAAATGCACTCCAAACCTAGTTCAAACCCTGCGGAAATGTGAACCCTGCAGTGGCGTGGAACACTTCCGGTGCTCACTCCAGCTGCAAAGCATTGTTGGAGCAAAGACGTCTAATATGTATGTGTTGATGAACCCTACACTTCTTTGGCTAGCTAAGCTCCCAGGGCTGTTGTGAGCAGCTGTGGAAAGCTGTACGGTTAGCCAAACGGCCCACAGATGTCAATGTATGATTATTTTTTCTTGCCTTGGCAACCCGGGGTCTGCTTGGAGACTTAAGTGTGTTGACTTCCTTGCCCAGAATGAGTAATTCACTCAGTCCGTGTTATTAATTAGAAGATTAGCAGCTGTCATGGGTGAGCTTGTCTGCTGGAGAGAGAAGTTCGAACTAGGCCCAAAGCATGCCTAAAGAGAGCACCAATTGGTGTGCAAGGGGAATGGTTTGGAGGCCTGCTTTCTCCATTAACACTCCAGTGGAGGGATATAAAAGGGATTCGGAGATCCCAAGTACCTCGAGAAGGGAACCCAACAAAAAAGTTGTTGCTGGCAGCTGGGGTAAAGGCAATCCCCAGGGATGAGGGCTAAAGGTCTTCCACAAACGTGCAAAGTATGAGTAGGGGGCTTTAGGAGAAAAACCTTCCTAAGCCTTCCTGGCAGCTCACCAAAGCGGAGAAGCTGGGTGTCATAAAGAAGTGCAAGGGGAGCAGGAGCAGTTAAGTACCTTGCCTCTTCTGATCACTGATTTTCTTTACAGTTCCTAGGTTCCTCTTGGGAATGGGGGGGGGGGAATATCCCCGATTTCTTGGTTTCTTCAAACAGTTTGAGGCTCTTTTTTCCTTACTGCAGGAACTTCAGAGGAAGCTCGGAGCAAGGCTTTTCACACCAGTTTGGTTTCCATTAGAGGAGATCAGAGTACTGGAAGTGTGGGTTTTTTCTTGTTACACTCTGAAATTCTTGGCAAGTATACAGCTTGAGTATGTGTTTTTAAGCACCCAGGAAGCACAAAGAATTTCAATCTCTCCACCCTGCCATGGACACAAAAGCCCAAGTAATGAAATTCAAGGTGCTCCTATTCACTTATCTTTCTATGTGTCCCCCCATAGTTTGTTACAAGAGTAATATCTTTACTTGTGCTCTTTCACACAGTTTCCTCCAGTTAAGAATCCTTGGTGGCAACCAGTCTGAATGCCATACCACCATACCAACCATACCACGAGGAGCTTGCCTTAAGTGGCAGATTCTGGAAGTTAACAAATTACAATTTCAATTAGAAACAATTAAATATCAGAAAAGTGCAGCACCAAAAGATGTTGGAGGAAATAGCTATGTATCATGCAGTTTGCCCTGTATTAAGCTGCTTTCAGGTGTGATAGAGGGCTTTCTTGGTGGCTGCTCCCTGGAGGTACAACTGCCTTCCAAAGGAGGCTAGACTGGCTTCTTCCCTATTGTTCTTCCACCAGGAGTAAGAACATGACTAGCAGCTTTTAATGAGTGAAGGCTGCACTTTTCTCCTATTTAATTGTTTCTAACTGAAATGCATTTTAAGATTGTAATTTGTTTAATTGTGTTTGAATGCTTTAATTTGTTTGCTTGATTTTTCCCCCTCTCCATCTCCCCCCCTCCCAGTTTAGAATGCCATGAATCCTAGTTTTGGGAGGGAAGGTAGATAGGAGGCAAGAAAGCAAGCAAAGGACATGGTTCCATCCCTTCAATTACAAATAGATTCAACAGCCAATAAAGATGACTTCTGTACATGGAATGAGAATTGCAGCTTGCCTCAGATTTCCAAAATATCTCAGACTAGGTCTAGCAGTGGGTTAAAAAGAACATGTTTTGTGCAAAACCACAATTTTATAAGCAGTAACAAGAAACATGCCTGTTCAATGTGTATTTGTATGTATGCCCCATGAGATATGAATGCAAGTCAAACTAGGGTAGAGCAATAGAAGCAGAATGAGGAAGGGTTTTATACCATGAGTTAACAGAGACCAAAATGTACTGTTCTAGAATTATAACTGCCAATGTTGATCAAAAGCTGAGGAGGAGAATATTGTACAGCCTGCCTAAAGATGGAAAAGTGTTTAAATACAAACCTGTATGAATACATGAACCTGTCTTTTTAATACCAAATACTGGAATCAGTCTATAGTGCAAAGGTTAGGTTTTATTTATGAACTTCATGGGTTTTTTCCATTTTCTGTGTTGATGAATCTTCCATTTTGCTTTGTTTTTTGCAAATAAAATGAAATAACTAGAAGATTACACAGCCTAGTCTCCTTTCCCACTGAGTGAAACAAGCCAGAACAAATCATGAATTAATAGCTTGCAAACATTTTGTGTATTCATATCAGATAAAATAAAATGTCTACAAAGTTACAGTTTATTCTACATTTAAAGACATGTAAAACAGTTGTATTCTGTCAAGTGTTGTCAACAAAAAAAGCTGCTAAAAGTATTTATTGTTCTATCCAATTAACATTGGGTCACTAGCTCTTTTAAACAGGTTACCTAGCAGAACAATTAAAATTGCAGCCACACACACTGGAATCCTATCTTCTCAGAAGTATGTCTCATTGAACTGAATAGATGCGCATAGGCAAATAGTTGACTGAAACTTTATTATGTGAAGAAAACTTTTTAATCAGGCAGGGTTGATTAAAAAGACATATATTTTCCAATGCTGATAATGTGCAAGCTGATCTAGATGCAATTAATGAATTCATTAATTTAAAGGCACATGATCAATCCACTAAAAAATCCTTAAATGGTTGACATCCCCAATGTAAGCACCACCTGATTTTGACCAGTGTTACACTACGAGAGCCATCTGAATAAAACTGTGTTTAGAAATGTCCTATTAATCTACCCTCTTCATGGATGCAGTCCAAACTATTAAGTGCCACAACACCTAAACTGCATGTACCAAATGAGCATAAATTGAACATGTCAAACAAACTGTGTGTAAGCTTCTTTTAAAAATCTGAAACATATGGTAAATGTGAATGGAGTAATTTCTGAAAAAAAATAAATGTTTTACTGACTGTGTGCCTAATTTTTACAGTCATTCTTCTACTGTATCCTTTTTTTTAATGAATGCCCTATTTTGCAGATTTTTTTAAAAAAATTGTAATGGGCTGTGTTTTTAATTAACGATTAGAATAGGAGATTATTTATACTCAGTTTATGTCAACAAGGATTGGGTTAATTTTCAGCTAACAGCAGGTGAAAGACCATGTGCACCATTTAAATTATTCAGCACAAATAAATTTAAATCTGCTATAATAGGTGAATTCATAGCTAGCTTTGCTTAGCAGCTTAGGATAGGAAAATGACCTCTAATAATAATAATAATAATAATAAAAACGCCTCATACAGTGCTTACACTTCAGTTGCCAGCTTGCCACTAAGGACCTGATTAGCTATAAATTTATGGGAATCTGCAATAACGGGTGTTTGCCTCCTGATAATGTTTTCTGACACATTTCAGGAGACTCAGCTGATCTGTGTTAGAGATCACTGTACAGAATCTGCAGTTTATACAGGCAATAAGTAGACAGAAGGTCCATTTGAGACCTTTAGCTATAGAGAAGCACATAAGGAAAGCAGTTTCCATAGAAACATGCCCCAAAGCAGTCGTTAGTATAGGAAAAATAGTTTTATGATTATTTCAATGAGGACTCATCCTTTTTTCTTTTTTTCCCTTTTTTGGTAATACTAGGTAAATAAAATACTCACAAGGTCAGTAGAATGTGGGAATGGTGGTTGGAATAAGGTATTTGGTGCTGGTTCTGCCACCTTAGGTCACAGATGGCTGTAAAGAGTAGCATTTAGATCAGGGGTCCTCAAATTATGGCCCACGGGCTGGACCCAGCCTGTCGAGGCCTTCTTACCAGCCCGTAAGGCCCCCTGCCACTGCCGCCGCCACTCGTGCATGCCGCCGGACACCATTTTGTATTCCAAAATGGTGTCCGAAGTCGTGCACATGTGCCTGGCGTCATGCATCCATGTATACAACACCGGACGCCTTTTTGTTTGCCAATTAAAAAGTCCGGGGACCCTTGATTTAGACTATGGGCAAATTCCAAAATGGCAGCCATGTTAGTTAGCCCCATGAATCAGAACTTCTCATAGAGTATGGCATCTTAAGAAGAGTCGTGTAAACTTTTGCAACCAAGACTATTTCACTAGCTCGTGGGGCAATTTCTGTTATGTCTCTGGAAACAATTTTATAAAAAATATATCAGCATTGCCTAGGAGATCAGGATCTGTTTACATTTGGATCAGCTTAACACATGTTCAGCCTCAAACACCTGAAACTGAAGTGGCTGCCATGTTTGTCTCCTGTCTTTCCTTACCCTAAGAAGATTGGAATGGCACACTTGAGGCTGTCCCATGTCATTCCAGTTTTTACTGGCTTCAAATTATCTTGTCTTATGTTTTAAAGGATTTAATATGCTTTTAGTGTTTAAAAAATTATTCTTATTGTTTTGCATGGTTATGAATTGATTTTATTCTATGCCACCCTGAGATACTCGGATAAAGGGTGGGCCATAAATACTGTAAAGTTAAAGCACCAGATCCTCTGATCTTGGAAGCTAAGCAGGATCAGCCCAAGTTAGCACTTGGATGGGAGACCACCAACAAATATCAGAAGTTGTAGGCTATGTTTCAGATGAAGGAACTGGCAAAACCATCTCTTGAGTATTCTTATGAAATTCATGAGGTTGCCATAAACTGACAGGCAACTTGAAGGTACGCACACATACACATATTTTAATTAATACTTTTAATTATTAATTGTAATTGTAATTAATAGTTTTAATTACTAAACCTAATTGTGAGTAGGGTTAGATAGAGACTATGACCATTTCAAAGTGTCCCAGTGAGCTGTACAAGGGAGCAGGGACTAGAGTCCACAGCTGGAATCCTGTTGCTTAGTCCCAATTGGACTAAATCCACTGAATCAATGGTTGAATGATGGATTAAGGCATAAGTAAATCAATTGGATTCAATAGCTCTATCTACATTTCTACATGAGACTTTAAAGTCAGATTCCCTATTTAAGGAGTTTATCACACAAGAGGGAAGCTCCCAAATCCCATGGACAAATGGGATTTAAATCCCGGAATATCCTGCTAAAGCAGGATTGTTTTCAGACAACGTCAGGCTAATTGAGCATTAAGATGACATTAACCTGTGCAGAAAGTCGCAAAATTGCACCACTTTTTACTTTCAGGAAAATGCCCAAAGTAAAAAGCAGCATGCTTTTGCCCATTTTCTGCACAGGTTAATGTCACAAAAACAATCCAGCTTTTGCGGGATAGTCTCAGGATTTAAACCTCCTTTATCCACAGGATTTGGGCACTTTGCTTGCCATGTGATAAACTCCAATGTCCAGCTTTCTACGGCGTCACTCAACAATGTAATCCTATACATGTATATTTAAAAGTAAATTTACTCCCTGGTAAGTGGTTTGTTTGTTTTTTGCAGACTCAGAGGCTGCTTCCATTAACTACACTCCAAGCTATGAGTTTCTAAGTTGATTTTTAAAATAGTGGCAAGTACTTAGCCCAAAGCAATAATAGGCCGTTATCACACGTGGGCCAGTTTCGTTGTTAAAGAGATAATAAAGTGG
>JAIPUX010001232.1:70999676-71039082 GCA_020142125.1 Phrynosoma platyrhinos | reverse complement strand
TCACCCAAGGAGATCTTCTGCTGTGCTTTCTGCAACTGGACTTGTTTACCTCAGATTGGCCTTTTTAGCCATCAGCGCGCTTGCAAAAAGCGTGGGATGAGTCCTTCCTGAATCTTCATTTGTGAAGAAAAGCCAGAGAGAAAGTTTATTTCTAGAGCGCTGTCGGTGTACTCAGCACTGTATAAAGGACAATCAAGGATAAAACAGAATAAAACCTGCCAGAGGCGTACAATCTAAGTAAAACAATGAGCAAAATAATAAAAGTCAATTAAAACAAAGACAATTACAGCAATTAATAACAATTAATTGCAATTAATAACAAGAAGCACTGTGGTAAACAAATAATGTTTCAGTGTTTGACTATAGATAATATGGTTGACCCTTGGTTAAGAGAAATTGCATTTGGGGACAATGCGTGTTTTGACCTCCACAGGTGAGAAAGAAATGGGGGGGGGGTGAAAGAGAGAGCATAAGATGTTTGCTGGAAAAGACCAGAGGATCATATAATTCTAGATGGCTCAAAATTGTCCTCTTCCCCCAGTGGCTGTCAGGGTTTAGTTCCCTGCAATGGTGTATAATGGGGAGTTGGGACTTGTGTTTCCACTTTATTATTCAGCTTGACCCACTTTAATTTTTTATGGTGGGTATTTCACACTGAAAAACAAAAACATATCTTTGGCATTCTAAACAATCATTTTCATGAAAACAAGGCTACAACCCTTGTTTTAGAGGACAATTGCCATTCCTGGAGGCTAAAGTGAATAATTAGAACATTTTGATATCACTTTTAATTGTTGCAGCTTCACCCTATGGATACCTGGGATTTCTGGTTTGGCAGGGAACTTGTAATTTCTTGATATGACAGCACTGCAGTTCTCCAACAGTCTAAGTACCATGACACCAGATCCCATGGCAGTTCAAGTGGGAGTAAAATGTTGTAATTGTGTAGCGTAGCATAGACATGCTTCAAGAGGGACAATCCCCTCATTTGTTGTGTTTTATTTTTTGATTAGGTCTGAGACTCACAGAAACACACAGGGGCATATATTGCCATGGACTGTGTGCACACACACAAACACACCATATCAACCCTGCATGAAGACTAGCATCTGAATAGCCCTGTTATGAAAGAACACTAAAACAACTACTTATTGTCTGCACACTCATACAACATTAGAAGCAGTTTCCCTGGAAGTTTCACCTTTCAGCCAGTGTCTGTTCAAATGGTATTTCACGATTGTCCTCAACCACTGGAGACCAAGAAAACACGGCACCATTTTGTGTCATCTTTTGCTTTCAACACATCCACCAACATCTTTTTACAGTTGTGTTGCCGTTTCTGGAGTGCCAAGCTGCATGTGGGAAATCCCTCAAGACATGCTGTAAATCCACCTCTTACTAAAGTGAGATTTCATTGCATCAATGTTGTATCATATATACACAATTTGGTGATGCTGAATGAACAGTTGGCCTTGAACTCCTCCTAGACCATTAGGTCACAACACAGGTCAGTGAAAAGGTAATTTTCTCTAGGTTTGTAATAAGGCCTGGGAGTTGACCTCTGGCCTGAATGTCACAAGGTATTCATTATCTCCATAAGAATGATATACACAGGCAAAGAAACATACATTTTTTATGGATCTGGATGAGTGATCACTGATGGCTACCTTGCATTTGATGGTTTCATGACCTGCATAAGCTCTTATTAGTAGAACTCATCAATTTCTAAAACATAGCTCACTCCTTCATACTGGTAGTCCCATTCATGTGTGGGATGTAGTGCAGAGGGGGGGGGCAGAGGGGAGGAAGCTAGTGAGCAAAGGTATATATCATCAAACTCGCAAGAATGTGGTAGTTCCATCAGTTTCCTTAGAATTAAAGATGCCATAGATGTCTCTTTCAGAAATTACAGGCTCCTTTGCCTAACTCAGATCTAAAACTAGAAAAGCTACATGCCTCTAAAAGTGTATCATAAATTTCAGAAGAAGAAATCTAACACTCTCCTTCTCCTTCCCTACTCTAGAGAAAGCTTGCCATGTGTGCGTGCCTGTTGCAGTCTTTCGACCTTCCTGTGCTGTTAAGCTATATGAACATTTACTTATCTGTTCACATTATTTCCCCAATCTCCAGGCCATAAGAAGTTTCATTTAGGAACTGTGGAAGCAGACTTGCACTGAGTCTGTCCCTTGCTTCATCTGGAATGGTCAACCTTGATTAGCAGCAATGGCTCTCTGGGGTTTCAGGCAGGAGTCTTTCATAGCCTTACCTGGAGATCCTTGTATTTCCTAGTCATTTCTCTTTTGAATGGTGACCCTCAGACAAAGCAAAAAGTATTTAGAGTAGTATGATAGCATATTGCTGTCACTGTTACAAATCTGCTAGTTGACTTATATTTATGGTGACAGGGTTCTCTTGGCAAGATTTATTCAGAGGAGCTTTGCCACAGCCATCTTCTGAATATAGCCTACAGCACCTGATAGCCAGCATAATACAGTGATCTGAGCATTGGACTACAACCAAGATTCAATTTCTCACTCAGCCACAGAAACTCACTGGGTGAATCACGCACTCTCATTGCCAGAAAATCCTGTGATAGGTTCATCTTAGGCTCACCATAATGACTTAAAGTCACACAACAACACAAACTTTATCCCCTGACAGACTCACCTCTAAGTGCCAAGCAAGCCTGATCCTGCTTGTCTCTGTGACATGATGATGTTAAAAGCAGAGGAGAAGGAGCTGAAAATTCCCAAGCCATCCTATTTGGGGAAGCCTATCCTCATATTCCACTAAGGCCTTGTACTGTCCTCACGAACATGCCAAGTTGTGTGTGTGGAGGTGGAGTCTTAAAACCTTCAATCCAGCCTACATTGACGAAGAAGGAAAGCAAAGTTGTTCTCCTCCCCTTTGATAATCGTGTAAGAAGGATTTTGATGAATGTGCCTTGCCACACTACAAAAGAAGCTGCATTTGCTGAAATGCCTTCTTGTGTACAACTTTGAAAAATGTGGGAATTCCATCTGCCAAGGCTGCATCAAAACATGTATCCTGGGTTCTCTAGCAACTGGTGATTCAGTCCAATGAATGGTGGGCAAGGCAGCTGAATTGGGGAGCTCCCTTTTTAAACTCCTGCAGTGCCCCTTATATCATTGGCCCTAAGATAGTATTGGTGAACCTTTTAGGGGCGGAGTGCACAAAATAAAGGCTTTGCAGCCCCTAATGTTACCCTCCATCCGAGGGCTGGACTTTGGGGGCAGAACCTGAAGGCCCCGGGGGGAGGGGAAAAGAAGAGGAACAGGTGCAAGCCTGTTCTTCCTCCCCCCACACCATCCCCGGCCTTCAGCTGCCTCTTCCTCCTCCTCCCTGCCCTCTGTGTGCCATGGAAAATAGCTTTGCATGCCATCTCTGGCACGCATGCCATAGCTTCACCATCCTAGGATATATCTCTTTGTGCTCAAATGAAAATGGGTAGGGGCTTTGTGAAAGATACAGCTTCATGGTTTTTTAAAAAAGAATGTTGACTTTTTAAAAGTTTTAAATATGTTATTATTGGTTTTATTGTACAATTGGACTAAAAAATGATAAATATTTTATGAAAGAAAGACAGAAGTGATCCTAAACCTGAAGGGGAGGAAGGTTTCTTTATTCTAGCAAGACACACCAGCAAATGCAATGGCCTGTATCCAGAGATGGTTGAGCAGAAATCGCTCATCCAATGGTGCTTGCCTGACTCATTTAGCTACTATCATACCCATGTTTTCCCACTCCTAAGGGGCAATGGGAGCACTGTCACAGAGTGGGATGGGGACATAGGATGGGCAGTACTGGATAGGAGAAGTGGAAAATTTCACTAAGGCTCCCTTGCATAAGCAGAAGTTATTTTCTATTTAATAAAAATACATCAAGTTATTCTTTTGGACTACAGTTCCCAGATTCCCAGCCAGCAATAGCCATGCTGATTGGGGAATTCTGGGAGCTGCAGTCTAAAAGAACAACTTTTCCATGTTCTGTGTGAGTTCAGCCCATAAGACTATGCTCTAAGATAATTCATTCACATAACATTTGGACTGATAATATAATTATTTTATTAACATAATTAATTTTCCCCTAAAATCTCCTTTACTAATAGATTGGAGAAAACAAGGGTTAAACCTGAGGCCTCTGCTTCACACTGCCAGCATCCATAGCTGATATTAATGTAGATGAAAATTATCCTGTTCTTTTCTTTTCTTTTTAAAGACTGAATTATTTATGTAGCTCTCCATTCTTGACACACTGGGTCTCTGCAAGAAATGTTTCTCAGTGTCTGCCATTCTGAAAATGGCAGGAAGAGAAAGAAGAAGTGGACAAATGGATGTACTGGTGGTCAGAACTAGGTTACACAGTTGTAATTGCCCAACAGGATTCTGACCAGTCACAACAACAAACATTTTTCTGTCTTCTGTAAACCCCCATATCTGCTGCCTGAGTGGCTCCCTCCCTCTAAGAACAGGCTGGGAATAATGTGAACCTCCAGACAGGGATGTAGCTATGGGTGGAGTAACATCATTGTCCCCCAAGTACAAATTTTACCTCTCCCATGAAATCTTCCTTCTGTCCCTAGATTTTTAGCACTGAAGAGACTAAATATCATTCACACCTACAAGTCTTAAGTCTGCTGGATTCACATTTCCTTGGGAATTTTGCCTGTCCTTTTTCTTTGGCTACCTATACTATGGTTTCAACTGCTTGAGTGACTTACTGTAATGCTAGAAATTTTGGGAGTCAAGAAAATTTTCATAGAGGTGGGGGAAGAATTCTTATTTGTGGGCAATGAACTTTTTGGGTTTGGTTTTGCTCCTCCCTTAGCAACACATCTGCTTCTGGATACCGATGAACTCTAACTACTAGAATCCATGGTGAGGAATGCTCTGAATTACAGTCCAGCAATATCTAAAGGCTGAGAGCCATTATGATGCAGTGGTTTGGGCACTAGACTACAACTCTGGTGATCAGGGTTCTGTCTGCTACTTGGCCATGGAAGCCCAGTGGGTGACCTTGGGTGAGTCAAACATTTTCTGCTGCAGAAAACTCCACAATAGGTTCACCTCAGGGTCTCCATGTCAGAAATGACTTGAAGACACACCACAACACAAATATCTGAACGGATGCACAACTCCTTCAGTAGGAGTCATGGAAATCATTAATCAGTTGACCTTGAAAATTCATGAATCAGTTGATACTGGAAATCTGGTTCTGATACCATTTCAGAATGCAAGCCCAGAAGGCACAAGGGCTGCAGCAATCATACCAGCGTGAAGCATGGATTCCAAAGTAAACATTGGAGAATGGTGGCTTCCACATTGTCAGTGGGGCAGTAAATCCACTCTCAGTTTTAGTCCAAACAAAATGATGTGAAATACCTTGGACAGAGGCTTTCAAATCTGGATTAAAATATAGAACAGATTTGGGAGTGACCACAAAAATTCTATACATGTGAAAGGCAGCTCAGTTCTATGAATGTTGTTTAAGTTTCTTCATGTTCAGTTGGGTTTATTCCTAGTAAATGCAATTAGAATTGTAGCCTTGCACAAGGTGGATCATGCCCCATCATGGTGCTTTGTTTCAGAGAATTTATTCTGAAAATGTCCAACACACTAATGGGGTCTCTAGCTTCTCTCATTATCAGTTTTTTTTAATCATCCTTAGGTATTAACAAACAAGAAATAAATACAGATTACTAACAGAATGGAAGCAATAATGTGGAAGAAGGCCAATATATTATCTACATATATAATAATAAAATTACCACACTGAAATGGCCATCCATTAGAGCCCACAATTTGAAAATACATTAAGGAACAAATTATCAGAAAATGATGCTGCGAGGGTGGGATTAATTACCACTTTGCATCTCAGAGAGTGTTTTTCCATTAGCTACAATTAGTAAACTAAGGCTAAATTAAAATTATGCCCCATTTCACACTTATTACAAAGCAACATTAAAGAAAGAAAAGAACAAAAGTGGAGGGATGAAAGAGGAGAAACCCTAAGAAGGCTAATTAATATATTGGCATTTCTGAATCACCTTAGAGCCAGTCATGCATTCAGTCCTTTTAACTATGTTTATTTAACTAATTCATGTTAGGTGTGGACCCAAGGTGAAGTCTTTGCTTTATTGAAGCCACTAGAAAAGATTTGCAGAAGCAAATGCATGTAGGATTTTAACCCACCTTATCTGAATAAGGCTCCGATAAAGCTACCAACCAAACGTTCTCATGTTTGTTTGTTTTTGTTTTTAACATTTGTGTGCCACAGCATAAAGTTGTTTAGGTGGCTTACAATAAATAGACATAAAAATAATGTAAGTACAATATAGGACATGAAATCATAATATCAAACACAGCATAAAATATGAAAACAAAATGAAACTCAATCCAAAAAGAGGCAAATTTTAAAAATGAAAGGCCCAGACAATAAAACCATGCAAAGGTTTTATCAAGAGGCATTTCCTCTCTGTGCCTCTTGATGAAGCCTGTACATGCAGTCTGTAAAGTAGAGGGATTTTGCTGTTAATTTAGCTGAGAGAATAATTCAGTCAACCTGGCCCCAAAGGTGATTTTAATTCTGCAGCAAAAAGTCAATGCTCACTTGAATAGTATTAGCCCTGGGTGTTCTATCAATCCAATGATCTGGACCTAGATTTAATCTTGAATAATGGGGCTGGTGGAAATTAGGCTGATTTCTTCCTCTTCCTCCTCATGGCAGCTGGCTTTAGCCCCCTGAAAATTCTACACAGAGGAGCAGGTGACCCAGCTGAAGAGGTGAGTTGGGATCCCCCAAGAACAGGAGAGGCATCTCCTATCAGCTAACTCCTTCCACCCACAGAAGACAAATCTCAGATCCCAAAAATTGAACATTAAACTGATGCATGTGGTAAAGTGATCACAATGGTGAAAGCAAGGTAATAATATTTCTTGTAGCTATTAAAAAGGACATAGGAAGGAGGAGGGGAAAAGAATTCTAATATCACCTTTAAAACTAATTTATTTTTATTTTAGCATGAGCTTTCATGGATATCAATCCACTTCTTAAGATGCAATACAGAGTGATATTAAGGTCTCACATTATTAAACATCTTTATACTATTGTGAGAGTGAGATGAAGTGGAATAGAATCCAGAAATTGTGACTCACCCTAAATCTTCAAGGTCTGTGGGAGGTGATGCAGGTTTTTAGATCTTTACATTGGTCAGTTAGTATAGACATGTGAAAGCAATGAATCTGCTTACCAAAAGTCAGTTCCCATGTGGTCAAAATCTTCTCTGAGGAAATTCCTTTTGTTATACTATGTATGTTCCAGTAGTAAGAACACATGTATTAATACATATAGTGCACCATGAAACCATCATCCTTATTCATACCTCTGTTAGCAGATTAGAATTTGTTAACACATTTTAATTCAGCTAGTTGTTTTTTTGTTTTTGTTTTTTGTCTTTGTAATTTCCTTGTCCAAAGACAGTGACCTGTAATTCTTGTATGTCCAGTATGGAGTAGCGGTTTGAGTATTGAATTACAACTTTGGAGACAAAAGCTCAATTCCCAGCTTGGCCGTGAAACCCACCTGGGTAAGTCACACTCTCTCAGCTTCAGAAGAAGGCAATGGCAAACCTCCTCTTAACAAATCTTGCCAACAAAACCACATGATAGGGTCACCTTAGGGTCACCATAAGTTGGAAACAACTTGAAGGCGCACAGCAACAACATGTCCAGGAAAGCTGGAATGCCCTGCAACTGTTTGTTTTGCTTTGGTATTTCTATTTCTAATATCAGATTTGTGTCCATTTTAACCTCTTGTTCCAGAGTATAAAGTATTACTAACACAGGATGGCATTTATCACATTGGAGGAAGAACAAGTAAATGCACTTCTGACATTGTGGGTGATGCTATTATCCCCTGTAATATTGCTCCCAGAATAGATGAAGGGACAGAGTTGGCATCTGGTTTTGTGGCAGGGCCTTGTACCTGTATTACCGTCTAAATTACATATCTTGTTGTGGGTGTGTAGTTGTCTAAGATTTGCAGGCTGTCTGTAGACTAGGAAACACCTGCCTCCCAGAACTTATGAGAAGGCTATATTATTCCCCAAAATTGGTTGTAGCTCATTAATTATGCATTTGAGTATTTCTGGGTATTTGTCTTAGCTTATTGAGTTGTTTTTTTCAGATCCTTTGCTGAGTATTGTAGTTTAAGAAATGTCTGCTGTAAATTAAAAAGTTTTGATTCTGTCTTGTAGGTCTGAGCAGAGGCCATTGTATCAGAGGGCTTATTGTTCTTGTTGTGTGCCTTCAAGGTTTTTCTGACTTATGGCAAACACAGGTTTCACAGGGTTTCACAGGGTTGTCTGAGGCTGAGAGTGTGATTTGCCCAAGATCACCCAGCAGGTTTCTATTGACAAGGGTCCTAGTCCAATGCTCAAACCACTATGCCATACTGGCTCCTATCAGGGGGCTTAGCGGTAAAGAATAGACTTGGTAATCTGCTTCTGGTTAATACCGGAGGCATGTAACTATGTGCCATGGCCAATGGACTTTTAATATAGTGTGGTGCTTAGACATCCTTTGTATAGCTGCACAGTGGTGTCAAAAAAGTGAATTTGTTGTGTGGATTGTTCCAGGCTCAGGTTGATGGTAGAGTGGAAGTGGATGAAGTCCTGGTGAAACTTCAGAAGTGATTCTTTTCCATGGGTTCAAATTATAAAGGTGTCATCTATAACACTAAAGTAGAGGAGAGGTTTCTGGGTATTGTAGATATTGTAGGTCTTGGTCTTTTACACACACATTTTTTTATCTTTGCCCATGCCTTTCTTAAGGTCAAACAGATAATTATCTACAAATTACTAATACTAGCAATGTAGTCCTGTTTATGTCTTCTCGAAAGTAAGTCCTATTGAGTTTGATAGGGCTCATTCCCTGGTTAGAGCATATAGCAGGGGTAGGCAACCTTTCCCCTTTAAGGGCCGAGGGACTTCAGCTCCCAGAATCCCAGGAGCTATTGGCCAACATGGGACTATTGGCCAACATGGCTGAGGCTTCTGGGAGCTGAAGTCCCTCGGCCCTTAAAGGGGAAAGGTTGCCTACCCCTGGCATATAGGATGGCAACCTGAATTTTAAAAAACTCTGTCCGAAACCTATGACAACTCCAAATATTTTAGATTTTTTTTTGTAATGGCTACTTTTGAATGACTACTTTTGAAGAATACCATGTCAGCTCTCCAGGAGAACTTAGAAATCTAAGGAAAGTTATTTCTTTCCACTTGAAGACTAGATTTTTGTTTGCAGGGATTCATAGCTGATGCCTCCCTCATTCTACCATTCCTGTATACCCACTAAACCAGGGGTAGGCAACCTTTCCCCTTTAAGGGCCAAGGGACTTCAGCTCCCAGAATCCCAGGAGCTATTGGCCAACACGGGAATATTGGCCAACATGGCTGAGGCTTCTGGGAGCTGAAGTCCCTCGGCCCTTGAAGGGGAAGATTGCCTACCCCTGCACTAAACCATGCAAAGATTCAACTTTGCTAATATGAATATTGCCATGCTGCTCTTTATTTATTTAAAATATTCTAATACTATTTGGGAAAATCCTCTTCAAGGCTTCATTGTCTCTGTTTCCAAAGGGACCTGTGTATTTACATTAGGACTGAGTCAAGTAGCTATTAGACTACTGAACTCAAAGATGATGAGCATCTTACTGCCTCAGCCATGTGTAAATGTGTATTCTAGAAGATAGTACCGGTAATTCCAATTGTTTTTTGGTTTTTTTTTGGAGGGGAGGCATGTTCAGTTGGTATTGTACATGCCTCATTCACAATCATAGCCTCTGTATTTCTCTTTCACCTTTTCTTTCCTTTTTTCTCCATCATCCACTTATTTTCTATCACTTTGCATTTATATTTTAAAACCCTTTAAAAAAGTGGGGGGGATCCAGTTTTGTACTCTGTCTCTCTTCTTATTTGTTCATTTGCTTGTCCCAATAGCTGTCTTCTCTGTAAGATTGGCAGTAGTGATTTGGCTGCTGATGGAATCATGCCTGCAACATTTCTCCTGCATTGAATCTCAAAATTCTTGTAAATTCAGTTAAAATTGCACCTCTTCTAACTTTTTTTCCATTCACAGTTCCAGTTTTAATAAAATGCCTGAGAACTCTAAAGTTTTCTTGTCATAGGACTTAATCACACACAGCTTTTAAACTGCTGTAAAAGTCTGATAATAGTGCCTTTGGCGATACCTATCATGCAATGCCATCTCCTTCTCATTGTTGCCTTATTTTCCAATTGTAATAAGCTCCTAATCATGTTGGTATAGCACTAGTCCACAGGTATGGTAAATTATCTTGCGGCAGATCCGGGACTGCATGGTCAAATGGTGTCAGTGTCTCCTCCTATTCCCCTCCTGTTCTTCTTTGCTATTCCAAAACAGCCAGGTTTTCTTTTTCCTCTTCTTTTTTTGTTAAACTACAATAGCACAACTCTGGAGTTGTATTAATACACACACATGAAAGGCATGTGGGGTAGGCCATAGGACAGGGAGGTGGAGTTAAGGACATGGGGGGAAAGAGAGTGTGCAGGACCAGCAAAAACCCAGTCATGCTAATGAAGAGATGTGAAATAGGGAGTGCTCCTGATAGAGTATGTATGCACTTCCTTTCAATAACACAACTGTAGCAAGAATGGGGGATGTGTGATAATGTCCATAGTAAGACATTTTTGGATTTTTTAAATCAAAACATGCAGCCACTGAATACGTAGATATGTTTGCCCAGGATCCATAACCATCCTTTCCAAAGCAACATCGTACAAGTTAGGTTAAAGGATGTCCTTGAGGAGTATCCTTGACTACAAAAGGCAAAACCCTGGATCTCCTTTTCCCAAAATTCCTAAGCCAAAACAATACTCAATATTCAGTAGCAATGACCATGCAGTATATTAGGGCTCTTTGATGCTACACATATTATGGCACTTTGGTGCCACTGTGCCATAGATAGCTCCATCCTATGGAATCCTGGGATTTGAGTTTCTTGTAGTATTACAAATTCTCTGCCAAAAAGTTCTAGTGTCTCACCAACCTACAAATCACAGAATTCTTTAGGATGTAGCTCAAGACAGTTAAAGTGGTATCAAAGTGCTGCAATTCTGTAGTGTGAAGGAAACCCTAGATGTTAATAATGCACGTACATGCAAGTGCATATATACACACACAAAGAGAGAGAGAGCCCTAATTATGCAGATGCAGATTTAGTTAAAAGTAAAATACCAAAAATATGCTTTATGAATAAGGCAAGTAGAAAACAGAACAGGAATCCAATTAAGAATCTATATGGCAGAAACAATAAAGCTAGCTGGCCTAGCTCTTTTACAGTCAGCCTTCCATATCCATGGATTCTTTTTCCATGGATTCAACCATCTACGGCTTGAAAATATTTTTAAAATATGTAAATTCCTAAAAACAAATATTGATTTTACCATTTTATATAAAGGGCACCATTTTACTCTGCCATTGTATTTAATAGGACTCGAAAATCCACAGATTTAGGTATCCAGGTGGGATCCTGGAACCAAACCTCAGCAGATACCAAGGGCTCACTGTATTTACCAAAGGGCCACTAGCAAAGGAGGATTTGAGACTATAGGATCAGCATAGACAAAATAGAATCTCTACATGGAACTGCAAACTCAGGAACTTTATTTGGCTAATGAGGAAGATATGCTTTTTTATGGAAAAGACTGGCTCATGGGAACATAATTAACCCATCAGCATCCTTGTAGGCTCAAATGTTCCAGTTTCCTGCATCCGAAGAGGTGTTTTCCCACCATAGACAAAATCATAGATGAAATCATTCTCTTCCAAATGATCAATGCCTCTGAACATCCTTTAGTGTTACAAGCGGTAATACAGATGTCTTAAGCATTACATTATCCTAAAGCAACTTCCCAAAAATAATATGCAAACTGGCTAGCACAAAATGGAAAATAAAATATGACTTCTTCAAAGTCCTCAGCAAAGGCTGGTGGCTTCAAATATAACACATGAAGCCATTGATGCAATAATATTGGTTACGCAGTAATGTTGGTTACACCTCTCTGAAATTTCATATGAGAAATAATGTAACATGATTTCAGCATTAGGGGCAACCAGTTGGTGCTTTCAGACCCAGCTTTGTCACTGCATAGTTTCTCCTGACTTACATGTGCTGAACATAGCCAGCCCTGCCATCAGGCAGAGTGAGGTAGCCACATCAGTTGGCAGATTTTGGATGACATGAACCTACAGAAAACTACAAATATGATATTTCACCATTACATTTTTACTACCAGAAAAGAGGAGAGATGCTAGTGGGATTTTCTCCCTCATTTGCCAAAATCACTAGGGTACTTGAGTTGGGTGGGTGAGTGCAGAATTTGTTGCTTTGTTAGTCCCTTGTTAGTCCCAATTGAGAGAGTCTCGCTGAAACCAAGGGAACTTACATAAATTATAACTAAAGAATTGTATTTACTCTAGTTGGTCCACCTTAGTTGGGACTAACACAGGATTAAGTCCTTAGTTTGAACCTCAGCCATTTTTGTGAAAATAGGCAGTTACATGTCAATCCAGGTTGCTGGTGTGTGTGTGTGTGTGTGTGTGTGTGTGTGTGTGAAAGAGGATGCCATTGTTGCTGTTGATTTCATATTTTAGTTTGCAATATTTGTAGGTCTCTCAGTAGCATAACTCCAAAAAGAAATAAAACAAATAAACAATCTAGTAACAGTACATACTAAACACATATATACTCATGCAGCATAAAAATGCCACAGAGAATAAAAACAGTTTAAAGAAATAACAGACTAAGGTGTTATGCACAAATTTCAGCACTTACTAGTGAATGAACGTATTGTATTATACATGTGAAAAAACTAGGTGAGACATCAAAAATCCTTACTGTGTTATCCAGTGGCATACATTTCCTGACATTCTTCAAAGACTACACATATCGTCTCAGCAATTTGTAAAATACTCTCTGTATGTTATCCATTTAAACACATTCTCCATTATGACTGGTAAACACACACAGCAGATGTAATTTATGTATATGTTCTTTTAAATTCACATTGACTGTAATAACCCCTCCCCCCATTAAATGAAGCATATGCTATTTCTCAGAGCAATAGTAATAACAATCTCAATCCTAAAGCTTTCAATGCCAGCAAATAAGAACATTGAGTGTGTCAGACCAACAGCTAAAATGCCAGTTTGTCAGTGTGTTGCACTCTCATTTCTATTTACGAGGTAGCTTATTAACTACAGCAAAGTCTTCTGCAGTTCTGTTAACTTGCAGAAGGCTCCCCCTCAAGACTACAATTGGTCACATTGAAAAGTTATAGATGTGTTTTCCCTAGCTGCTGCTAGAATATTCTTTTTTTTAACCTAGATTCTAAAGAGAATAACTTTATTCATATTGCCTCTGTATGCAGTCTTCTTTACCCCATCAATCAGGGTTTTCTGAGCAATGGTTATACATTTGGGTCCCACCCTGCCCTATCATCTGTATCCCAGATCATTCCCAAAGTATCTTGGACCATCTGGGATAGTGTCTCTGTCTACTTTGTATGTGTGTGGGAGGAGTTGCTAAGGGATTACTGCTGCACAGGGCATCTTCATCCAGGGGGCCTTGGGTATTGGAATCATCCATGTTGGTAGCGCAGTTGTTCAAGGCAAACTGTTCACTCTCATGACACACTAGTATGCCGTGTCCTACTGTCTGGAATGAGTAGCATATGTAAATGAGAGAGAATGAATGAATGAGAGAGAAAGAGAAAGAGACTGGTTCTGCTTTTCAAAGTTAGAATTATGAACCTTTTTTTATATATAATACTGATTAAAAAATGGTGAGTCCCTTTGGGAATGAATTTTTGATTTTAAGGTTAAGCCAATATTAATGAAATAAAATAAAATAAAGTCAAGTGAATCAAATGGCCCAGAGCATCACAACCACAGTCAATTCCAAGGCTGTTTTGGTTACAAAATGAGCAACCGACTAATTGTGTAAATGCTGTTAATTAGCTGTGCAGAGCCCCTAACCGGGCTTTCCCCTGTAACTAATAAGAAATCAATTAGCTAATGAAGTGGCCATTAAATGCTATGCTAATCTTTGCCAGGGTATTTTTTTTAATGTTTCTCCCTTTTTTCCCCTTTTCTTTATGATCCTTCCTAATTGCCACTGCCATACGGAGCTCACAGCTTTCAGCATGTCTAATGAAACATCATTATATCATAACTGGCATTCTTGGAAGAGTTAGTGGCAAATCTGCTTCCCAATTATTTTTAATTGCCAGACATACTCATAACTGGGCCTTTTACCAATCAGTTCAGAGCCTTGCACTGTCATGTAATATACACACAAAGATAGTGTTTGCCTTTCCTTGCATATAAAGGCTGGCTGTAGTATTGCCCACAATGAAGAATGTGTATTGCAACCCAAACAAGAAACTGAAGCAATTGCCTCTTCTGCTGCCTTTGATTGGAGACTGCCCAGACGCAGACACATTGCCTTCCCACTGGGCAGTTATAACCAGACAAATCTCAGCCTAGAAATGTTACTACACAATATCAGTGATTTTAAACAGCAAGAATTTATAAATGGGTTGTGGGATGTTTACTTTTGCATGGGGGTGATGGTATTCGTAAAGGAATACAGCAGACTGGCAACATGCAGGTTTGCATTCTCAGGTTCAGTTATTTGTTTAATCTTCTGTTTTAACTCTCTTTCTCCAATGTCTCACCTCTTTGCCACTGTGCTCCCCCCTTCACTCATTTCTCTCCAATAGTTTTTGCTACCCCTTAGTACTGCAATTTTAAAAAATTCTAACACATAATATTTAGATGGATAGGGAGTCTCTTTTTGTTTTTGGCTTTTATACATAGGATGGTTTTTTATACAGGCCATTCAAAAGCTCGAGGAATCTTCATTTGTCCACTAGATTTTATTGTGTATTTCTCTTTGGACACTTGTTTAAAGAAATTTGACATATTACATACGCTACTGGAATGACATGACCTGAAAATTGAAACTGCATAAAATACTGCAAGGGGGAGGGGTAGTCTAAGGGCTGGGTTCTGCTTCAGAAATATTGTTTGGTCCCACCATCCAGTGATGAATATGGCTGAAGGCAAAAGGGTAGGAATAAAAATACAGGTGAGCTTTAACTGAAAGATCTCATGTCAATAGCCAAGTCTTTAGGAGGAGGATTTCAACTTTGCAAAATGGGGGAGGGGAGCCCTCAGAAAAGTTGGGAATCTATTAATAATGTCCTGGGGTGAGGAAAATTACCAAATTGTGGTGTCATGGCTCCCTGGAGGACCAGATTTGGACCCCTTGGGGTGCAATGAGGCAATTTTCTTGGGGGACCAATGACAAAAATTGGAGCAAGAAGAAGGTCTCTATAAAAGAAGTTTTTGTGAGGGTGAAGTCATAAGTATGGACAAAAAAATGCCCACCCCCAATTAATGCATTTTGATTTAAAAACTATATTACAAAGCTTCCAAAAAAGCAAATCAATTTAAAATACAATATTTTCTGTATGCAAATAATTGAATAAACTAATTAAACAATAAAATTAAAATTAAAAGCAATATTTTGTAAGCCATCCTCCTTTTGTGGTTGGAAATGAAATCCTTGAAATAAATAAAAACTGTCCAATGTGTCCTGATATCTCAGCAAACATATGGGAAAGATGTCTGCTTGAAACACCTTCAGATATGTTACTTTCAAAAGCCAAGATTAGTAAATTTGCTTTCTCTGATGGAGTGTTGAAAGCCTCTGTGATGTCCACACAGACATCAAAGTTGCAAATGATTTTTTTGCACACAGCTGTAGATGCACCAAAAGGGAATCCTGCAACATTCAAAATAAATTTGCACATAAAGGCTTTCTGGTACATGTTTGTAGAATTCACAGACATAGCCATGTTAGTCTATAGAATCAGTATGTAGAGAGATCTTGTAGCACCTTTGAGTGAAAGAAAGAAGTTGGCAGTATAAGCTTTTGTAGACTTCAGTCTGTTTGTACATGTTTGCTTGCTTGCTTGCTTATTTGTTTCATTTATATGCCTCCTTTCTCTCGGAATGAGCCCCAAGGCAGCTTCCAGAAATGAAAAACTAAACATGTTTACAATAAAATAAAATAAAATAAAACCATTTAAAATCCACACATTAAACACTATAAAATATTTTAAAGCTATACAAAAGTTTTAAAAGAGATAAAAGACATCTTAGAAAGTTTGTGAAATGTTATGGTTGGGATTTTGCAAGATTTTACCCTAACTTTTTTCTTTGGCTGTGTAAACTGTATTTCTAAATGTTCAACCTCAATGCTAGAGTCCCAATATTTCTAGCATTGTAGTAACCTAAAGCTTCACTTGAGCACTTAGAAATACAGTCCAGTATTCTACATGACCTTTTTGCTATGTAGCTAAATTAGGGCCTTTGCAGACTGCCAAAAATAGTGCACATTAAATTGAGGCAGTGCCCTGGCTCAGTGCTAGGGAATCATGGGAACTGTAATTTATTGTGGCACCAGAGCTCTCTCACAAAGAAGGTTCAATGTCCCAGAAAAAAATACAGTTCCCATGATTCCCTAGCACTGAGCCAGGGCAGTGCCTCAATTTAATGTGCACTATTTCTGGCAGTCTGCTTAGGCCTATAGTAACTGAGCTAAAAGTTACATACCTAAATAAAGGGGGGTTGCAGACTGTCAGAAATAGTGTGAATTCAGTCCACTTTTAGGGTTAGGGTTAAGGTTAGGGAATCATGGGGACTGTATTTTATTGTGGCACTAGAGTTCTCTGACAAAGAAGGTTCAATGTCTCAGAAAAATAACAATTCCCATGATTCCCTAGCACTAACCCTAACCCTAAAAGTGGACTGAATTCACACTATTTTTGACAGTCTGCAACCCCCCAAAGTCTTCTACACTGATCTCCAATGCTGACTTACTAGGCACTTGCTGCTGTGAAAACTCAACTTTCTATACCCCTATGGACAGGACAACAACCCCCCCATCGCTCACAGCAGCTGCTGCCCAGTAAGTCAGGATTAGGGGACTTTCATAATACCTAGATATTTCCGTTGTTTCTCTTAATGTTGTTGTTGCTGTTGTTGTGTGCCTTCAAGTCATTTCAAACTTTATAGAGCCCTTAAGATGACCTTATCACAAGGTTTTCTTAGCAAGTTTCTTCAAAGGGGGGTTGCTATTGCCATCCTCTGAAGCTGAGAGAGTATGACGTGCCCAGGATTGCCCAGTGGGTTCCATGGCTGAGTAGGGATTTGAACCCTGGTCTCCAGAGTCATAGTCCAATGCTCAAACCACTATACCATGCTGGCTCTCCTACACTATTGAATACATAGGGAACGTGACTACGAACAAGTTATGAATGCATAACTCCTAGGTCATACAATCTGAAACTGCAAACATGAATTCCAGGCACAGTTTAGGCATCTCAAAACAAACACCAGGCAAAATTAACAAGGGAATGCAAAAGCACAAAATCTAAAGTCCTAGGTAGGAATGGATGTCAATATCCCACTCTTTGCAATGCTAGAAATTTGGGGAACAAAGAAAAAATCATTTAGTGGGTAAAAATTCTTATTTTTGAGGGAAACGCCCTCAGTTTCTCCTGACTCCATAGCTACACCCCTGGCTCTAGGAATTTCTCTAGCATGTTTAACTAAAATAAATAGAAGTTATGTAAGAGAAGAACCAAAACAATTGAAATGATTTCACCCGTTAGCCACAATTTTTACATCATGATCACTGTGCATAATGGGCGACCATTCTCATTCTCTACACCTTAAAAAAAAACACAAAAACCTTGTTTTGCAGAACTGAAACAGTCACCCTAGGTCAGTTTATATAGCTGCATAGGCATTCATCTCAAGCTTCTGAGTTCCATCGGGTTTTTTTTCTAGAGAGGTTTCCAGTGGTGCATTCTCCCAAAAAGGTGCCTGCAGGCATCATTTCAAAAATTGATGTTTCTAAATAAATTGTAAACATTTAATTAATATAAAAGGGTGAACTGTGGTAAAGAAGAAAGCAAAAACAATTGAAGATCAGCATAAAATAACTCTACCCTGACTTCAGTTCTTATTATAGCTATTATGAATGGTATGTCATCTAAGAGCCAGCATGGTGAGAATTGGACTATGACTCTGGAGACCAGTGTTTGAATCTCCACTCGACCATGGAAAACCAGTGGATGAAATTGGGCAAGTCACCATCTCTCAGAGGAAGACAAAGGCAAACTCCCTCTGAATAAATCTTGCCAGGAAAACCTTGTGATTGGGTGGCCATACATTGGAAATGACTTAAGTGCACACAACAACATGTAGCCATAAGTCAATAGGTGACCTGAAGGCATTCACACACACACACACACACACAGCCAATCTGGTGTAGTAGACAGAATGCTAAGTTGAAATAAATGTCTTCATAGGAAATATGTCCTGCAGTGCATAATAGAATCGACTTCTTGGCTAACAGGTTTGCACCACAATCCTAAACATGCCTATCTAGAAGTCAACACTTCAAGGTAAAAGCAGCAGTTTGAAATATGTGTTTTCATATATGTGTTTCATATCCCCTTTAGTTTAGCCTTGTTCAGATTTACTCCTGGGTAAATGGCATAGAAAATTATTGCTTTAGGCAAGCCCTTATAGCCTAGGGGAGCCCCTGAAATAATTTTCAGTTCTCAGAGAATCATTGAATAATATATATATATATGGTGTAGTGCTTTGAGTGTTGAACTGCGACTCTGGAGATGAAGGTTTGATTCCCATCTTGAAGATAAGAACCCACTGGGTGAACTTGAACCAGTCACACACTCTCAGCCTCAAAAAATGGCAACTCTCCTCTGAAGAAACCTGTCCAGAAAACCCTAGGATAAGTTTGCCTTAGGGTCGCCATAAGTCAGAAATGGCTTGGAGGCCCACAATAACAAAACAACCTCAAAAAAAAAAGTTTGTTTCTCCTCTAGTTATGATCTCTCATGGAACCCTTAGTGACATCTCATGGACCCTTGGCTGAGAAACCTGCTTTATACCTCCAATGTTAGATCTGAATTCAGGTCAACTGGACTGAAGCCTCTACTCAGCCATCTTGTGGGTGGTCCTGATCATAGGAATCATTCTCCTTATGATTCCCCCATACATAAAATGAGGGATATTAACAACCAACCTAATGGGGTTGCTCTGAAGTTTGATGGGCTAGCTGCTGCAAAGTACTTTGCATGCTAAAAGCAGAGATGATAAAAAAAATGGTTACATATTTTTTTCAAATGGTACAGTTTCCCATAATCACTCTTCTATAATTACAATACATTATAAACAAAGAGAAACAGATGATAAGGAGCACTGAAGTTCTGCAGTGTTAAAAAGGGTACCCACAGCCAACATCCTATTCTTAACATACTTCTGATGAAGAAATCGCTTATAAATTGTGAATGCAAATAAAGTTCTGTGCTAGAGTAGGTTCAGATCAGGCAAGATTCAAGTTCTTTCTCTTACTCTCTTTTTAGCACATAGTACTTAGGACATCTGTGCTCTCTCTCTCTCTGCGTGTGTCTGCATGTGCATGTGAGGGTTGTTTTTTTTAAAGAATGTTTTCAAAGGAAATTCTGTTTTGGATGAAATGCAAATTGAATTGGTTAATTCTGCACCCCTGTTTTCAGGAAATCTGCCACTAGCAGCTGCCACTGTTTCAGATGTCAGGAGGATGCAAATGCACTGTGACATTTTGTTCATTAAATAAACAAACCAGGTTCATGGTAACCACATTAGGTAGAAAGCCCCATCAATTCTTGTACATTTTGTTCACGCGATGGGACGTGACAATTGTTTCTTAGCTTCACAAGCATTGTATTGAAGAACAAAAGAGAGAAAAGAAAACATATACTACATGGCAAGTGCAACAACTGTTAGCATACAATCCAGGAAGCTGATTTGGATTAATGAGATGTATAACTTTTTGCCCAAGGCTACTTATAACAAATATGGCTACAAACATGGCTGCTGGGGGGAAACAGGCAATGTCATTCATTTTGCCCCAAATAAGGCTTTGATATTGTTTATTTGGCTGGTCTGAGATTTCTCTGAGAATGATAACATAAAAAATCACTGAGGAAATATAATTATCATTGTTATTTATAAGGGTCCTACGTGCTAAGGTAATAAAGTTATAGGATGAGCCTTAGCAACCAGTAACACAAACTATTCACAGTAGAATGACATTGTTCATATGTTGACTTCAAGTCATTTCCAACTTATGGTGACCCCAAAGTGAACCTATTGTGGAGTTTTCTTGGCAAGATTTGTTCAGAAGTAGTTTACCATTGTTTTTCTTTGAGGATGAGAGACTATAACCTGCCCAAAGTCACCCAGTGGGTTTCCATTGTTGAGTAGTGATTCAAACCTTGGTTGGATCAACACCCTAGTACAACACCCAAATCCCTGCATCATTATTTAAGAATATTATTTTCATTTCTAATTTATGGCAACCCTATTAAGAGGTTTTCTTGGCAAAAATTGTCCAGAAGGGGTTTGCCATTGCCTTCCCCTGAGGCTGAGAGCATGTGACTTATCCAAGGTCACTCTGTGGATTTCCATGGCTGAGCAGGAATTCAGACTCTGTTCTTCTAGTGTCCTAGTCCAATATTCAATCACTACATTGTGCTGGCTCTCATACATGTATTTATGAATATGAATATGTCCCACTAAGCGCATAGTCCCAGATAAATAGATATGAGATTTCTAATCTTAACCAGATGTTCCACTCACCTTTCAGCTTTGCTTATATATATATATATATATATACACACACACACACACACACACACATGTCCTTCCCCATTTGCGGACTTGCCATCCACAGTTTTGATCCTTCACGGATGGCAAGCCAGGAGAGACAAAACGCATGGCCATTATAATATCCAAGATATAAGCCACCAAAAATTCTACCAGCACAATCTACAATTTATGGAAGTCAGTAGGTCAAGTCCCATTGAGAACAGGGGTTACACCCAACATTTCCCAATATTTCCAAAGTAGTCCCTGCCTCCTTCATAATCATGTACCTCACATGAGGACAATGATGCATCTGAAGAAGAAAAGTTTCTGTTCTTTTGGAAGCTCTCCACAGAAGAGGAATCCTGGAAAATCAGAGATCTTGTTTATATGGAAAACATCCATCTGAACAGAAAGTTCTGTTGGTGACCTGTTGCTTTCATGAATGATGACTAAACTGAAATTATCATACACAAAAGAGCTCTAAGCTCATTCAGAGTTTTATGGGACTGGGTTTACACCTCCTTCTTCTTGTAAAGTGGGTTAAGATGAAAGTATCCAATCTGCACAATTGATTATTCTCTTATGTCCCCACCCCCAGTCTCATCTATTATTGAGGTATGGGATAAGTCATACCCTCCAAATGTCCTAATGTGGCAGGAAGAGTCCCAATTAATCCTCTGCTTTCCCACTTTTTAAGCTGCCTTTGTCCTCAACTTACCCCAGTTGCTGCAAGCTGAGTTCAAAGTGCAAAAGTACTTTGCATTCAATTCAAAAGGGGAAAGAGGAAAGGAGGGGCCAAATTTTGCTCTTCCCAGTAGGTTCAGGCAAAACCAAACCACTACAACCTCTTCTAACTTGTCTGTTGCCCTTCATTAATAATGTTTAGCAACTTGACCACACACTGGTGTTGCTTGGCCAAACATGTCCCAGTTTTCATCTGTAAATTTTTAGAGAGGCAACAGATGTGGTGCAACAGAGCCCACCTTACAGGTTTCAGTTGGGAACAAGAGTTCTTTTGGTCCAGTGATCCAGCACATTTAGTGTTGTAGCTGCAAGCAAAGACTTGAATGAATGAAGTATCCATCAAATATGAATTGCCACATGAAGAATTGCATATTAGTTGACATCATCTCAATCATAGTGAAAATAGTAGACACATTTACATGAGAGAAACGCCTTTTATGAATTCCCATTCAAGTTGGTGCTTCAGTATTATAAGAAAAGAGTGATATGAATCCCAAGCATCTTCCATTCAGATTGCCTCTTGTATGAACTACCTTCTCAACATTTTATTACATTTTTATCCTTCCTTCCCATTAAAAAATAGTGCTCAACATGGGTAACAAACATAATTAAAGACAGAATAAAATCACTAGAGATTACATGGATATTGCAGGAGAAGAGTTATGCCACTACTCCATTAAGCTACTGCAGTGCTCTCCAAAAGCGAATGCATGAATTGGGGGCATGTTCTGAGTAATGAAGCATTGAGAAATTAAGTGATATGCATGCATGTACGAGCCTGCGCTGTGATGTGAATTTGTTGTTTTTTTAATCCATGATGGGGAAGGGCTTTTTAAAGGTAAGGGTTTGGGATTTTAAAGGGTAACTATTTGATGAAAAATTAGGAATACTGCCTCTTATTTTAGTTTGGAATATTTTTGAATGGTGAGGAATTTACAGACAATACCACCAATCTTAGAGAGATGTGGTGGCTCAGACATTAAGATGCCAATTCTGATTATCATAAGATTGGAAGGTTGACAGCTTGAGGCTGAGTGCTGCATGATGGGGTGAGCGCCTGTTACTAGTCCCAGCTTCTGCCAATTTAGCAGTTCAAAAGCATGCAAATGCAAGTAGATAAATAGGTACCACTTCGGTGGGAAAGTAGCAGTGTTTGGTGCAGTCACGCTGGCCACATGACCACCAGATTTGTCTTTGGACAATGCTGGCTCTTTGGTTTAGCAACAGAAATGAGTACTGCCCCCTACAGTCAGTTATGACTAGACATTCATATCAAGGAACTACCTTTACCTTTACCCTTTATCACCAATCTTACCAAAGAACAAGAAATTCTGGAATCATTACTCAACTTGTCTTCCTTTTGTTACCTTTAGTCAGCCAATTGTAATAAAATATTGAACCATTTAGTATAGAAGAGTATAACATGTAATTTTTGACTACTGAAAAAAAAAAAAAGAATTTTGATACAAGTATAATGTCCAAACCCCTTTTTGTGTCTCCAAAGCACCTAGAACTCCCTTAACTAAAAGCCTCTGCACTCTGTTAAAATAGATAAATAAACTTGGCAAAATCATGCCAAAATACTGCCTAGAATAGAACTTTCCCTGAAAATTCCTAGAACCCTTCAAACTGGCTAAGAATTGGTCTAAAATTGGAAATAAGAACCAGAACTATAGCTCAGATCACTTTCAGAAGCTATTTTGGGCTGATTTTTGGTACCAAAGTGTGGTTTAGCCTGCAAAGGACGTAAGCTGAAAATTGGCCTTTGTCAAAGTTGTCCATCCCAGGTGTAATAATATCATGAAATAAAATATACCTGCCATAATCTTACAGCACTCTGTTATAATTTATAGACCAAATAAATAAAAGTGCCAGAGAATTTCCTAAATACATGCCACCTGTCATGTTGTGAATATTCCAACTAGGCATTCAGAATAACTAGAAACAAAACAAATCCTAAACTCCACCAGCAATGTATTTAAAATGGCTCTATGTGCAGGTGCTAAGAAGCTAAAACTATCTGAGCTGCCAATTAGATATTTTTCTTTTAATTAATTAGATAAAAATATAAATGTTAAATATAAATAAATGTGCATATTACCAATGCCTTAATGTTGGTGCCCTTTTCAGATACTAAAGCAATTTGCAACAAAACTTTCACACACTGTAAAACAAAAGCTTTCTTAATTTTTTTAAAAAAACAATTCTTTTCTTTCTAATTACCTTTTGCAGCAGAATACCCAAACCAAAATACATTTAAACCATTGATGTGTGCTCTTTACCTCTTAGTCCCAACAATTGTCAACAGAAACTTTAGGGAGGAAACCTATTGATTTAAAAAGCCAATAAAGTAACATAATGTAAATAATGTTAACACTTTCCATCTTTTGCACAGGGGAGGAGAATGGCTGTCTTATGCTGCAAGATAACACTACCAGAATTTTGTAAACAGAAAAAAGAGTGGGGGAAGGAGGAGGAGAAAATGCAATACAGGTAAACCTGCCAGTTCCTCCCAGCATGTAAGGTAACCAGAATCATGAAAGCGGCTTTTTGCTGATGTTCTCTTTCATTGAAGATTAAGCCCCCATTTGTTTTCCAGCATTTGATGTATCATTCCTAATGATCCTCTAGACTCAGAACCAAAGTTGTCTTTCTGACAGCGAGTGCCAAGAGTGATTACACACACTATGCCAGAGATCCTCACCCTGATCCAGCTTTTTTTTTTTTTTTGGAATCCAATCATTGTCAAGACAGACAGGAGGTTAGACTGCCAACAGCCAAGGGCAGCATCACAGCCAAACACCTCCCTGCATCCTTTCACTTAAAATAGCTCTACAGAGGCAAATCATATATCAGAAAAATCTATTTCTCCATAATAACACCTGACAAACAAAAATGGCATGTTTACATAATTACAGCTTGGTTTCCCTGTCCCCAACTTCTCGGCTTTGTTCTGCAATGACTTTATAGTGCATACTATATTTTAAAAATGGGATTATCTGACTGTGGATCAATATGTAAAATAGCACAGTACTCTATAGCATACACATCATATGTAGAAAACACACTTTTCGGGATATTGTTAATGTGGAGCTCTCATTGTTCCTGCATTTTGGAGCTTCCTCTGTGACTGCTTCTGTTGTATAAACAATTCATTAAAAGTTAATTAAAAGGTGAGGTTCAAAATGCCGTTTCCTTTAGCTAATCCTCCAAAGACAGCTCAGTATGGCAGAAACATATCTATCGGGCTGTTATTAGAAAACAAAAGGGCAAATTGTCTAATTAAGAGGTTGGTGTTTACAGCAGAGAGGTTTTCTGGCTGGCAAGACTGAATTCAAATTAATGTTCAGGCAGTTTAGCTTTCCATTGCCTAAATTGTTCACAAAGAAAATTGGGTCATTCCCCAGTGAGACCTTTTCAAATAGCAGAATTCTCCTGTAGCCTTAATCATCTTTTAGCTTATTCACATTAAGCACCCATTTGTCAGATCTCCAAGTCATTCAAGTGGTCTTTATTTGCTCAAATATTTATACTGGCTTTAAAATGGGAACAATACTATTTAGAATTCAGAGAGATTTAGAAGGCAGTGTTTTGGACTTGAAATGGTTTCAAGATGCATCTCAACCTACCTCTCTTTGTGCATTTGAATGACATAGCAAAATGCAGGCAAGGGAAAATAGAGTGAAAATCTTCTTCATGGTCACATTGGAAATACAGGGAGAGGGTATGAGCCTAAAGCTAATGCAGTTTCATTCTCGATACACTAAACTATTCTTAATGTGACATAAATTGTCACTCTGTGCCTTTGGTCAAATCTGAGCCTGGAATATTGTTGGGGTACTACACCAGTGTAAAAAAAAGTTTGCAGAAATGTTTGTGCTTTCTAAGAGCTCCATCATGCTGCCAAAAATTCAACAGCCCTTTCTCTCAGTTTTGACTTGGTGGGTGGGGAGTTGGATGGCTTTTTTTAATGGGTGAGATCAAGCCCTTGGTACCCATTTTTCAATCAGCTGTGCAATTGCGTAGATTTACAATGTAAGTCCTAAGTAGAGTAGACCCATTGTAACCCATTGTGTCAATGGGATTTGTCTATGTATTGACAACAATGGATTCAGTGGCTTTACTTGATTTAGGACTAACTCACAGGATTCAGACCCAAACTGGCATATATTTATACTACCATTATATGCCATTGTATTTGCCATTTCTATGTGTGGTTGTGAAAGCTGGACAGTGAAAAAAGCTGATGGGGAAAAAAACTCGTGTTGATGTGGTGCTGGAGAAGAGTTCTTAGAATACCATGGGTTGCTAAAAAGATCAATAAGTGGGTCCTAGAGCAGATTAGGTCCAAACTCTCACTAGATGCAAAGATGACTAAACTGAGGTTGTCATATTTTTGCTATATCATGAGGAGAAAGGGTTCACTTAGAAAAGACAATAATGCTTGATAAAGCTGAGAGCAATAGGAAAATAGGAGGATCACATTCCAGATGGCTAGACTCAATCATAGAAGCCAGTGCCATGAATCTGCAAGAGCTGAGGACAGCAGTTGAGGATAGGGTGACTTGGAAGTCTCTCATCCATAGGGTTACCATAGTCAAAGTCAACTTGAGGGAAGTTGACAACAACACACAAAAAATGTGTACTGGAACTTAGACATACTCTCTCACTCAACAGAAACCAAGCAATGATAGTAAAGAACTATGCAAATTAAATTGTTTATGAAAAGAACAGCTACCTTAATAATTGTAGCCAGCAATTTCAAAACTGTGTCCTAAAACGTAACATAATTTCACTATACATGCAGACAATATAAAACCATAGTCCATGGTTATAAGCACAGTGAATTTATACAGGGCTCAGTTAGGGATACTACTTGGTACACACTGAAAGGGAACCAAAGCAACTGTGTGGTCTGGATTAATGTGAGAACAACATTACTTCAGATTTTACACGTCCTGTAACTGTATAATGCAGTTCTCAATTAAAAAGAAAGATACTAAAATATATATGAAAATGCACATTTTAGAATTACATGTTTTGAGAGAAAGTATATTTAAAATGCATGCTTTAGAATAAAATTTGTTTTGAAGTGTTTATTTTTGTCCAAATGTATATTCAAATACATGTTTAAATACAAATGTTCACATGGGTTTTAAAATGAGCTGTTATGCAGAAACAGTGTAAAACAGACTTATGGATTGTCATATGAAAAACCATGAAGATCAGAAATGATTGACTGATTGATCTACCCATCCCCAGGTGCAATGTAAAAGAATGTTTTATCTCTGAATAGGTTATACTGAATAGTACAGGAAAAGGATGGCATATGCCATTGTCTTAGGACTTGATTCCAAGGCACAAACCAATCCTACCTAGCTTCATTCATGGGTGGAAAAGCTGGCCAGTTTTTATATCAAAGTTTGATTTTTTAAAAAAACTAAATGAAAATTTCACTCATTACTAGGGGATGGGCTGTTGATTCTCCAACTTGCAAATTTTGATAAATTCTGATTTTTAAAAAATACACAAAACAGATTTCTTACCCATTTGTAGTTCAGCTGGAAGTAAATCTCATTACGTGGCGCTTACTTTTTGTTTGCTTGAGAATGCAGCCTTTGTATTTTTTTTTATGTCATTCATAAAAATGGCATGTTGACCTAACTATTCTTTGCCATAGTCTTTCACAACCACACAACTGGCGCCCTGGTAGTAAAGTGGGTAAATGCCAGTACTGCAACCTCTCACAGTCACAAGATTGTGAGTTCAGTCCTGCAGGGCTCCAGGATCAACTCAACCTTGCATCCATCTGTAGGTTGTTAAAATGAGTACCCAGCTTGTTGGGGGCAATTAGATTACACACTGTAAACCACTGAGGGAATGCTTAAGTGCACTGAGGGAATGCTGATAAGTGGTATAGAAATGTAGGAGCTTATCACATTAATTAAAAAGCATTTTACCTTTTCCCGGCTTCAGTCTTCTTCTGGGATACACCCAGACATTATCACATGTAAGTCGTTGCCAATTTTGCCACAGATTCAGCCCGGATTCCGACTTCTACAATTTGCCAGCTGAACGTGGCTTCGGCCCACGTCTGACCTGGGCTGAATTTCACCGGCAGCATCACGGCAAATTTGCCAGTGACTTACATGTGACATCCAGGTGTATCCCAGAAGAAGATTGAAGCTGGAGAAAGGTAAAACACTTTTTAAATAATGCAATCAGCTCTGTAATTGTTATTGCTATTTTCTTAACATTGCTCCTTTCTCATTTCAATTCCTTCTGCTTTGCAGAATCTAGAACTATAGGCTATCTATAACCAGACCTGAAAACCATCTCCCATTTCAGTGTATGTTCAGAAAAGAACAAAAATTCCACTCCTACTCCCAGGGCATGGACTGGGATGAACCAGAAACAATGTGGTTGGAAAATATGTGCCATGTCATAAAGGTGTTCATAGGGGCCCCTCCACAGAAGGCATGGAGACCACAACAGAGACAATCTTTCCATAGATCTGGCCTGACAAACCAACTTAAAAATCCTTTCTAATTTTTGGAACACAGAATGCCCCAAATTTCATGTTGCTAAGAATAAAACATAACAAAGAACCAAAAATAGTTTACTGTGCATATGGATGTCATGTGGGCTATACTTTTCTGTTGTTGTTTTTTTTTTTCTTGCTTGTGAATAGTCTTCAAAACATGTCAGAAAAACAGTGCCACAGATCGGATGAGTAAGTGGTGTTTTAAAGTTTTGCATTGCACTTATTCATTTTCTTGGTACAGGCTGTATTAGCTTCACACAATTCATTTGGTTTATATTTGCAGAGTGATCATTTGAAACATTGGCCATCAGTCAACCTACTCACTCACCCACCCACCCAATTATCCAGAAGAAACAGTCAATGGATATGAAGATAACTTCCTTGCATACCAACTTCCGAGACTGCTTAACCTGAATAACTTGACCAAGATCACATGTTCTTTTCCTTGTTTCCAAAATGAAGATGTCACAGAAAGAGTTTCAGCATTATTGATTTGAAACATTTTTAAATAAACAAGTGGGAGAGTCCACATAAGTGAATGATCTTGTAAATAAAACTTGGATTTATGTTACAGTTAAACCTCACTGTTTGCTAGAAATAGTTACCATTTATTTTCAGAAAATTTACAATAATCTGTATGTCAAAACAAAAATTCAAAAGCAAACAAACAAAAATAAAATAAAATAAAAATAAACACAGAAGGTTAGTCTAGAACCCTTATCTCTGAAATGCCATGTTCCTATGTGCAGGAAATTGCTTTATATAGAGAAGCATCAATCACACAAGTAACTGTCAAGTAATAAAGTGGGTAGTTACTGGTGGTTTCCATGTTAGGAGAGTGATGAAGTGATTTCAGGTTTTAGTCCAAAATGTAATAGAATGATCCAAGGTGCTGAACTTATTTGGAGGAAAGGCTTCAGCACCTGGGATAGCTTATTTAGAATTAATGTTACAACCTGGAGCAGATTTACCAAGTCACTAACATGGAAGGCACAAGCCATCACTGGATACAGTTGAGAAATGGGTTAGTCACTAAGTCCTGTTTGTGAAAATTAAATCCTTACTCATTTGTGTTGTTCAGTGAGTTGCTTTGGCAAATCACCTTAGCTCTTGGTAGATAAAAACAAAAAAAACTGGATATAATCAATGAATAAACAGGGCAATGCCATTCTGTCTCTGATGTACAAGCCCTAGAAGCCATGCATAGAGGTTGCTGCACAGAGCATATCAGTCCAGATTACGAAGAGAGAGAGAGAGAGAGAGAGAGAGAGCAATGATTCTATCCCATTCCTGCTGTCTCAGCAGTGTGGCCTCTTCAGATTTTGGTCGTCTGCACAGAAAAGCTATAGCATACCAAGACAGGTCACAGTGCTACTGGAAACTGAAAACAGAACTGCATATGCCAAGAGGCAAAATGGTTTAATTTTTATTTTATTTTTTGATAATCCCCCCTTCTCTTTCTATACTTGCTTACATTAGTCAATGAACATGCAAAGAGCATAAAGGAGGCTCCAGATTAGTCCAGTGATGTGCACAGATTGGATCAGGGCCTGTCATCATGATACTTCTCCCCAGTTCACTTGCAGCTACTTTGCATGTTTGAGTGATGTGCCAAGGTGAGCTTGGGAGAGGACTTCAGTTTTTCTGATCTGTTCTGTTTCTTCCTTTCATTTTCATTTTCATTTACTATATTTATTTTACTTACATTTACTATATTTATCTATTTAAGATGCAGTATGTCTGTATTGCATCCCAGCCCACGAGGGGTCCCAAGGCAATGAACAAATCAAAACAATACAAAGATAAAAAGATTTTTAAAACACATTGCAATACTCTTTAAAAACATTTAAAAGTAGTCTAGAAACTATCATAAAATACAGTTTTAAAACAAAGCAATTTCAAACACAGTTTGGCTGCCAGATGGAAATTTAAAAGAGATGGAGCTAGCCTAACTTCCTTATGTAGGACATTCCTACAGAGAAGGACCTGTTACATGTACATACCAATCTAACTTCACAAATCTCAAATTTCCAGCAGGATTATATGGGAGGAAGTGGTCTTTCAGATATCCTGGTCCCAATCAGTATAAATAAAGATAGTACTCTTCAAAATTCAAATTAGTCTTACTGGTAGAACAATGTCCCATACTTGTATTTTCATGTGCATGTGGGTGAAATGAGATCCATACATCTCTTTCTCATATTAGATTGTGTAGTTCTGTGGAAATTTTTTGAGTTGGAACTGCATGACATTGCTGGCCTGTACTTGTGGAATTCACTTTTGAATAGACATGCATAGAATTGTTCTCTAAGGCTATGGTCCTATACTTCTTTGAAAGGAATACAATTCCATTGAACTCAATAAACCTTATGTCTAAGTAGAAGGGCATAGGATTGCATGGTTCCTTGCACTTAAGTCCCATTATAATCAATAGAACTTATGTATGTCAGGACTGATTTTTCACATTGATTTAAATGGGGCTTAAGGGTAACTAATTTAGTTTTGGTCTAACCATTTGTCTTGTTTTTTTCTAACTCCCTTGATGAGCAGCTCAAGAAGAAAATTAATTACAGTCTCTCTTCCTCTCTCTCTCTCCCCTCTTCCTCCCTCTCTTTCCCTAGAATTTTTAATTTCTGTTTTCTTTCTTTCTTTCTTCCTTTACCTAGTAGGAGCCTGATGAAAGTAAATGCAAATTTTACAGTGGTTCTTTCACCCACACCCTCTTTTTAAACTTTTATTTGTTATTTTTAAAAGCCACAGGGTATCTTCTCCTTCACTGCAGCGGGCTTTATGTGTGAAATTCCCAGTCATTGAGGTGATAATATACCCCCTTAATTAGAAGCTGTTTAATGCTCTTGATTTAGCTTTTTAATAGAAGAGTTACAAGCAGTCTTGCTGTGAGCAAAGCAGTATTAAAATCCCTGGCCAGGATAACAGTAAGTGGCCTTTTATTTGCTAAACTAGTTGCAGCTTTCCTTCCTAGACTGGGCTTGCTTTTCACTTTGCAAAAAGGTCTGGGCACCCACCAGGGAGGCAAATACTGAGCACTAGGCAGTGGCTTTCTTTAGGGTAGAATTCAAAGATATAGCCATGTTAGTTTGTAAAATCAGTATATAGAGAGATCTTGTAGCCCTTTGAAACTAACTGAAAAAAGGCTCATGCTGCCAATTTCTTTCTTTCAGTTAGTCTCAAAGGTGCTACAAGATCAGTCTTCCTTTATGGCATCTGTATATCACACTTTACCAAGGCCAGCTCTTTGGATGGGAGAAGTCAAACCTTTTTCTCAAGCGGTCCTCTTTGAGAAGACCTGTCCTGTCTTACTTTTCTTTCACACTGCATGATTATAATGTGTTAGATACTCCTTTAAATTCCATGCCAATGTCCTATGGCTTCTTGGGATTTGTACTTTTACAAAGTAAATAAGAATTCTTTAATGCACTTTCCTAAACTACAGCAAACACTAGCACAGAATTCTAAACTACAAATCCCAGGATGCCATAGGATGGAGCTGAGGCAGTTAAAATGGAATCAATATCCTATAATTATGTAGTGTAAAAGATGGTATTGTTGTGTGCTTTCAAGTCATTTCTGACTTATGGCAACCTTAATAATAGAGCTATAATAATGTAGCGCAATATTCACACTCAGAGACAGAGAGAAAAAGAGAGAGAGGATCAACTGGAGGCTGGTGAATTCTGTGCCAAAAGAGCAGGGACTCTGCTTCAGGTTTTAGGTTGAACTTTAACAGAGCTATCCAAAATCCTATTTCAAAAGCAGGTTCAACACCTTGAATAGATCCCTTAAAGTTCAGATTAAAAGGTGAAAAGGATTCACCATGCTACTACCTTAGAAGCCACCAGCCACCACTATAAGAAATGGAATGGAATTCTCTCTTTGTTTCCATGGTTATCATGAAATATCAGCCTTGTGAATTAGCCACGTCAGTGAACTATAGATTAAAAGGTATTAAACACACTCTGTCTTGCTTTCATGTGCATATAAAATATGGTTTCATGGCTTCAACTCCTACTAAGCAGTAGGAAGTTCCAGACTCTTTCCTTTAGAAGACAGAAAGTACTGGAGCAGTGAATCCAAGTCTTATATAACATTGCTTAATTATCATATATACTGGCTGAGCAGGAAGGAACAAGGAAGCAATCCAACCACACCATTATCAAAGTTTTGGGATGTCTTTTAACTTCCACTAGGTTTATGTTCTCTTCAGCCAGATTTGCTTGCTTGGTTGCTTTTATTTATTTTATATCCCACCTTTCTCCAGCTAACAGCCCTGAAGTGGCTCACATGAAATCAAAAACAAAGTATAGTTATCCCTCCATTTTTGCAGACTTCGTGTCCGCGTCCCTTGCCTATTCGCAGGCAGCAAACAGAGGGGGACAAAATGGGCTCTCACAGGCGCACACTGTCATTCAAACCTATGGGGCTTGAATATTTGCGATTTTCTGTTTTTGTGGGGGGGGTCTGGAACGGATCCCCCACAAAAACGGAGGGGTGACTGTACAATAAAACCTATCTGACATAAATGTTTTTTTAAAACCCATTAAATAAACAGTTCTATTAAAAACACTAAATTATAGCCCTTTAAAACACATAGTAAAAAGATAAAAGCAGAACACACCCCATTAAAACATCCTTCTGCTTCAGTCACTTAAGAGCTGGAGGTCTGCCTAAATAAAAAGAACTATGCCTGCCAGCAAAAAGAGAACAGACAGGGGGATGTTGTTGCTGTGGCTATGGTAGTATTCCTGATGAATAGAGTCAAAGGAAAAAAGTTCTGAGAACAAACTTCATATTAGCTTGTTTCTATCCAGAACAATCAGTTTGATATGTCAGTCTGGGAGAAGTTTTAATGGACCACTTCCCACCCTGCTCTTATTGATTTTTCTCCCCCTCTCAACCTTTTTTAGACCAAAAATATGTTCAGATTATGAATTCAAAGTGCATAATGCTCTCCCCCCCAGTCATTTTCTTGCTCAAAATCCCCCTTTCTCTCCCCCCAGTGTTTTTTCCACCCATGGGGGGGGGGGAGAGAAACAGGATTTAAAAATGATGATGATGATGATGATGATGATGTTTGGAGTCAAAAAATAACTGAAGGGCAAATTGTTAAGCACTCTTCCCACCTGGTGTTTGTTTCCTTGGCTTTGCAGCTCTACAGCTTAGTAACAGAGTTGAGCACTGCCCCCTACATGTGCCTACTTCTAGTTACGAAAAAGGTGAAGTGAAGGATCAGGGGGAGACCCAGCTTCAACTATTATTACTGCAACACACACACTTTTTAAATAAAATAAAATGAGTCTGCCATGAACTCACAAAAAGGCCTTAGAGATGTGTTTTCTCAACATCTGGTATATGGGATTTCCAAGATTGATTTGTCCACAGTGTTCTTGTCAAGAGTGTGCAAAGAGTGTGAATATAGTAAAGCACCAAGCAGGGAAGCTTTTGCCCTCCAGATGCAAAAGGTTCCTAGACTACATCTCCCACAGTCCTTTATCACCTGCTATGCTACTTAGGTCTTCTGGGAACTGAGCTCCATAATATCTGGCTGGGCATTGATTTCCCACTCAGTTTACACATGCTAGGTTTATTATCAGTGAGTATGTATAATTCATGATGACAGTGACAAGGATGAATCAACAGATCAAAATGTCACCACTCTACACCTTTCAATCTATTCCCCTGTACGGTTCTTGTGAAAAGTATAAATGCTAAGGTTCTCAACTAGCTCTCAGCAATTCTGTATACCCAGACCCCTACTATGCTCTGCTGCAGAGCTTGGAAATTTACTTTTAGAAATAATTAGTTACATTTATAGTTCCAAGTCCCTATGAAGTAGGTAGATATTACTGTAGTTCCCATTTTTAAAAGCAGCTCTTTACAATTTCACCAAATTAACTAGAATCTTTACCTATTAGTTACTTTTAAAACATTCAAATGCTACAACTGGCCATTCTGTGGTCAAAACCCACAGTCTACCTTGTAATTACGTCAACACTCACAACAGGCCACCAGCCAAGCCTTGAACAATGTGGCATTCCTCCTTCACCATTTAATGCTGGAATGGGCAAAGTGTGCCCAAGAGCCATTTTGTAGTTGGGAGTTTGAGGCCCAAGTGCCATGTGGCAGAGTAAGTTCCCATCACTAGTCCCAGCTTCTGCCAACCCAGCAGTATGAAAGCATGTAAATGCAAGAAGATAAATAGGTACCACTTTGGTGGGAAGGTAACAACATTCCGTGAGTCATGCTGGCTACATGACCACCAAAGTCATCTTTGGACAATGCTGGCTCTACAGCTTAGTAACAGAGATGAGCACCGCCCCCTACAGTCAGTTACGACTATTCATTAAAGTCAAGGGAAAACTTTACCTTTTATCTATAAGGGTAAAAAATGCCCCCCAGTGCCTTCTATGATGTGTGGTAGCATTTCTAATAAGTCTTGGGCTCCCCTAGGCCAATGTAGGCCTTTGAGAGGCATTTTTTTAAAAAAAATAGAAAGTGAAGAAGATGTGAGTTCGGCTCATTTCTTGTTGCTAAAATGATCTCTCCTGGGCATAAAATGGCTCGGGTGGCCTAAAAACATGGTGAAAATGCCCCCATGCTTACTAGAGGGCATTTGGAGGTTATTCTTATTTTTAAAAAATTGTATGGGTGTGTGTAGCCATCCAAGGTCTGCTGGGTAGTTAACACATCCCCCTAGCCTTCCACAGCTGACCACCCCTAATTCAATGAGACCATAGCCCCACAACTATAACAGTAGGTAACTAAAAAGTTACAACCATATCTCAAAGGGAATGAGGGTATTTCTTGTTATCTTTTTGATATGACATATTGCACACTTTTAAAAAAATGATTTAAAGTAATTATTTCTAATTACTGTAGTTACTTCAAAGCTCTGCTCAGGCACTATTCTGAGAGACTGTTAAATGTTGGGTTTTTCCCCAAGTACAGTTAATATGCTAACAGGTTTATGAGTAAAATTAATTTTTCAATATCTTTGCCTTGTTGGCATTCCCACTGTTGGACTGAACTGTCTGTTCCTCCTCCTGTTTGTTTCAGGACTTGCTTCTTTCATAACTAAGCCCTGGGTATATCCTCCTGTGAAATTCAGGCCACCTCCTGGTAAACTCCTTCTCCGTCATAGCAACCTTTAGAATCTGCCATGTACCAGATGGACATTATTCTATTGTTGAAAGAGAGCGCTGTCAATCTTTGCCATTGATATGAAACAAAAGTTGGGATTATGAAAGTGTATGTGGGTGTGGGTGTTCATGTGTACATACATATGTACATAAATGGGATCACACGCTGGTTAAGCCTTTCCTCTGACAATCTGGCTTTTGTACATTTCTAAAAAGATATACAGCACTCCCCGAGTACACAGGGAATCACAGATGTTGAGGAAATGATATGTGATAACAGTGTACTTTTCAAAATGCAGCACTCCAGTACCATCTTAAAAGAAACTTTCCTTGCTTCATCTCTTCTCTCTTTCTACCCTCACCTCCCCCAACCCCTGCGCTACTCCATCCCCCCTGTTGCCAGTTAAAATGAACTGTCAGAGCCTGGATAAAGATACAAACAGGATTGCATACCTTACCAAGGCTGGAGTGACTGGTAGACTTTGATCTAATTCTATTTGCTGCTTTATGATGCATGGAGCTGTCAGATAAAGAGGTGTTCAAAAAAAAAAATCTGCCTGAGCTGTCAGCCCTGACAAGTCCTGTGATGGATTACAGAGAAAACAAAAGGGTTATCACCTTAACCACAAACATTTATATCTACACCCCCCCCCTCCATAACAGTGCCTCAATCAACATGTAGTTACCAGAGCGCAGGTTGTTGTGACACCCGTAGGAACATAGATAGAGTGACACAGGTTGAAACAACATTTAAAAAGTACAACATGCCTATGTTGCTGCTAATATGATGACGACATGGTGCAGTCATGCCTACTGAGATCAAAGATGAAAGTCGTATGGTTTTCCAAGACATGAAGACTTCCTTGGAAGAAAATAGCTCCTTTTCCTCCCAGCCCCCACCTCCTCACATACCAAAAGTGAACATAGTCAAGAAAAGGAACTTCACTTAAAGAAGACCAGGATTTTATATATGATCATATAATTATTTCATCTGGTAGGATCCTCAGTGGATGTCTGAAATAAAATGAAATGATAAAGCCTGGTGTTGTGTAATTTGAAGAAAAACAATATTATTGATTTCTCTTTTCTTAACAGAAAATGATCTATCCAGCTTATAAGCAGCAAGCTTCATATCTAGCACTTATTTAACTTTTGATGAAAGTCATTATGTCAACCCAAATGGAAGGATATGGTCCTTTCTTATTGATTCATTAAATAGCCACCTGAATGCCATTGAAGGCAAGTTACCTAGCTGGAATAATCAGGAAAAAGAAAGACTTCAGGATTGTTTGAAAGCAACCAGATTTCAGCTATACTTTTCCTTGCACTAGCGATTGGTGGGAATTTAGTTTGGGTTAGGTTTTTTATATCTTCAAAAATTTGCAAATTTGTCCAAAACTTTGATGCAAGGACTCTGAGAATTAAATTTATTTGACCTTGTATTCTATGTTCATGGATTCAACCAACTATGGCTTGAAAATATTAGGGTAGGAAATTCCAAAAACCAAACCTTGTTGTTTGCCATTTTATATCAGGAATGCCATTTTTCTGCACCATTGTATATAATGGGACTTGGGCATCCATGGATTTTGGTATTTACATGGAGTCCAATAGACAGTGAGAGCCCACTGTACCTGTAATGTGGGAGAAGCCACATATAAGCCAGTGTAGTGTAGTGATCCAAATAATGGATTATAGCTCTGGAGCAGGGTTCAAATCACTACTCAGCTATGAAAACCCACTGGGTGACAAGTCACACTCTCTCAGCCTCAAAGGAAGGCAATGGCTATCCCCCAGTGATGAGTTCACCGTAGGATCACCATTAGTCAGAAATGTGAAGATACACAATGACAAGTGTGGGAGAAACCAAAATATAGATTTGATCATCAAGGCTTCAGCTCCCAGAATTCCTGAATACTGACCATACTGGCTTTCACCTCTCAAAGGTGATGTCCAAAACATAACATAATATAACATTTCATTAAAACAGATTATACATTTTTATACTTAATTCCTTACATACACAACATTTCTTGGTATCTCTCTCCCTTCTTACAGATCTTCAGGCTGTCTTGAAAAACTGTCAGCCACTATATTATCTTTAACTTTCATGTACTGAATCGAAATATCAAAATTTTAGAGTATTAGATTTCACCTCAGTAATTTGCCATTGTTATCTTTCATGTGATTCAGCCAATGTAAGGGAGAATGATCTGTTCTTACCATACATTTCCCCCCCCCCCCACAAATATGGTTTTAACTTGTTTAAGGCCTAGACTATGGCCATACAGTCTTTCTCAATAGTGGCCAAATGTTTTTTCCTTCAGTAACAACTTATTACTTAGGAACAACACCAGGTGCAACTGACCATCTTTACCTTCTTGGCTTAGTGCTGCCCCTGTTCCTACACTGGAGGCATCAGTAGTTACAACAAAAGTTTTTGAGTAATAGGAGCCACCAATATGGGTGCAGTAGTCATCAATCATTTCAATTCATTAAATACATTATTACACATTTCCGACCATTGGATTTTAACAGGTTTATCCTTCTTTGTCAAATCTGACAAAGTACTTGCAATAGTACTGAAGTTAGGAATAAACTTCCTATAATATCCTACCAGTCCTAAAAATGATCTGACACTCTTCTTCGAAGTTGGAATCGGCCAATTAATTATAGCTTCAACTTTTGAAGTTTCAGGCTTGATGTTTCCAATTCCTACCACATACCCTAGATACTGGCTTTTTCTTTTTCTAATATGGCATTTAGAACTTTTAACAGTTAAATCACTCTTCTTAAGTCTTTCTAAGACATCTGCTAGGTGTCCCATGTGTTCTTTTCATGAATTACTAAACACCCCAATGGCATCAATATAGGCCACTACACAATGTTATAAACTGTTATAATGTCCACTAAGCATTGGAAAATTGATGAAGTGTTCTTTAAACCAAAAGGTAGTATGGTAAATTCAAACAAACCTACATAAGCCATTTTTGACTGATCCTGTGGACGCATGGGGATTTGCCAATAACCTTTGGTCAAATTGAGAGTAGTAATATACTGAGCCCTACCTGTTTTCTCAATTAACTCTTCAGACCTAGGCATGGGATAAGCATCCACCTGAGTTACTTTGTTAAGTTGCCTATAATCTACACAAAATCAGATAGTATGATCAGGTTTTTTGGCCAGTACTACCGGTGAAACCCAAAGACTTCCCAATGGTCTAATTATCCCCATTTTAAGCATTACCTTTATTTCTTTAGCAATGCTATTAGGCAAATGACCAGTTATTCTACATGGAGAAGTAGCAATAGAGATTAGCGTTTCCAGTTCTAATACAATGGTATACTCTTTTTACTCTACTGGGTAGATTTGAAAAGATGTTTTATATTATTATTATTATTATTATTATTATTATTATTTGTATCCCACCTCTCTGTAAAAACAACTGAGGTGGCTTACAAGATAAAAAAAAATCCCTTCCCTCAATAGCCCACCCTCTTAAAATGCAATTAAACAAACAAAATATAAAAACATAAATAAAAATTACAAATAATAAATAATTTAAAATGGCTAAATGAAAATCAGGGACAGGCTTAACTGTTTTCGGTGGCCGGTTACCTACTCAGGAAAGGCCTGCCAGAAGAGATCCATCTTAACAGCTTTTTTAAAGCTGTTTAGGGTGGTCAAATGACGGATCTCATCTGGCAGGCCATTCCAAAGTCTGGGAGTGATAGCTGAAAAGGTCCTCTGGGCAGTTGCAGATAATCTAGTTTTTATAGGTTGCAATAAGGTCTTCCCTGGCAGGACCTTAGTGTGTGGGATGGATTATACAGAAGGAGATGGTCCTGAAGATAGGTTGAACCCAATCCATTTAGGGCTTTAAAGGTAATAACCAACACCTTGTACTGTGCCCAGAAACTGATAGGCAGCCAGTGAAGTGAAGTCTCTCCTGGTTTTACCTGAGACCAGCCTGGCTGCCATATTCTGTACCAATTGAAGTTTCTGAACTAGGCACAAGGGTAGCCCCATGTAGAGTGCGTTGCAGAAGTTGAGTCGAGAAGTTACCACGGTTGACGTATCAGCTGAAGCTGATAGCAGGCGCTCCTGACCAC
>JAIPUX010001232.1:70981097-70996233 GCA_020142125.1 Phrynosoma platyrhinos | reverse complement strand
GTATGATACTGTTTGCATGTTAGTATGCTACTAAATTTGGAAAGCCGAACCCTTCTTTTTCTTTTGTTTGACATACAGGCAGAGATCCATTGTAGTTGCATAGCGTATATCTATACATGCAGAACTAGGCATTGATTGCGTTGCACAAACTTTCTGTTGAATAGCAACACTGAGTATCTGAATGTACAGACCAATGCATATGAATATGTGCAAGAGCACTACATGCACAATATCATGATGTTGCCTCATTAGAGACTTAAATTCATTGTACAGTCAATGGTACCTCAAGTGTAACTTTGCTCTTACATATTTGAACTGAATGTAGAAGTTCTGCATTGGACAAAAATGCCCAACTGCTTCCATAGGGGTACTAACACTTGTGTAAAATGCCAACAGGATTCCAGCTATTCTTTTCAATGTGTTTGCTGAACAGCCCACTAAACATTGATATCCATGCATTATGAGTATTGCCTGGAATTTGACTCTACTCATAAAGGTAGAGCTGTAAATATTTACAGAAACTTTGATAGTTGATAAACATTTACTCATCAAAAGATGTTTCTAGGTACTCTTTTTCAACTTAAATTTATGGAGAATCTTCTTATTCCCCAATGTAGATTTCATGAAGCAAAGATTATTCCCTTGCCAGACTGAGGGTTTTAGTTTATTTATTATAAAGGACAGGACTCAGAGCAACACCAAAAATAGGTTAACAGCCATTTTCCAACTTTCCAATAAGTAAGAATAAGATTTAATCATTATGAGAGTAGACACACAGAAATCAATGAGACTTAAAATTCATAATGACTAACATATGACCCACTGAATTCATTTGATTTTTCCCTCAGTAGGACTAATTTGGATCCAACCCAATATTCATTTAACAAACCACTGATATTTTATTTATTGTATTTATATCCCACACTTCTCCTGGCACAGGCCCCAAAGCAGCATACAACAGAGATTAAATCATAGTACAACTAAATATTATTTTCAGCTAAAGATTACTAACATGTTTAGAAATCTTAAAATCAAGTATATGATTATAATGTTATAATAATCACTTTGTTGTTGCTGCTGCTGCTGTGTGCTTTCAAGTTGCTTCCAGCTTCTAGAAATCCAAAGGTGAACCTATCATGGGGTTTTCTTGGCAGAATTTGTTTAGAGGGGGTTGTCACTGCCTTCCTCTAAGGCTGAGAAAGTGTGACTTTCCCTAGGTTACCCAGTGGGATTCCATGGCTGAGCTGGCATTCAATCCTTGGATTTGGAGTCCTAGTCTAGCACTAAAAGTACTATAGCACACTGTCCCTCACTCCTCTTTAGTAATGACAAAGTTTGACATTCGCATGTTTTCATATCAGCTTCCTGAAATCTTTAAACCATTCAAGCAGCCAACTCACCAAAATGTTTGAGGCCAGAATGATTCCATGAGTGGAATCCTATGCTGGATGATTTTCTTCAAAACCTGCTTCAGAGGATTGGGAAACCCACTGGAATAAGATTTTGGATGGGCAAAAGGGGAGAGAAATGAAGTTGTGATAGGACCCTGTGGGAAGGAGAGAAATAAAAGGAAGTCCCAGTGCATGCCATTATCACAATGTTAAACCAACAGTCAGTATCAAATGACTGTTTTCTTATGCAAGGAATACATAGTTTTGCCAGTTCCTTCCTGAAATATATCCTACAGGTATTCATTGGCAGTTTCTCATTCAAATACTAATCATGGTTGATACTGCTTAGCTTCCAGGATCAGACAGGATTTGGTGCCTTTAGGATAGTTAGGCCTGTATCATACATATATATAGTTATATTATAAATAACTTTCTTATGGTAAGTCACTTTTATCTGTGGTTATCCTTGCAACCATGAAGGAAATAGCAAAAATAATGGGCATTCCTATTTTCTATCTATGTTTAAAGTGAATTTGACTGAGAAAAAAAAAACTATTAAAGCAAACCTACCTTTAGAATCAGTATATATTGCTTTAGTCAGCTTTGAGAATTATGTCCCACACTAAATTTCAAAAACACCTGTAAAAAAAAAATTACCCTGGGATTTTGGCTCATTCTGGCCAAAGTATTCTGGGACTTATAATGCAAAAAAGTAACTGTTCCAAGCTGTGGTACTAGTCATTCAGTATTGTAGCACTAACAGTAAAAAGCAGGAGAAGAAATTGCATTCAAAAGGGGAACATCTCCAAGGGACATAAATCCAAGGTAACAACACTATTATATCACCATAATTGTTAGATAAATCTGCCTTCAACAATGGCCTATCTGAACTGATTAAGAAAAAAAATATGAGAGAACAACAAGAACAAAAGGATGGGAAAAGTAAGACAGGACAAAGAATATGGACACTCAAAATTTCCTGGGTTGAGGAAAGCCTGCAATGCTCTTAATGTTCTCAATACATCATGTCCCAATTGAGACAAAATCAATTGTCAAATAAAGTCCACACTTGTTATTGAATAACAATTGATTAACAAGGAAAAAAGTTGTTAAGCAAATTGCTCATAAATAAAGACCAAATACCTTTTAACCCACTTCATGATGCTGAGATCGAACTTGTCTCTGGTAGTAATTGATGAGGAGTTGTTGGAACAACAAATAAGATGCTGCTTTCATGTTTCCTAAATGACTCTTTTCCCACCATTGCTTTTCTGATCTATCTTGTCAAAATGTTTATGAACGATTATTGTTGTGTGACTTCCAGGTATTTCTGACTTATAGCAACCCTAAGGTGAACCTATCATGGGGTTTTCTTGGTAAAATTTGTTCAGATAAGGTTTACCATTGCCTCCTCTGACCCTGATAGCATGTAATTTGCCTATCCAGTGGGTTTCATGGCTCAGTGGGGAATCAAAGTCTGCAAAGTCACAGAAGATTATCGCATAACCAAATAATGTAACTTATCCCCGACAAGATACAGTCACATTTCGGATTAATAGCTGATTTTATCACATTTAAATCGCTGCCACAGCTACCAGGCAACTGCAACTAAGCTGCATCCTGTGTCCCAGCCATGCTTAACTGGATGCTTTTCCAAAACAGGAGCTTGTCATTTTGGGTATCACATTTAAATTGCTGCCGCTGCTGCCAGACGACTGAAACCCAGCTGCATCCCGGATCCCAGCCACATTCATCTGGCTGCTTTTCCAAAATGGGAGCTTGCCATTTTGGAAAAGCGGCTGGACAAGAGCAGCTGGGACCTGGGATGCAGCTATATTGCAGTTGCCCAGCAGCAGCAACAGTGATTTAAATGTGATAAAATCAGCTATTAATTCGAAACATGACTGTATCCCATTGGGGATAAGTCAAGTTATTTGGTATTATGATAATCTCCATAGTCCAACATTCAAACCACTATGCCATGCTGGCCACATGTAAATATGAATCTGTCTTTCCAAGCAAGTACTGACAGCTGGCAGGCTCCATGTCACTGAAGTGGTGAATCTGCTCTTGATTTTAGTTTGGACTATAATGGAGCTACCCAAGGCACTTTACCCTATCCACTGAATAGGTTCAGTAACTTGCATCATACTTGTAAAGTTCAGAACAAAACCTGGACTGGATTCCCAGATATGAAATGCAAGCAAGCAAGCAAGCAAGCAAAGCACGCAAGCTTCCTTTTAAAAATCTAAAATGCAGTTAGCTCTGGACAGGCAAATATTAGCACTGAAGGAGTCTTTAAATTAGGTTTAATTTAACACAAACAGCATATGTGCACATGTGGTGCCGACATCAGGCCTGGGCAAAGACATTTTGCTGCCTGAGGTAGAACAGCAACTAGTACTCTGAAGCACTCAAACCAAGGATCCCTTATATGGTGCAATTGATCCCATACCATGATTCCACTTTAACAGCCATGGCAATATCTCATGGAATCCTTGAGGACTGGAATGTATAATGAGCATTTCCAATATGTGAGCCATTCTTTTGTTTTCCACATTTGTTGGCAGGTTTTAGTCAGAAAACTCTGTCTCTGTAAACTGCAGCAGCTGTTTGTATGCCATATGTTCCTGGTGATTTATTTCTCCCAAGTGTTCAGAGTGCAGCTTCCACTTCACTTTCTGAAACTGGAGGTTCACTTTCATAGGGTTCTTCTTCAAATGAAACTATTATCCTTTCATCTATTTTATATGGTTCTTCCATATATTGGTTCCATCAGCATTTTAGTTTTACATGGTCACATAATATATTCCTCTACTGGTGATAGATCATCCCCATTTTTGGTTTAAATTTCTCCTTGATTTCTTGGATCTTGTGGAAGAAGTCTCTTGTTCTTCCTTTTTTGTTCCTGTCATCTTCTATTTCTCTGCATTGATTATTATAGTTGTTCTCTTTATCCCTGTGCACAAGTCATTGAACAGTTATATTCAGAATTCTGGCTCCATTTCTGTCACCTTTCATTTTTCTTCCTCTTCTGTCCTTGACAACTTGAAGAGTTTCATCTGTTATCCATTGAAATTTATCATTCTTTTTGGCTATAGATAGTGTCTTTCTTCATTCCTCCCAGAAAATGTCCCTGCCTTCAGTCCAGAGTTCATCTGCCTACTGGTCAATTAGGCTTAATAGTGCAAATCTACTTTTCATGTTGTCTTTAAATTCTATGGGGTGTTCTTCAGGTTGTACTTCAGCATGATGGTTAATTTAGGGCCTTTGCAGACTGCCAGAAATAATGCAGCTTGAGTCCACTTTAACTGCCCTGGCTTAGTGCTAAGGAATCATGGGAACTGTAGTTTATTGTGGCACCAGAGCTGTCTGACAGAGAAGGCTCAGTGTCTCAGAAAAAACTACAGTTCCCATGATTCCCTAGCACTGTGCCAGGGTAGTTAAAGTGGACTCAATCTGCATTATTTCTTTCAGCAAAGGCCTTTAGTTGTTTAGGTTTACTCTAACTTTTGCTATATGTATTTTATGGTCTGAGAACCAGTATGGTGTAGTGGTTTGAGTGTTGGACTATGACTCTGGAGACCAGGGTTTCATTCCCACTCAGCCATGAAACCCACTGGATGACCTTAGGCAAGTCACACACTCTCAGCCTCAGGGGAAGCAAATGGCAAACCCCCTCTGAGCAAATCTTGACAAGAAAACCCCATGGTTCACTTTAGGGTCACCAAAAGTCAGAAACCACTTGAAGTCACACAACAACAACAAACAACAGTTCAAGGTCTGTGCAACAATCTGCTCTTGATCTTGTTTTTGCAGAGAGAATGGAGCTTCTCCATCTTCTGCTTCCAATAATGCAGTCTATTTGTTTTCTATAGTAGCTATCAGGTGATATCCATGTAGATGGTCTCTTTATGGATTGTTTGAAGAATGTGTTTACAATGAACAAACTGTTGACCTCACAAAATTCCTTACCAAATAATAAAATTTAGTAATGACGAAGTGAAACACACTTTCATGACATGCAAAACCCTAGATAAGTCACTTTGCTGAATGGTACATCCAACCCTGTAAGTAAGGTATCCAAAATGCCATTTAAATGAGATTGTGTGTCTGTTCTGCTCCTCCAGGATCAGCACACCAGGAACTGTGCTGCCAGCATGCTATTATCACATGTATGGCAACTGAAATCCCACTTTAAATGAAGTGGGGATGCATGCAATGCCACATGGGTAAATTCTTTTTGCCTCATCAGATTCACATTTAAACTGGGCCTCACAGGCATAATACAGTGGGAATTCAGCTAGCTAAAGCATAGACTGATGTGAAGCATATGATATTACTTATGGATGCATGAAAGCAATCTGCTTTAATATTAGACGCTTTAGTGCAAAGAATGGCAGGGTTACCAGAGGTTAAAAACAGGCTGATGGTTTTTGAAACTACTTCCCCCCTCCCCCCTCTAGTCTACTCTCAAAATGAAAAGCTAAAAAACACAGAACATCTCATTGCATTTTCATTCCCCCTCTCACTATACCATAAAATGGTGAAAATAACTAGCTTCCTAAAAAAACTACCAGCAGAGAAAAATTAAGTACTGTTCAGATGAGAACAATTTATTGAGTTAATCTACTGACCATTTCAAACAAATGAATCTTAACCATCATGCAGCATAAATTACAAAGATATTCAGAATGAAATGATGAACAGTAAGAGTGGCATATCTGAATATCCAGACAACACTGTTAAGAAGTACTATATCATGAAACTGTGATTTAGTGTTACATGCCTGTCTTATGGACCATATAGCCCCACTCCATCCTTCTTCATGTCTGAGATGCCCATAAGGATGAGATCATAATCTTTCATTTCTATTGTTAGTTAATGGCACTATTTCAAGCTGTGGAACATCTTAACTATGGTTTAAAGAAACAAGTGATTGCAATCCATCGTTTACAATCCTACTCTGTTTTTCTTAACTTATGAACACTAACCATGGTCTTCATGGTCTTGCATCTGAGGAAGTAAGCCAAGTCAATGAAAGCTTCTTTCACACAGTCAGTTTCAAAGGTGTTACAAGATCTCTTTGCATGGTCTTCAGAGGATTTATAGATGTGCGGCTGCCCCACGCACTGTCCCCAAGCATTGGGGGGCTATGGTGAGCAATTTCTCAAGGCCAGGCCAGGGTCCAAAGCTGTGCATACAGATGCAACAGAGAGACATAAAGGCAAATCACCATACTTCTTCACACACATGTCCTTATATCTGATCACCCCTTCAATGTAAAACCATTCAGTGAAGGTTTTACAAGCTAAAGAAAAAAACTTTTTAAAAAATCCACATAGTTTTCAGAATTCAAAAACATTCTTTCTTTCAGTTAGTCTCAAAGGTGCTACAAGATCCCTTTGTACATAGTTTTCAATTTTGCAAGAGCAGTTTAAACTACCCCATCAGCTAAAAGGCAATACCTACAGCTAAAATATTTGTTACAATCCAATTTGGCCCTGTAGATATAAGTGCATCTGAGGTTTCCTTATTATTCGAGGCATTAATTGATGCCATTCTAGTATCCAAGCCAACAATTTATATACATAAATTTTGGTTATCAATAAATGAATATGACACATGATGTTTATGGAAAGAATGGAATAGAAAATTGGAATACCTAATTCTGACTACTAGCCATTGGTTTTAACATCTATGAGTTGTATGGTTATAGATCTCCAACTATGTTTGATACATAAGAATTTGCTCTTTTGGGTAAATTAGTCACCATAATATCTATTCAAGAAAGGGCTTTATAAATGAGGAAATTGTTGGAGGTGTAATACTGCTAATGCTTCTCTAATGCATATGTTTTTGAAGTTGTTCCATAGTAACTACATTTTGAGAGGAAGTAATCAGATGAAGAAATTTTGTATTGGAAAGTTCTTTGATATTCAGAAATATGCATGTTCTTTTCAATTATTTGCTTGTTTCTTGGAAATTAATAAATGGCTCTTACTGGCTATTAAAAGATTGATACTTCATTATTGGAAATATAATTTTCTTCCACCTGTGATTCAGTGGATAGATCCAACAATACTTGCAACATTTGAAAGAATGAGGTATAGATGAGATTTACAAACGGGCTTGTATTTGGACATTTGGTCAATTTTTATAGAAATAAAGAATTAATGTGGTTATTTTTCCTCCTTTAGTGTTTTTTATTGTCTTGTTTTGTTATATTGGAACAATAAAAGGTAAAGATATCCCCTTTGACTTGATTGTCATGTCATATCTGACTATGTAGGGGCAGTGCTGTCAAGGGAGCCAGTGTTGTCAAAGACGACTTCATGATCATGTTGTCAGCATGACTGCATGGAATGCTGTTAGCTTCCCACCAAAGTGGTACCTATTTATCTACTTGCAATTTTAAATGCTTTCAAACTGCTAGGTTGGCAGAAACTGGGACCAGTGACTGGAGCTCACTCCATCACGTGACACTTAAGTCTCAAACTGCTGACCTTGTGATCATCAGAGTCAGCTTCTTAACCACTAAGCCACCACATCCTGCCACTGGAACAATACTATATGTAAATAAGAACATAATTAAATTCAATATAATTTTAAAAACCACATATTGTGTAAACAAAATGAAATAGAGTACAGCACAGAAGAATGGGAACAGCAGTAGTACAACAATTCTCATTACACATTCAAAGCTGGGTGGGGCGATCTTTGCCTACCAATGAAAGGACATCAGAGTCCCAGCAGGAATATTCTGTGATATAGGGTAATGAAATGACTACAATTGTTCTGTTTTTCCCCCCCCCCACATCACTTGCCTTTGTTTTAGATCTTCTCCAAAGATGCTTGAGGTGAAGGTGTGAAAAAGGGGAAATCAAAAGTAGGACTTTATCACATGGGGGAAATTGGGGGAAAGCGAAGGTTTAAAGCAGGGGTAGGCAACCTTTCCCCTTTAAGGGCCGAGGGACTTCAGCTCCCAGAATCCCAGGAGCTATTGGCCAACATGGGACTATTGGCTGACATGACTGAGGCTTCTGAGAGCTGAAGTCCCTCGGCCCTTAAAGGGGGAAGGTTGTCTACCCCTGGTTTAAAGAGTCATTATCCCATGAAGGTTGTGTGATCACAGTAAAGATTTTCACATGACATCACAATTAAAGAGGGTTTATCCCAGGAATAACCAGGGAATAACCAGCAACAAATAAATTCATGGGGAAATCCTATGAATGATTTGTTGCTGGTTATTCCCTGGTTATTCCCAGGATAAGGCCTCTTTAATCATGAAGTGTGTGAAAATCTTCCCACAATCATGCAACTTTCATAGAATAATGACTCTTTAAACCCCCGATTTTCCCCCGTGTGAAAAAGTCCATAGACTGATCACTTGTGTCTGTGTCCAGCACTGCTCATACTTGTGGAACAAAAGAATTAAATAAGTCAATGAAATATGAAATAAGATGAGTGGTGATTATGACTTTTTATCTCACCCTCCTTTGATAACCTCATGGAATTTGCTTTTCTTCCACTTCTCATTGGTTCCAATGGGAAGAAAATTAACAACACCAACTCCAGAGATGGCATTGTTCAGATGCTGATTTAGTATTGTGTTGAGGGAGATAGAATTTTGGAGCCAAGCTTTTTCCTGATTTACCCCAACAATCTCACCTTTTAAGCCCTCTCTAACCTCTGAGCACCAACAGATGCAGAGGTTTTTGACAACTCAGTGGAGAAACATGAAAAGCAGAAGTTTCTTCTCCCAAGGACAGATCTCCTAAATTCCTTGAATCACTGTCAAGTAGAACATAGAGCTGTAGATCAAATGTATAGTTGGGTTCATGGTCACCACACCAGACACCACATATTAGTACAAAACAATGTGTCAATCCAAGTCTTCTGAAACAACTGAAAGGCATACTGGACCATTATTAGTGCTCAATTAGTGTTACCTCTGGAGTCAGTCACAATACCTGTAGACTCTGTGGCACAGAGATGATGATGATGATGATGATGATGATGATGATGATGATGATTTTCCCCAGAAGCAGGAGACGAGGCAACATACATATTAAAGCAAACTCAATATAGGGCCTTTGCAAACTGCCAGAAATAATGCAGCTTGAGTCCACATTAACTGCCCTGGCTCAGTTTATCTTTATTGCACTGCTAGGGAATCATGGGAGCTGTAGTTTATTGTGGCACCAGAGCTCTCTGGCATAGAAGTCTCAATGTCTCAGAAAAACTACAGTTCCCATGATTCCAGGGCAGTTAAAGTGGGCTCAAGCTGCATTATTTCTGGCAGTCAGCAAAGGCCCTTAGTTTAAAAAGATAAGAGATCAACATTAAAACAAAATGAAATATCAACAACACTAAAAACAATTTAAAATATACAATTAAAATGCAATACAATAAAAATATGCAATGAAAATGATAAAAAATGATAAAAAGGTATAAAGAATACAATTAAAACAATGTAGCACACTTTTTAAAATCCTACTTTTAAATCCTTCAGTTTTCAAAAGCTTGATTTAATAATTTTTTTAAAGGTTTCCCTGCTGATAGAAAGACAGCAAGCAGGGTGTCATCTTAGCTTTCCCAGAAAGAGAGGTGTAGAATCTGTTGCTGTGTACCTGCAAGTTGCTTCTGATTTCCTGCAACCTTAAAGTGAATCTGTCACAGGGTTTTCTTAGCAAGATTTTTTCTGTGCCTTCCTGAGAGTGTGTGACTTGCCTAAGGTCACCCAATAGATTTCCATGGTTGAGTGGAGATTTGAACCCTCATGTCCAGAGTTGTGATCCAATGCTCAAACCATTACACCATACTGACAGAACCTAGATATACTGAAACCCCAGTGCCAACAAGAATAGTTATTTGGGTGTGAGGATGAGGGGAAGGCCATAACGTATTCACTTTTAAAACTAAACCTCTCCAAAATAACAGATCAGATCATGCTCAGAACATCTTTAGTCAAAAGTATTAATATAGGAAGAACCCTTCATGAGAAAAAAATTGGGTTGCAGTAATCATGATCCAAATATATCAAGTAATAATTTGACCAAGCAACTGAAGATTCATATCTTCACACTAAAAGATGTTTTAAGATAAATTTGATTAAGTCTGTAAACATAAAAATGAGTTTATTTTTAAAAAAATAGGCTGGAAGAGATGAAAAACCCACACTACCTGCAGAGAGCACGTGGTTAAGTTAACCAGGATATTTGGGTTTCCCCCCACCACCTTTTGAATCATGTCCAAGCCCCTTCTAAGATGACTATAATTTTAGAATTACCTGTACATTGACATTCTGACTGTGAAAGAAAGGCAAAGTGAAAAATGTTTACACTATCTTTCTTGTGCTTGGTTACTCAGAAGTTAAAATGAGGTTTATAGCCCAGGCATGTGCATAGGATTGCAGCCCCAGAGAAAGGAAGACAGATGGGTCTATCAGTTATGTATATTATGACCCACCTGCCAGTTATGGCCCCCTGGGAATGTGACATAATAAAAATGGGGGAAAGGAAAAGAAGATGGGGGAATCTTTTTAAAATGAACAGAGTAAATTGCATGGATGGCAGCAGTGCAATAAAGATTGTTTAGGAGAATATAAATCAAAATTTCAAAAGCAATATACTCAAAAGGACTCTTCATGTGCAGTGGATTTATGGAGAAGTCTGTGGAGTATTTTAGCCATGGTGTGTGGGTAGGGAGAGAAGGTAGTTGGAGAATAGGAAGGGACTAAACACAATTTAGGCTGAAAGGGTGGATATTATCATATTAAAGCACTACCCCAATGAAATAATGCAAGACCTCTCATGGTGACCCTCCCTTAAAAGGTAGGGCAAGACACTTCAGCCGTGTTGCCCAATACTAGATCCAGTTCCTGTGCCCCACCACCAAAGTTGTAACAAAGAATTAAAAGATATGCCAGAAAGAAACCAGCAAAAACATATCCTGATGTACAATTGCAGGGCATGGGATGGGATGGCAGTCAAAGACGGATTGTAGGAGGAGCACCAGGGGAGTTACTTTTATTCCCCACAGAGAAGCCTATGGCTTTACTCCCATCTTGAGACCCTGCTCCCTACATGTGTTGTGATCTTGTTGATCATATTGAAGCCAGCTCTATGTTAGGTTAGTCTAACCTGCAGCCATTTTCTCACCATGTATTTGATTATTCACAAGTATTTGTGTATTTTATTTAATGTATAATCAAATGGTGTAATGGAGAAGAGGGACATAGAGAAAATAGCTGCAGGTCAAACCGATGCAGGAAGAGAATAGGTGTGGTAAAGCAAATGAACAGGAAGTCTACAAACATAGAAACTAGAAATTAAAGATTCTAGGCATACAAAGGTTATTAACTCTAATACATAGGGTTATAATTCTCCTCACCATGATGATCTTTTAATTTATTATTTTATTTTCTAGAACCTCAGCAAATCCAGATAGTTTTGTGTGTCATTGGTAAACCAATCATTCAGAAGAAATTCTTAGGGCTCCAGACCCATGCCACAAGTCTTGTCCTAGCAAGAAAGCAACAACTCTCTCCACTTTGTTTTCTCCAACATACTGCCTCTGATCTTTGAGCTAGCAAAGAATATTTGTGAATAGTAGTTATTGATAACCTTATCCTTTATTAATTTGTCTAATCACTTTTTAGAGTCACTGAAGCCATCTCTGGTTCTTCCTTGAGAAACTACACTCCGAAACTACATTCCAAACCTTCATACAGAAACAAAAGCACCACTTTCTCACAAAATTTCACATCTTCATCTATAATCTGACAGGCATCTGATGATCCTCCACTTCTTGGGGGCAGCATTTCCTCTTTATCACTAATCTGCCTCTTCTCTCTTTCCCATCTCAGAGACCTCCTCCACCATGTCTTAAATTCTGTTCTTCATTTCTGCTGCTGTTGAGGAGACTCTTTGATGTGGGCTTTGTCTAACTTATGAAACAGCTAACCCGGTTTTTGTTTTGACCTTTACACTCTCTTAATCTTTTCTCATTACACTGCACTTTGCAATTTTATTCGTAAGTAGGGAAGAGTATTGGTTAATAAAATCAGCTAAAGGATTTGTAAAAAGGGAAATACTACAGATTGCCATCTTTTTTGGATCTTTTGTGGCAACAAGGTTAAGGTGAAGTGAAATGCCAGGCTTTCTGGAGAGAGGAGTAATCATGCTTTAATCCTTCTTTTTTCATGACTAGGATTAATTTAGCCCTTTCTATCTATGTTCAGAATCAGTTCTGGTCCTCCAGGATCACAAAACTGGAACTAGAGGAGGGATTTGTTCCAAATTTTCAATGTTCAAATTCCCAGTTATGGAATGGTCTCTTGTGTCCTGTATTCAAAGGCATAACCATTAGTCTTTTTATCTTGTTGTAAAGCAGGCATAAAGAGAATCTTTTTGTGGATCTATGGAGGCTTCAATCTATTGATCTGATGAAGTAGATTGTAGTCCACAAAAGAATATGCTACAAATTTCTTCTCAGTCAATCTCAGAAATACTGGATTTCTCTCATGTCCTGGTTATGAATCAGTTGCCATAAAGGGAAGTATCTAGGGTTACCTGGCAACCTTTCAGTGCCAGGTTTATTACCCCAGGTTTTTCAAGTTGCCAAATGCTCGCTGCTGCTGCTGTTGCTTCTTCTTCAGATTATAGTTAATGTTTTCCCTTTGGTTTCCAATTTAGTACTTTATCCTTTATCCTTTTTTGTCACCCAGAATCTATTGGATGAAGTATTTGGTGTGAATGTTTTAAATAAAGAAAGAAATAGTCTGCCAAAGTTGGGAAGCAGTTAAATGACCTTTCAAGAATCCTTATCATGTTCAGTCATTTTCTTTGCATAAAGTGACATAGATTGTGTGCAAAATATTGGATGTTTGTCCAGCTTTACACAACACTGGGTCAGTTCAATGCCCATGGTAATTAACTAATGAATGCAAATTAAGTGAGACCTTGAACATGTAAAAGCAACCATCTGAGGCTAATTATCACAGAAAAGCCACCTTAAATATTTTTAAAGGAAGCCAGTTTACAAATTCAGCTGAGAGTTATTAAGTGATGAGCCAAGCATCCATGCGTAGACTAGCTGTTTGAAGGTCCCACACTAGAAGGAAAAAATGTTCTCTTATAATTCTGTTTGCTAGAATCAAATGAGAGAGTGGAATCATAAAATGCTTTTTTTCACTTCCAGCTCAAAGAAGCTCCCTCAGTTTAGAGATTATAGAATGTGACAAAAGTATGCCTTAAATCTCTAACTCTGGGATTAAAGCTTCATAAACCTTTTAAAAATCAGCCAGACAGCTACAGTACTCATTACAGCTTTCACCATGTTTTAAGGCGAGGTGCTTTGGGGAAAAAAATAGGCCAACAAAATTATGTCTAAGTAAAAAATGTTTTTCTTCCCTTTTTGCACATTAGACTACTATTACTTCATCTTATTAAGGAAGGCTGTCTTGGCTAGAACCGAGGAGCCATACACTTTTCTTTCCTGAACATCAGAATGCCACACAGAGAAAAAGGAAGAACTCCAGTGACACTTAGCAAATTGATTTTGAAACAATGGGATGATTCCAGACCAATATGTGATGTGGTATTGCAGAATGCAAAAGAAAAAAATTCTGAATCTCCTACTGGCTGTGTGTAAGGTTCAAGGATATTTCATGACTGCTGGAATGTGTAACACATCTTCCCCTAAAGTATCAAACAGACATACTTTGCAAACCAGCATTCAGTATTAGTTTCAAACATGTTTTTATATAGTTCTTTCAGCTCATGTTCTCTTATTCTCTCCAGTCCAAAGAAGTAGGTGTTGGCTCTTAAATTGTTTCCTCTCAGGAAAGATAACACTGCTGGTCTACATCTGGGAGCACTTCTTATATAGTTACAGGGTTTGTTTTAGGAGATCTTATGCCTTAAGTATATGCTTTTCAGAAGACCTATTGCCATATGGGACCTTCAAACGTTCATGTCAGTTTTCTTATGGCTAGTGTAATAACCCCCATGATAAAACAGTGGGTTGTATTTTGGCAGTCATCAAATGATGAATATCTGCACAGAATTAATTCTTGTTGATGTGTTCAGCACACACTCAGTTGATATATCAGCTCTGTATAATTTAAAATAGCTTTAAAATACTTACCCTGTGGTGAGGCATGGTAAATCCCAATATTGCCCAAGCTAGTGCCCTCCAGATGTGCAGGGCTATAACTTCTATCATCTGGAAGACACCACATTTGAGAAGGTTGAGAAGGCTAATATATTTTTATGCAGCACTCACACTCACATACACACACACACCTTTCAAGACTTAATAGTTCTTTTTATCATTTAATCTTTTGGTTTGCAATGCAAGTTTCCACTTTGTTCCATAATTGCTGATTCTTGGTACTCTTGTGAAAACATGAGAATAATCTCACAATGTGAATTTATTTCTGGAAGTTGTTTGAAGATATTGTGGTTATTGTGATAGCTTGCAATGGTAACTTTATCTGACTTCTCATTCCAAACCTGAAACTCAGGCTCAAGGAGAAAGCAGGAGATTGCTGAAAACTCTCCTAAAAACATCAGAAAAGGTTCCACAGCAATACCAGACACACATACAGACAGAAAGCTGGAGACAGTAGTCTAAGGTTGCATCTGCACTACAGAAATAATCCAGTTTAATAACACTTTAGCTACCATGACTCAATGTTATGGAATTTTGAGAACTGTAATTTTGTGAGACATTCAGGG
>JAIPUX010001232.1:70937772-70977777 GCA_020142125.1 Phrynosoma platyrhinos | reverse complement strand
TTTTCTGCATTGGTCATTGTAGTAATTTTCTTTATCTTTCCTCACAAGGCGTTGTACTGTTTGTTCCTAGGGCCTAAGTTTGTTCCTATCTCCCTTTTGCTTTTCTTCTCTTCTTTTCTTTATTGCTTATAGTGTTTTTTCTGTTATCCATGATTTTTCTCTTTCTTTTTGTTTATTGAAAGTGGCCATCTGCATTCTTCTTTTATTATGTCCCTGGCTTCAGTCCATAGTTCCTCTGGTTCTTGGTCTATTGTGCTTAGTAATGTAAATCTGTTTCTTATGTTGTCAGTAAATTCTGTTGAGATATTATTTAGATCATATTTTGGTATAATCACTGGTTTTATTTTCTTCTTGAATCTTACTCTTATTCTTGATATGAGTAATTATTTACTCATTTATTTTTGATATGACCATTTTTGAGTTATTTTTGATATGACCATGCAAGTAGGTTTATAACAGGGAAAATGCACTTCCCCAGCCATAGGCTCTCATTTTTACATAACATTTATGCCTCTATAGTGTTTCTCTTCCTTACATTTCCCAGCCAAAATGGGTTTCAATCTTTCTCCTTAGTTGATTGAATAGTTGAAATGGGAATAGGAAGAAAGTAGCAAAACAGAGCCCTGAAGTAAATTGTTAAAAATAACAAATGTATAAAAATGTATAAAATATGTGTGTGGGAAGAATAAATCTAGTAATATTTTTGAGACTAACTGGTTTATTTCAGGATGAGCTTTTGCAAATATTAATCCATTTCTTCAAATGCACTGATGAAGTACAATGTTACAGCCCAATTATTTAAGTGCAGTTACAATGTTTGGAGAGTGAGATCACAATGTAATAGGTTACAGAATAACATAAACTGTGCCTTAAATGAGTAATGTAACATGATACAACTTTTTCAAGTAACTAGTATGTAGTACAGAAGAGTGAAAGTGATAAATCTACCAATCAAAAGAGGAAAAATGGATATAAATCTGCATAAGAAATGGTAATACCCTCAAACACTTGCAAACCATTTCATGGTCATGCAGTCCATGACTTACAAGTAGCAAATAGTAGGTCCTGAAGAAGAAAAAATCAGAGGAAGATTGGAATGAGAAATAGCTGTTGGTGTGAAATGGACCATCCTAACTTTATATTCAATGATATATCTTTATACTTAAGGATCTTGTCTACTTCCTTCATAGCTGTCCTTCCAAGTCCTCGTCTTCTTCTGATTTCTTGACTACAATCTCCATTCAGACTAATGATTGAACCAAAGCATGGAAAACTTAACAATTTCAATGTGTTCAGTACCTACTTTAAAGTTATGTAAATCATCTGTGCCCATTTTTGTTTTCTTAATGTTCATCTGTAAACCTTCCTATATACTTCAGTAATCCAGTGAAAAAAGCTGATAGGAAGAAAATCAACCCATGTGAGATATGGTGCCATAAAGGAGTTTTATGAATACCATGGACTTCTAAAAGGATCACACACCTACACTCACACACCCCAAAAAAGTCCTAGAGTAAATCAAACTTGAACTCTCCTTAGAAACCAAGACGACTAAAGTGAGACTGTTGCACTTTGGACATACGAGAATATATGATTCACTAGAAAAGACAATATTGCTTGGAAAAGTATGAGACAGCAGGAAAAGAAGACAGTGGGGTAAAGCAGATGGCTGGAAAAAAGTGGCATCTGGCTGCTCTGGCTGCAATCATGCTGGGACTTCAGTGACCCCATGGCCTGCTTTGAAAAGTCTCAAGCTGCGCTGGCAGGAATTGGTTTAAATTGGCTCCTTTTAGTGGCAGCTTTGGGCTCCCTTTGGTGGCATTGGAACAGCTTCCAGCCATTTTGGAGGTGTGCATCATGTAAACATTATGCCCCCAAAGTCAGCCAGAAATCACTTCTTTGGCCCATGTCTTCTGGGCCTGCATTACAGATGGATAGACTCAATCAAGGAAACCATTGACCTGAGTCTGCCAGACCGGAACATGGGTGCTGATGATAGGATGAGCTAGATATCTCTTATTCATAGGGTCATCATAAGTTGATTTGACAACAGTAAACAATAATAATTAAAAAGAAGGTACTATTGCATATCAGTGCTTCAGATTATGTCCTTAATAATCTTCAATAGAAGGACTGGAATAAACCTCTCGGTGAGACTGTGAGAATAATGGTAGCTGGTGGCTTCCATGTTGTGTAATAGGAGGGTCCCTATCATTTGGGCTGATTGTGCTGATTCTGTCCACAGTCCAGTTGTAAAGATCCGAAGCATATAAGCTTTACTCTAATTTTTCATAGTCTGTGCCACGTCTGCTCCTGGTCTTGCTTTTGTAGAGAGAATGGAGTTTCTTCATCTTCTCCTTCCAATGAAGTAGTCTATTTGATTTCTACATTGGCCCTCAAGAGACGTCCATGTATTCAATCACCTCTTGGGTTGCTTGAAGAATGTATTTGCTATGAACAAACTGTTGGCCTTGGATCAACAGGCCAAATTTCCCCACTGCCTTATTCTTCACTATTCCAATCTCCTTTGGACTAATGGATGGTTGGAGATATTTTCACCCAAGTTTTAGAATCCATACTTTAAAAAAAATGGTCAGGAACCTTTTTCTAGAAAAGATATGATATAGATTTCTAAGAATAAGTATAATCTAGTAAAGAGGAAGGCAATTTACCAAAAACTTTTTCAGACCATAATCCCACCATGATGTCACTGAAAATGGAGCAAATGCAGTTTAGATGGACTACCTCTGGGGATGGAAATATTGCTGCAATGTAAAGAAGAATTGAGAGAATTCTTTGAGCTGAATTTAGACAAGGATACAGAGCCCACAATAGTTTGGGATCCGAGCAAAGCTTATATGAGAGAACAATTTATAAAATATGGTTCCAGACTGCAAAAAAGAAAGAGAAGCAAAAATGAATAAGTTGATGGACAAAATATAAAATTTGGAAAGGAAATTTGATGAAGATTTTGACAAAGAGACTATTTCAACAAGGGTTTTCATTATTTATAGCCCCAAAAATGAATGCCAAATTATTATATTTGAAGCAAATGAATTTTGAATTTGCAAATAAACCTGGAAGTGGTTTTCTTATAAGTTGAGTCAGAAAAAGATAAAGAAATCTATCACAAAGATCAGGAAGGAAAATCATTATATAATGGTTAATTTGAAATATTAAAAAGCATTTGAGAAATACTACAGAGCACTTCACTGGCAATGAGAAAATTTCAGATATGGAAGATTACCTGGGTTCCAACTGGATAAACTATGTCTAGAACAAAAGCAAAGTTTGGATGGCCCTGTAACAACTATGGCGCTTAATGAAGAAATCAAAATGATTACATCTGGAAAAGCTCCAGGCCCAAATGGACTATCTGAAGTATACCATAAGAAAGTTGAAGATGAGTTACTGCAGCTTTTAAAAATGGTGTGTGATGGTTTATTAGAAAAAAGATTGATCGGGGGTGGTGGCCAGCTGCAGAACATGGCAGATGTGCAAAGGCAGAATGGGAGAAGATCTCAGTTTTTTCACAAAATTGGAGATGATATTGATGAAATTTTACAAATGAAATAAATCCCCCTGATGCAGAATACCAAGCGGTTGGCAGATCAAGATATTTCTACATTTTACCTATCAGTAAAAGAGCTGAAAACCCAGTCAGAGGATGGAGGCCTGGATCCAGAAATGACACAAGGCTCACACAGGAACAGCAAAGGGAGTAGAGGAGACAACTTAATGTCCCCGGAACTACCCTTTCCTGAGCTGCTAGACAAACTAAGGAAAAACATAGTAAAAGATCTGCAGAAAGACTGGACCTAGAGCCTATAAACTCAAAACTGCTGGCAATTACGAACCGCATCCATGATATAGAGGACACCGCAAATGCGGCCCTTGAACATGGAGTGCAGCATAAATCCCACTTGTGTAACCTTGAACAAATGAATGAACACTTGTCTAACATAGTGGAGGACTGGGAAAACTGAAGCAGACACTTAAACATTCGGGTTAAAGGGATAGCGGAACAAGCAGAGAAAAATGACATGATATCCTTCTGAATTAACTGACTAAACACAACCTGCCCAGATCTTAATTTACAAGCATCTGATATTGAACGAGCACACAGGATTCCCATAAGGAGACTAAGGGGGGTTGCAGACTGCCAGAAATAGTGCAAATTGAGTCCGCTTTTAGGGTTAGGGTTAGTGCTAGGGAATCATGGGAATTGTTTTTTTTTTTTATGAGACATTGAGCCTTCTCTGTCAGAGAGCTCTGGTGCTACAATAAAATACAGTTCCCATGATTCCCTAACCCTAACCCTAACCCTAAAAGTGGATTCAATTTGCACTATTTCTGGCAGTCTGCAACCCCCCTCTGAATTGAGGTTCCATGCCCAAAGACATCATCATCTGTTTCACATACCACACAAAGAAGGCTTTGGTTCTAAGGAAACTCACCAGAATCCCACGTCTCAATTTCCAAAACATAACCTTACAAATATTCCAGGACATCTCACCTGAGACACTCTGGAGGTGCCAAAGCTTTAAACCACTGACAGCACTGCTGCAGCAGGCAGGTATCAGATATAGATGGGGATTCCCCTTCAAAGTGACTATATTCAAGGGTGACACTGTCATGTCTGCTTCGACCAAGACCCAAATGCTCAATCTCGACATCAAAGTGCCTAAAGAGCTGGAATGAGAAATCCTGGAAGAGGCCCATTCTCCAACACCAGGCATGCCTGTGTTCAATGGCCCAAGATGGATGACAGCTCACCATGGATGGAACAAATACAGGGAAGGAACTGGAAAACCAAAATTTAATACAGCCACCTAATTTTATATGACTTTGGTCATTCAGGCAAAAATCTTTTTATTCTATTTGTGAGTTTGTCCCTTTTTGGCTTGTTTATTCCATGATTGTACTGATTGCCTATCCTCTTCTCTATCCTCTCATGCTAGTGACTTTTCAGTCCCCACCATCTTGGCTTCTTCTTCCTCAACCTTTTTTGTTTTAATAGCTCTACTCTAGCACACCTCCATTTTCTTCTCTCTAGTGACAACTATTTGTATCCAATCTCAACTCTCACAAAACCTCTGTTGAGCACTTCACTCTTCACTCACACTTGTCCTCTGCTGGTATACTTCAATCTCTTCTCAAACCCAGCCCTTACTGTGATCATAGATTTACTCAACCCTTCACCCTCTGCTGGCACATTTCACTCTCTTCCTACTCCTGCTCCTTACTGTGTTTGTAGATCTATTCAATCTCTTGGCCTCTGCTGTTATACTCTCCAATTCACGCTGTTCTCCATTACATACGAATACTTTTCATTGAGACCTAAGCCCCCATGTCATCATACATTGATGGCTTTTCCCCCATTCCACTCCAGGGAAAATTACCAGAGCATGGCTAGATTGGGGTGCAGGGTGTGCCCTGCACTTCCCTCCTCTTGATCTGTTCCTCGTTTTAGTTAAAGTTTGTCAGTTATTTGTTCAAGATTATGCTTGTGCTAGTCATACAGATATGATCCTCTCAAAGGGAAACCCTCAGTCCCTCAACATATCCACCCCCCAATGTGTGACTGCTGATCCTGGAAAGGGATCTTGCTACAAGGGTTACTTGAAATCAAATTTCTTTGGGGTCCTATCCTAGAGATAATGTCTTTACAGTTTAATTTCTTGAACTCTGGATAGACTCAGAATTGTATCTCTAAATACGAAGAGGCTGGAGTCTCCACCGAAATGCACCTGCATTAATGGTTATTTCAAAAAACTTAAACCAACCATAGTTTTCTTGCAAGAAACACATAGGAAAGATATGGGAAATATCCTCCCCAGGTCCCTTTTTGCAACTCAGTACACTACAGGTGACTCAAACAAGTCAAGGGGAATAGCGATACTTTTCTCAGATTCATGCCCATTCCAGCCTGACACAATAATATGAGACCCATCTGATCACTTTCTGATTTTGAAAGGAACCATAGCCAACACCACTCTCACATTGGCAACCTTTTTTTCTCCCAACTGTAATCTGCAAGCCTTTATGTCATCTTTCCTACAAAACATGTGGGAGACAGCAGAAGGGACCACTATTATTGGGAGAGACACAAATGAGATGCTTGACTATAAGATGGACAAATCCCACCATCTTTGAAAGACTAACAGAAAGCTATCTCCAATTTCAAATCTTATATGTAAAGAAGGGATGTTAAATCCATGGAGAACATTATACCCACCAGCTAGGGATAACATCTTCTAATCATACACACACTACACCTACTCTAGAATTGATTACTTCCTTGTTTCACGATCCTCATTTTCCAATGTCGTTGATGTCCAGATAGAAGCTGTGGTCTATTCTGACCATTCAGTCATAGTGCTGATCTGGCAGTTAAACCCAGACTCACAAAAAACTCACATTTGGAGGTTGAACTCCAGCTTTTTTACTAACAAAAAGTACAAAACCCAGATTCAAGATGGAATTAAGCAGGGTTTTTTGGAAAATAGGAAACCAGAAACTTCAGAAGCCCTACTGTGGGATACCTTGAAAGCTGTCCTCAGGGATCTATTAATTAAAGAAGGAGCAACACAGAAAAGGTTCAAAGATGCCACCAAAACCAAACTCCTTCAAGACATAGCTCAGTTGTCACATACCTACAAAAAATCACTTGATTTTAAGATTTTTCACCAACTCCAAATGAAAAAGGCAGAGTTAGCAGCATTAGATGCTAGGAAAATCCAAACTGCCCTAGATTATACCAAGGCATATTATTAACAAGAAAAACTCACACTCCTGGCCAGAGTGGTTAAATGCAAGGATAGGAAAAGTATTATTCCCATTCTTACTTCCCACAACAAAACAGTGGTAACAGTCCCAACCAAAATACTAGAGGAATTTAGAGCTTTTTATTCCAAATTATATACTTCGGAGTTGCTTCAAGGTACTCCAATGGATAGCCTGATAGAACTTGGAAACAGGAAGGTGTTTATTACATTGCTGATCTATTTGCAGATGGAAAACCTAAATCTCCTGATGTTTTAAAAACATCCTTCCAAATAGAGACCTAAGTTGGTTCCAAATGCTCAACTCACTTCCTTCCTGTCAAGAATAGGTTCTATCAGGGAACTCTCATGGTCACTCACCCAATATGAGACTTTTTGTAAAGAAACTACAGCCCAGACAAATGGAATTGCAGCATATACATACAGGTATTAGCTGGAACATGCATATGGAAGAGGCTAGTCTGTCTATTCTTTCTGGCAATCAGAATCAAAACTATTAGTACCAGAAACCACATGAACACGTATATGGTCCTCACCCCCATTTAAGTCTGGATCAGCAGCCACAAGGGGAAACTTCCTCAAAACTATACATAGATGGTACCTTACCCCCATCTTCCTATCAAAAATGGTATGGAGTCTCCCAATGAGCTACTGGAGAGGGTGCAAGGACACTGGCTCCTATATCCACATGTGGGTTGAATGCCCCAAAATACAGGAGTTTTGGCGCCTAGTTCTACACCAGATCTCAAGCATTACATGCCAAATCCTGTACTTTTGTCTGGTCTTGATTTTACTCTCGGTGTGTATTGACAGAAATGCCATGCATAAGTATAGAAAACTGATTGCTTTTTTCAATCATAGCTGCAAGACTTGAGGTGGCTAAATGTTTGAAACACCGGAATCTATCTATTGAAGGTTGGTGGCAAAGGATATGGAACCTGTGGTTAATGGAAAAACTTTCCACTACAATGAGACTTTGTAATGGACATCCAAAACAGAACACGTTTAATGGGGATTGGAGGCTCTTTATTGAATTTGTAAATGAACCTTCACACCACCTCCAACCCCTAGACTCTCACAGCAACTTCTGGAAGGACACTTTACAACTCAATTTAAAGACTGAACTGACTCCAGATGAATCCCACTCACGGAATCCTGCAAAATAATGATCACTCAGTAATATTCACATTCTGTGGTTATTGTTATATTTGTTATTATGTTGCACTGTAATATTTGGCTATCTTATAAAGATTTGAAAATCAATAAAAATAATTTTAAAAAAGAAAAAGAAAAAAGATGGATGCCAGATTCTTGGAGAAAAACCTATTGGTCTTGACCTTTAAAGCACTACATGGTTTGAGTCCAAATTACCTACAGGATCACCTTCTCCCACACAATCTGCACTGAACACTGAGGTCCTCTGGGGGGCAGCTGCTACAGCCTGCAAGAACTCGACTGGCAGCCGACTCCCAGAGGACCTTTTCATTGGCTGACCCAAGACTGTGGAATGACCAGCTAGAAGAGATCCAACAGCTAGACCAGCTGTCAGAATATAAAACACATTTGAAGATCTATCTTTTCCAGCAGGCCTACCCAGGCAGTTTTAATCATGAATTTTAAACATTAATTTTATATTTAATCATTGTTTTATGAATGTTACTATAAATAGTGTGTAGAGTTGTATTTTAATATGTGTATTTTATGTAACAATTGTGTATTTAACTATGTTGTAACCCACCTCAAGCCACAAGGAGAGGTGGGTAAGAAATAAAAATTATTATTATTAATTATTATTATTATTATTATTATTATTATTGCAGTGATTCATAAAGAAGATACAGATGAGATAATAACAAAGAATTTTAGACCTATTTCACTGCTAAACAATAATGATAAGATATTTGCTACTATTTTGGCAAGCAGTGAAAAATATTTCTCAGAATATCTATGAAGATCAGAATGGATTTATGACAAAAAGGCTGCTCCAATTTTTGTTTAGGTGCAGAGAAAGTGTTTGATAATATTTCTTGGAATTATTAATATCAAGTATTGAAGAGAATGGATTTGGTAGAAATATGATTCAGTCAATAAAGACAATTACCCATTTCAAAAGGCCCACATTTTCATAAATAGTAATGCAAAAATATCAGGTGAAATACAAAAGGGAAGATTACCCATTTTCACTTTTGCTGTTTATTCTGGCATTGGAAATCTTACAAAGGGCCTCTACAGACCAGTGAAAAGCACCAGCATTGGGATGGAGTGGGGGCATGGTGATTGTATGCTGCACACTGTGACTCCACCCTGGTGCTGGCATCATGCCACCACCACCCCAACCAGATGGTGGACGGTGAAAGGGTATTTCTTCAGTGCAGCATTTAGACATGTTACACCAAAGAAATGCCAAAAAGTGGCTTTTTGCCAAGGGTGGCTTTTTGCCATTTTGGGGCCGGCAAAGCACTGGATTAGGGCCATGGCATGTAGTTAATCCGGTGAGCAAAGGGGGGGTGGCAAGCCACCCTATTGGGGCCACCTGTTTAGCCCCTAAGAGAGATTAGATAAGATGACAGAATTTATGGAGTGAGGGTTTAAAAAGAACAGTATAACTGAGGGCTTATGCAGATGATCTTGTGATAATGACACAAAACTCACTGGACTCAATGAAGGTTCTTCCGGGAAAAAATAAGGCATTGGAGCATGTTTTGGGTTTAAAGTGAGCTGAGATAAAACACAATTGATGGCTAAAAATATGTCCTCAGAACAGGAAAATGAATTAACTACTCTTTTGTGACTTCTGGTATGATGGTGCTGAAGGAGAACGCAGATACAAGTCTCTGGTAGCTGCAACCTCCACCGTGATGTTTCTTGTGAGAACAGGGATGAAAGCAGCCCATCCTTTATCTCTCAGATAAGAGAGATAAATAGGAGGATTCGTTGGGGGGGTCCAGTAGGGGACTGTGGTTTGAGAACGAGGGTCTGTTACTTCCAGTCACAAAACTATGGAGCCGAAGGACCCGAAGAACCCATACATCCCACTCGCTGCATTCACCAGAAGGTGAAGGGGTCGACACCCATACTTTAAATAAGAAGAGAACAACTAATAGAACAAGAAGAAATGAAATCAATATTTGCCTGACCTATATACCCCTGTCTCAGGGAAACTTACTAGGCTCTCGATTCAGGGAGGGGAGCCTGGTGTGACTGACAAAGAGCAGTTGTAGTTGGTGTTTCCTGAAAGTGTAGAGAATGAGGAGAACAAAGCAAAAAGAGTTGTAAAGAGTCATAAAAAAGCTGTAAAAGGTCACAAAAAGATTGTCGATTAGATGAGCAAGCTGTAAAACCAGAAGGGGAGTATTGAAAAGAATGTAATAGATGGACGAAAGATTCAGACAATGTCGAAGATGCTAAAGATGCCAAAGACGCTCAGTATTTGCAGAGGAAGCCTAGTAGTGGTAGAAAAAGGACCTAAAGAATTTAAAACGGAGACTTAAAGTTCAAAGGGAAAAAACAATAAGAGACTTATATAAGGAATAAATTTAATAAATGGGATGTTTTGAAAGGAGAGAGAGATAGAAGGTGAGAACATTAGAGAGGAGATAAAGTTGTTGAAATGAAGAAGGGAATTTGAGAAGAAAAGGAGGAGAAGAAGAAGAAAATTGAGAAGAAGTTTGAAAATAAGGTGGAATATAGAACTGTGAATAAAGAGATTAGAAGTGCAGAAATAGACAAAAAAGGAAAGGACTGTTATTAATTGAATTTTGATGGAAACGATCGAAGCACAAAGGACAAGAGAAAGAGTAAGAAAGAATTAAGATAAGTGTATGGGAAATTTGATAATTTATTGTTATGAAAAGATGTCTTTTTTCTTTTTTGGGTGAGACAATAGAGACATCTTGGAAGCTATGGAAACAAACCATTATATGCATTCTAGTGTGTAATTATTCTTTCAAATGTATTGTAGAAATAACAATAATTTAAAGAACTAATTGTTCATTGATGCAAGAAATATATGATGCAGCCCTGGTGGCGCAGTGGTTAAATGCCTGTACTGCAGCCACTCACTCATAGACCACAAGGTTGCGAGTTCAATACCAGCCAGGGCTGAGGCTCGACTCAGGCCTGCATCCTTCCGAGGTTGCTAAAATGAGTACCCAGCCTGTTGGGGGGCAATCAGCTCACAGTTGTAAACCGCTTAGACATCCCATAGCGTGATATGAAGCGGTATATAAATAAGCTGCTTTGCTTTGCTTTATATGTTAAAATATACTTGTTAAAACTATTCTTGCAACTTTTAAGGAATATATATATGATATCACTTGTAACTGATTAACTGATTTGAAGTTAAAATAAGTAATAGTAACAATGGGTAATATAAGTGGTATGGGATTGTCTTGTTAAAAGAACAGTGTAATAAATGTTGTGAAAGAATTTGGGGAAAAGGGGAAAAGGTGAAAAACTTTTGTTATACTTTTTAGGGGGGTTGTAGATTGTAGATTGATACTGTAATATTATTCTTGTTGTAAATTTATTGATTAGATTGAGAAGTTGTGGAAAATGGCTTCTACCAAAAAAAGCCTACAAACACAATTGTCTACACAAAGAAGGGGGTTGACAGAAGATTCATTGAAAGGTACAGACCCCATTATGTAACTTTTAGAGGAAGTACATCAGATAAGACAAAAAATGAAAAAGACACACAAGAATTGAAAGATGATATGAGAGAAACTAATCAGAAAATAAGGGAAGAGATAAAAGAGGCTAGAACTGAGATAAGAAAAGATCTTAAGAAAGAATTAGACAATTTTGGTAAAACGATGGAAAAAATGACATTGGATATTAACAAAACTCAAAAGGAAGTAGATAAAATAAAAGAAAGGACTAATGTATTGGGAAAAAACATTGAAAGAAACTGCAAAAAACAGGAATAACAACAAGCAATGGAGTGGACTAATGAACTCAGATGTAGAGAAAATGAATAAAAATAAGAAGATTACCAGAAAATCAAATGAAGATCTTACTATCAGAATATTACCACATTTGACAAGCTTTATTGGACTCTCGAAAGATGGATTAGACCTTGAAATTGATAAAATCTTCACTGATCCAAGCAAAGGATAGGAAGATTCCATGTGATGTGGTGATATGTTTTGTCAGAAAGAAAATAAGAGATTTGTTAATCCAGAAGAATTATGCAACTAAATTTATAATTGAGGGTACTGAAATTAAAATCTTTAAAGATATACCTCCTCAAATAATAATGGAAAGACAAAAATATAAGAGTTTGACCCAATTATTAAAGAATTTGGAAATCAATTTTAAATGGGATAAGATTGAAGGACTCTCATTCTCCTATAAACAGAAAAGAATTAGGATTGATAATTTGACTAAGGGCCTTTACAGACTGCCAGAAATAGTTCAAATTGAGTCCACTTTAACTGTCCTGGCTCAGTGCTAAGGAATCATGGGAACTGTAGTTTATTGTGGCACCAGAGCTCTCTGGGAGAGAAGGCGCAATGTCCCAGAAAAAAATACAATTCCCATGATTCCCTAGCACTGAGCCAGGACATTTAAAGTGGCCTCAATTTGCACTATTTCTGGCAGTCTGCAAAAGATGAAAGGAATTCAAAATCTGAGTCGGAAAGGAACAGTGAAGATGAAGGCAGAAAAGAGGTACAAAGCAATCAAGATATAAGTGATCCAGAAAGAAGAGAAGATAAAGAAACATAAAACTCGATCTAAAGAATAGGGAGAAAGAAAGGGATAATACATTTGTACTAAAGTAAATAAAGAAATAATCAAAAATAAAGGGGAGGAAAGGGTGGCATCATCAAAAATCAAAAGAAAGGTTTTGAAGATAATGTGAGAAATTATAAAAATCATTGTGAAAATAACATCTTAGAATGTTAAAGGCATTAACTCAAAGTGTAAGAGAAGTATCATGTTCCATCAACTAGAAAAACTTAAAAGTGACATTATATGCATTCAGGAGATGAAGATAAGGGAAAAAAGAAATAAAATATATTAGAAACCCTAAACTGTGGTTCTCCTATATTTCTGCAGCAAATAATAAGAAGAAAGGGATATCTGTATATGTGAATAAAAAATATCAATCTAAAGAAATCTTTTGCGATGAAGATGGAACATACATAGGGGTAGAAGTGAAACATGATAATTTAACAATGCTTGTGATGGGGATTTATGCACCACTAGAGAATAGAGATAAATATTTTACTGTGATAAATAATGTACTAATTTAGAATACAACAACATAATCTTATTAGAAGACTTTAATGCAGTGCCAGAACCTAAACTGGATGGAGTATCTAATGAGGGGGGGAAAGATAACGATAAATCAAGGGAAATTACTGAGATCCTTTTTTGATATGTTGAAAGTGCTCCTTTCAGAAGTCAGCAAAAGTGCACCCCAAAAGGTTGAGGCGCACTTTCGCTGGCTTTTCCGCTATAGCATGTGCGGACGCTGTGGCGGGAGAATTGCCCCCGGAGCGCCGGCCATGCGGAGGGCCGGCGGCTCCGAGGGCAACCTCGGGAGGAGGAAGGGGCACCAAGCGTGCGGCTGCCCCTCCTCTTCCCTGCCTCGGAGACAGCTCAATTAGCCATCTGCCGAGGCCCTTAGACCAATAATTCATGAAGATCAAAATGGATTCATACCAAATAGACAGATTAAGAATAATTTAAGAATAGTATTGAACATTATTGAACATTTTGAACATCATGGAACATTTTGAACATAATGGGGAAAAAATTGGCTATGATTCTCTTAGATGTGGAGAAGGCTTTTGGCAGAGTCAACTGGTATTTCATGATGGAATTGATTAAATGAATGAAGATGGGGGAAATGTTTATAGATTGGATAAAAGCTATATATAAGGAACCGTGAGATTATTAAAATCAAGAGAGGCATTAGGCAAGGTTATCCTATCTTGCCTTTGCTGTTTATAATTGTATTAGAGGTTCTAAACAATAAGAGGATTTGGAAATAGGAGGGGTTAAAGTAAAGCAACATATTTTAAGATCCAAGCATTTGTGGACAATATTATTTGTTTTTCTGTAGGATCCAAAAAAAAGTATTAAAAGATTAATAAGTGTTATACAAGAATATGGAAATGTGGCTGGATTTCAAATAAATAGAGAGAAAACTTTGATATTGACTAAAAATATGGATTTGACAGAGGAAGATAAATTAAGAGTGCTAACGGGATTTAAAGTGGAAAAGAAGGTAAAATACTTGGGGCTATATCTAACTAAAAGGAATATAGATTTGTATCAAAATAATTATAAAAAAACATGGGAAGAAATAAAAAGAGAATTGGAGAATTGGACAAGGCAACAATTTTTGTTTTGCAAGAGAGTAGTGATAATTAAAATGAATATATTACCAAAGTTTATATATCTATTCCAGAGTCTACCTATAATTACTGAAGAGAAATATTTTGAGAAATGGTGATGGGAGTTGTCCAAATTTATATGGGGAGGTAAGAGAGCTAGAATTAGATGGAAGGTATTAACAGATGAGAAGCTAAAAGGTGGCTGTGGGTTACCTAATCTTAAACTTTATTATTATGTGTCATGTCTCAAATGGATCGAGGACTGGATTAAGTAATTAAAGGTTATTAGATCTATAAACTACCAATTAAGATATGGATTTCATGCATTCTTATGGTATGATAAGCTTAAAGATAACAAGGATTTCTCTCATCACTTCATAAGAAATGCTCTTCTCAAATCATGGATAAAAATTAGGAAACAATTTTATAGTCAAATCCCAGGCTGGGTGTCAACTCAAGAGGCTTTTTTTAGAAGAACCAAAAATCAAGGAACATCTTGTTTAACATATAAAGATTTAATGTCATGGAAAGGGAAGAATGAGGAATCTATGAAATCTATGGAACAATTGGAGAAAGAAAGAAGAACTGGTTCTTATATAATCAATTAAAATGATGTTATAAGATAGATAAGAGAAATTTAGGGTTCACAAATGAAAAAACAGAGATGGATGTTATTTTTTGGACAAAGAGAAAGGACATATTGCTAAGTACTACAAAATTTTGAAAGAAAGAGATCTTGAGACTGAGAAAGTAAAGCATTCTATGATCAGATGGGCACAAGATATTGGGAAATCTATTGAGCTGGAAAAATGGGAGAAGGCACGGCGCGATACTAATCATTTCACACTTTGTCAGATTTATAAAGAAAATTATATCAAAATGATGTATTCATCACCTGCAAAAATTAATAATATCTACAAAACAGGGGGAAATGAATGTTGGAAATGTTGGAAACTAGAAGGAACATTCTATCACCTTTTGTGAGAATGTAGGGAAGCAGAGAGATATTGGAAGAAAATACAAAAGTTAATGTCAGAAATATTACAAATAAAAGTCCCATTTGATCCAGCACTCCTTTTGTTAAATATGACCAGCACAATAGATAAAGTATTTGAAAGAAAATATAGATGAATTATATTATATATGGTTATGGTTGCGAGAATTATGTATACTAAAATCTAGAACCAGGCAAGAATACCATCAGAAGAAGAGTGGATTGACAAGATGCAAGAAGCTATGGAATTGGATATATTAACGGCTTTGATGAATGAGAATGTAGAACAAGATGTGGAAGAGGAATGGATGTGTTTTAAAATGTATTGGATCAGGGAGGAAAAGTGAATGTGAAAAAGATGTTTATCTAGCTCTCTTATCTAAGTTAATATACAGTAGAATTGAATGGAAAAGATACAAAAGTGAGTTGTTAGATGGTAATTAGATAAAATTATAAAGTGTATATTTGATTCTATAGAACTTAATGGGATAATATCTAGCAAGACTATAGTGCAAGTAGAGGGGTTCAGTGAATTCTATTTAGAAAAGGCGAATATCCATATGTTAGGAGGTTAATTTAGTGTTCTTATAGACAACATAACATTAATTATGTTTGGTTTATGTTTGTAAGTATTTGTGTTTGTTTGTGTTTGCATTGTTAATGTGTGTGTCTTTATTTTTTAAGAATTTAATAAAAATGAAAATGAATTAACTACTCTTTCAAATTTAAAGGGGGAGAAGGAGGGATTAAATATTTGGAAGTCACTGTTATGAAGAATAATAGTTTACTATTTCAAAATAATATGAGGAAAATGTTTGGGGTTCAAAATGTGGTTCAAAGATATAAAATTTATCTTTTGTAGTAATTTAACAGAAAACTTATATAAGATGATGTATAGATGCTATTTAGCCCCAAATAAGCTGCCAAAAATGTCCAAGAATGTTTCCAATATCTACATGTGGGAGATATCAAGATAAAGAGGAAGCCTTTTTTATGTATGTGGTGGACTCATAAGAAGACCAAAAAAATATTGGTCTAAGATTTAGACCAATGTAAATCCAAAAAAAATTAAAGGTAGATTTTGTAATATTACCAAAAATATTTCTTTTAGGTATTATGGATAAAAAAACTGGATAATAAATATGGATTATTTCTTCAATACTTGTTAACAGCAGCAAGTCTTGGAATTGGACTAAAGCACTGACAAAAGAAGAATGGAGTGTTAAGGTTGATGAATTGGTCCAAATTGCTGATTTAATATGGTGTGGAAACAACAGGCAGATTAGAACCTTGGCAAAATATTTATACACTGTACCTATTGTGAACACCATCCACTGTATTCAGCCTGGTTTGTAGATAAATTTATTATTTTGTTTCAATAAGCAGCTTTCTGAAGTGATTTCAGAAACACATTAAAATACTACCAACATTGAAAAAAGTATTTTAGGTTTAGGACACATTAGATAGTGGATGTGTGGCTGTCAAAGAATAGTTGGTGCCACGCTGGGGGGAAATTTTGAAACCCAGAGTGCTGGCATCTAAAGAGAGTTCTAGTGCAGGAGGCACTTAAGAGAGTCGCAGATTCGAGTATTGCAGTGAAGCATTGGTGGGATAGTGACCATCACCTTCACATAATTGGTGGCACCAGTGGGATTAAAAAGACCCATTGTACTGCCATCTGAGAAAAGAAACTGGGTGGATGAGCCTCACCATGACATATAGCAGCAGCGGTGGCACACAGTGAAAAGGAGTGAAAGGTTTTGAAAGATTTTGGCAGTGACACATTACACACATGGGTTCTAAAAGATAAGCCAACTGAAGACTTTTTGAAAGACTTGAAATTGTTTATGGAAATATTGACTAACAAGAAAATTAACAACACAATAATTTGTTCCTATAATAATATAGCTTTGGACATCCCTTTCACCTCTGAGCACATCAACAGCTGATATTAGTAATCTAGTAAGATTATTTAGTTTATTCTGTAATGTTTTTAATTACATGTTTTTTCTTTCTTTCTCACTTTTTGCCTTCTTTTTTTCACCTCAATGGATTTCCCAAATATGTATCATTTTGATTTTGATTGTAAATTATACTGGTAGTGTTAAAATTAATAAATACAAAAGTTCCATTCCTGTCAACTTTAACTCGCTCACCCCAAATATTGCAATTTTTATACAGTCCATACTTATTTTACCATGTCTAGCTTCCCCTTGAAAGGGATCTTGTAGCACCTTTGAGACTAAGGGCCTTTGCAGACTGCCAGAAATAGGGCACATTAAATTGAGGCACTGCCCTGGCTCAGTGCTAGGGAATCATGGGAATTGTATTTTTTTTCTGAGACATTGAGCCTTCTCTGTCAGAGAGCTCTGGTGCCACAATAAAATACAGTTCCCATGATTCCCTAGCACTGAGCCAGGGCAGTGCCTCAATTTAATGTGCACTATTTCTGGCAGTCTGCTAAGGCCTATAGGGGAGATGCAGACTGGTACAAATGGCTGACCTGGGGGTAGAGTTGGGGTGTGGCAGCCACACGCCAGCTGCTCTGACATCACTCCAACACTGTCCTGACACCAGTGTGTGGTGTTAGGATGCCCTGTTGGCACAGCATGTACACACCCTGCACCAAAAGGGCGCAAAAAAGCCACTGCGGTAACTGAAAGGGCAGCCTTTTGCTGCCCCCAAAAGGAGGATTGGGGCCGCGGCATGTGGTTGCCGTGGCCCTGATCTGCCACTCTCGGGGCAGATGAGAGCCACCCCAAATGGGCCGTTTGTATCAGCCCTAACTGAAAGAGAGAAGTTGGTCACATGAGCTTTCATAGACTTGAGCTTACTTCCTCAGATGCATGAAGTGGGACAGAGCTATATAAGCAGCCTGTATTTAAAAAGAGTAATAGAAATGCAAAACTAGCAGGTATGGAGATGAGGTGACAAGTTCAGTTTTATGGTCATTGGGGAACAAGGTTTATTCATGCTACTCACATTCCATGTTCCTATAATAATACTGCTTTGGACACTCCTTTCACCTCTGACATCAACAGCTGAATATTTATTTTTTTGCAGCTTCATTTATATATCGCTTCATATCACGCTATGGGATGTCTAAGCAGTTTACAACTGTAAGCTCATTGCCCCCCAACAGTTGGGTACTCATTTTAGCGACCTCGGAAGGATACAGGCCTGAGTCAAGCCTGAGTCCTGGCTAGTATTGAACTCGCAACCTTGTGGTTTATGAGTGAGTGGCTGCAGTACAGGCATGTAACCACTGCACCACCAGGGCTGATATTGACTTGAGTCCTCTTGTGTCATTAGCCACAGCATGACTCATAGCTGTCCTCTGCTCTACTTTAGTAGCTTTTTGAGTGCTGTCCGACCTAAGAGTCTTAACCACTAACATTAAATCTTGCTTCATTTTTGGACTGTCTCATCATAGGGTTGTTGTGGCAAAAGATCTCCAAAAGGAGGTTTACCTTGCCTCCCTCTGCTTCATACTAATAAGTGTTGGTTAAGGTGCTACTGCCATTGTCTCTGAAAGATCCTCCACAAATGCAATGCTTTACTACTGCTGCTGTCTGGTAGATGTTTGGCACATTTTAGTCTGGTTGCTCAGCAAAAACCTATCAAGTGCAATTTCTAGGCAGATAAAGAAAGTAGAAGATTTCACAGTTACATAGATGAGCAATGTTTGGAGGTCACATGTTTCCATCCCAGATGTAGAATCAGTGTATTTTCTTCCCACAGTTGGCCTAAGCAAGATGTATGGAGAATGATGCCAAAATGGTTTATATGTACAGAACACTGCATATCTGGCATCATCATGAGGCATGCTGATATGCTGCTGATGAGGACAGGAATGGTAAGAGCTGGCCATCACCAGAAACAATGGCTGAGTGAAAGGACACAGCCAAGGATCAGCTTGATTGATATTGAGCATGTGTCATATAATCTTACATGTTAAATTATTCTGTTTCCAATATGAAAGCAGAGAAGCGATAGAGGTTGTTGTTTTTTTTAGTTAATCCTCTTGATTAATATTCTTTTAGCCTAAGAATTTTTCAAAATGAAGTTTCTATTATATTATCATACTAGAGGAAAGAGTTTCTAGAGAAAGCACAAAGATGTATGTAGCAAACAGAGGAATTGTGGTTAATAATAATAATAATACCAACTACTACTACTACTACTACTACTACTACTACTACTACAATAACAGATCTCAAATCTAACTGTTCAGCTTTTCTCTTATTTCAAGGCATGGACTCTCATGCAGTGAATATTTTTCTGTCTTGATCACTCGAATCCTAACAGCAAAGATAAAAGAGCCAAGTTCTTTTAAACTTCAAGATCATAATCAATACTCTGATGAAACCTTCAGTCTTACAGAGGTGTAAAGAAACTTCCCCTCTTCTTATCTTCTTGTGCTGGGAGGAGTAGTACTCCTGTTTAATTTGATAGAAGGTGCTGATTGATTTTTTAAAAATAGATTGGGCAGGAAGGCATTTACTTACATGCGTTACTAATTCTATAGCTTCTTTTATGTTTGCAGGATATTTTTTAACATTTCATTTTTGCACCTTCTATTCTTCAAGAACAGTGAGTGAAAAAAGGCAAAGGAAATAGGCACCGGTATTTTTAAAAATGGTTTTCATCATTGATTATAGCCTAATACAGAATTGCACCTAATTCCATCAGCAACCCAATTTAAATTGACTGTAACAAGTGTGTAGTGAAGTGGTTTGCATGTTGAACCATTATTTTAAGACAGGGGTAGGCAACCTTTCCCCTTTAAGGGCCGAGGGACTTCAGCTCTCAGAATCTCGGGAGCTATTGGCCAACATGGGACTATTGGCCAACATGGTTGAGGCTTCTGGGAGCTGAAGTCCCTCAGCCCTTAAAGGGGAAAGGTTGCCTACCCCTGTTTTAAGAGATAGGGATTCAATTTCCCCCTCAGCCATGAAAACCCACTGACTGATCCTAGAGAAGAAGTGCAATGGTAATCCTCCTATGAACAAATTTTGCCAAGAAAATTCTAGGATAGGTTTGTCTTAGGATCACTATAAGTCATAAAATTGGAGGAGGCCTATGGGGCAGCAGAAAACAGGCCTGTCCTCTCCTCTCTGGAGATTATCAGGCCAGGGATGGGACATCCTTTCCCCATCCTTTTCCTGTCCTTCCCACACGCTAATGGGAAGGACTTTCAGATGACATTGTTCTGATCCTGACATTGTCCCATCCGGGAAGCATGGGTGACAGTGATCATCTAAAAGCCTTTCAAATGGCATTGTGCTGATCCTGTCATTGTCCCATCAGTGAAGTGGAATTGTCCCTTCCTTGTTCTTCATTTTGCATTAATAGAAGAACCCGTTAATGCAATTCCTGTTCAAAAAGGTAAAGGTATTCTCCGTTGACAAGGTTGTCATGTCCGACCATAGGGCACTCATCTCTATAACTAAGCCCTAAAGCCAGCATTGTCAGAGACTACTCTTTGATCATGTAGCCAGCATGATTGCCCAGAATGCTATTTACCTTCCCACCAAAGTGGTACCTATTAATCTACTTGTATTTGCATGCTTTCAAACTGCTAGGTTGACAGAAGCTGGGACTAATGACAGGAGCTCACCCCATCATGCAGCACCTCTCACAGACAGGATTAGGATGGGCTTCACTCCTGTCCCCTGTCTGATCTCATCTGTGACAGCTTCTAAGGTAGTTCAAGACTGTAATCATGTCACCCCTGTCTTCTCTTCAGTAAACTCAACATGCTTAGTTCCTTCAACCTCTCCTTATATGTTTTGTTCTCTCTATCTTTTATCATCACATCATCTTTTTCTGAACCTATATCCTTATTAAAATGATATATTTGCCTATATCCTTATTTGCCTATATCCTTATTAAAATGATATATGCCCATATTAAATGTACGATCAATAATCTCAAGGTCTTTTTCTCATATAGTGCTGCTGAGCCATGTATCCCACATCCTACACCTGCACGTTTGGTTTTGTTGTTGTTGTTGTTGTTGTTGTTGTTGTTTTGTGGTCTAAATATAAATTTTTCATTTAAGCCTACTGAATGTCATTTTATTAATTTCTGCCCAATTTTCTAATTTTCTAATTTCTAATTTAGAATTTTCTAATTTATCTAGGCCCTTTTAAATTCTGTTCCTATCTTCCCATGTGTTAGCCTCCCCCCTTCCAGTTTTGTGTCATATGAGAACTTGATAAGGATTCACTTCTCCCTGTCATCTAAGTCATTGATAAAAATTTTTTTGAAGAGAAATGGCCCTTGGAGAGCTGTCAAGATGGATCTCTTCCGGCAGGCCTTTCCAGATTAATTGTACCGACCTCAGGTTCCCCCACCGTGGTGATCTTCACGTGGCCCCATCTCGATAGATGAAGAGCATTGCTGCTGGTCAAGCCGTGCCTTGTTATATCTCTTTTTAAATGTGTTTTTAAATTTTATATTGTTGGAATTACTGTTTTAATCTCTTTTGATTTAATGCTGTTTTTAAGGGGGGGAAGGATTGTTTTGGATATTATGTATCTTTTTAACTGTTGTAAGCTGCCCTGATTGGGTTCCCAAAGGGTGGGATAAAAATAAATTATTATTATTATTATTATTATTATTATTATTATTATTATTATTTTATTATGTGAGGTCTTCTTCCAATCTGAAGCACAGCCATTGATGGTGACTCTATGAGCTTGATTTTCCAAGCAATTATGGATCCATCTGAAAGTGTTCCCATATATGCCACATTTAATCAGTTTGCTGGTCAAAATATTGTGGGAGATTGTATCAAATGCTGATAAAATCCAGATAAATGACATTCACAGCATTCCTGCCACTTTTGAACTAGTGACCTGATCAAAAAGAGATACAAGATTAGTTTGGCAGCATTTGTTCTTGACAAACCCAAACTGGCTTCTACTGATCACTGCATTGCCATCATAATACTCACAGACTCCTGTATAATCAGTTTTACTTTTATTTTATTTTTCTTCCTGCTATTGAATCAGCCTGACTGGTATATAGTTTCCTGGATCTTCTTTTTTGAAAAGAGGGACAATGTTTGCCCTTCTCCAGTGCTTTGGCAACTCACCTGTCCAAGATTTCTCAAATATGATAGCAAGTGATTCAGCAGATACATCAGCAAGTTCATTTACTACACTGGGATACAGTGCATTTGGACCTGTAGATCTGAACTTGTTTAGGTTAGCTAGTTGATTCCTACTTTCTCCCTATTGATCTTTATTTGCAGTCTACATCCCTTGCCAAGATCTCTGCTGTTGCATGGAAGCACATTCTGTTAACATTTTGCTATTCTTATTGAACAGACCCCCTCCCGTCTCTTTAGTCATTCTCTTGTCTTCAGAATGTTACTCCTTGCTTGCCTAGTTGTCTGAAACAACTTGAAGGCACACATCAACAACAGAATAGTTGGAATTCAGTATAGGATATAGTAAATTGGACTTGTGTCTGTGGGAAATAGAATTGACATGTCCATATTCAGCAAGGGGCTGCTGTGATGTAACTATATAGGGGAGCCAATAAAGTGATCGTTGGCCACCAATGCATATTACACTTCAGAACACTAGCTAAGGAGTGCCAGTGTACATCCGTAGAGTTCAATATGAATCAAAACACTCTTGCTGGTGCCCTGATATGCATCTTCACATTTCACTAGGTGGGTTCCATAGCAGCTTTGCTACATACCTAACTATGAATAAAGGTAATAATTACCTTTATAGAATTAGGACCAAAGTGGTAATAAATGATATTGCAATAAGACTACTATTTCCCCTTCACTAGCTTGTTTATATTGCACATGCATGGACACATGAAGAGATGCAGTGTGACAGGGATGGATAGGCACACCCAAGGGCTCCATGTAGGCTAAATATGAGGCCCCAGGGACTCCCCAGTACTCCCCAAGTTTCACTAAAGATGCTTTCCATATCTCTAAGTGATATAAAAGCCATTTTCCATATTTTGCCCCTATTCCTGGCATTTTAGGCCCAGAAGAGGCCTTTTATAAACTAAGAAGTAAACTATGAACTAGAAAGTTTGACTTCTCAGTTACTGTGTTGTTTTGGGGTTTTTTAAAACCTCTGTTGGGTGTTAAACAAGTGAGGAGAGGGACAGCAAAATCTTGTCCTACTAGACAGTTGAGGAGCATCTTCAATTTAGTGTTTTTCAGTAAATAAAAAAAAGATTTGGGGGCCTGGCAGGCAGGCGTGATCTTCTAATGTACCAAGAAAAGACAGTGCAGCTTCTCAGCCCCTGGGAGTTGTGCACTGTGTACTAAAATGACAGTTGTACACTGTGGACATTGCAGACATGAGGAAGCCCTGCACACAAGTTGGAGGACTTAAGGTGAGGGCAGACCCCCCCCCCCAGGCCATCCCAGGGGTGGTCTCCTTCCCCACCCCTGATCTCAGGACTTAAAGAGGCAGTGCTTAGTCCCTTTCCCCTCACCAATTTGGCCAAAAAGGGACCTCCCTCCCTGTTGCAGACTGTGACCACTAAAAACCTATCTTTAGCTATGGGAAAAAATAGCCCAATCCTCTGTTCAAAGCTTTCTGATTTCTCTTTTTACCCTTCTATGGACTCACCAATGCAATAAGGATCACTGTCACCCTACCTGGTGAAGCAAAATGGCTGACCACACCAAGTTTATTCTCAGCCATCTAGTCTGGATAACGTGAAGGTTATCCAAAACTTGAAGAATAAGGGCTCTGCCCTTCACGTGATGTTCTTAGTTTTGAGAGGTGGAGAGATTGTGATTTTGGGGAAGGTGGGTGGGTGTTGTGTGCCTTCAAGTAGTTTCTGACAACTCTATCATGGGGTTTTCTTGGCAACCTTGGTCAGCAGGCAAGCTTGTCATCTCTGAGACTGTGACTGGGTGTTTCTGACGAGCCTATCATAGGGGTTTCTTGACAACATTTCTTCAGAAGGTGGTTGTTTTTTTGCCATGGCCATCCTCTGAAGCTGAGGGAGTGTAGCTTGCCCCTGTTTTTGTGTGCTTTGAGGTCTTTCTTGACTTAGGGAGACTCTAAGGGGTCCCTATCACAAGGTTTTCTTGACAAGGTTTCTTCAGGAGTTTTGTTGTTGTTGTTGCCTTGGCCATCCTCTGGGCTGAGAGAGTGTAGCTTGCCCCTGTTTTTGTGTGCTTTCAAGTCTTTCCCGACTTCAGAGGAGGTTTGTCATTGCCCTCCCCTGAGGCAGAGAGTGTGAATTGACCAAGATCTCCCAGTGGATTTCATAGCCAAGTGAGTTTCTTCAGAAGAGGTTTGCCATTGCCTTCCTCTAAGGCTGAGAAAGTGTGACTTGCCCAAGGTCTTCCAGTAGGTTTCATGGCTGGGCTGGGATTTGAGCCCTGGTCTCCAGAGTCACATGATCAAACCACTGGCTCTCTTGGTTTTTGATATTGTGCTGTGCCTTCTGTGCTATATTATGCTTGGTGTTGTTGTTGTTGTTGTTGTTGTGTGCCTCCAAGTAGTTTCCAACCCAGAGCACCTCCCTTCCCTTCTGAACACCAGTTCCAAAAGTGAAACTATCATGAGACAATCTTTGTCAGAGGGCGATTTCCATTGCCATCCTCTGAGGCTGAGAGAGCATGACTTGTGTGTGTGTGGTGCCTTCAAGTTGTTTCCAACTTATGGTGACCCTTAGGTGAAACTATCATGGGGTTTTCTTGGCAAGTTTCATCGGGGAGGTTGCTATTGCTAGCCTGTGTTGATGCAAGGAATGTGCCACAGGCAATTTAAAAAATATTTTTTATTTTTGTAGATTGAATTGCATTGTGTTTACAAGAAAAAACAATGAATGCTCGTTACCTAAATCTCTTGGTAGCATTCTTTCCAATGCAGAAATAGGGGTTTTCGCAATAGTGAGCATGCACCAATGAGGGATGGCTGAGGAACTGCTTTAGTGCTGGTACTGGTACAACAGTAAATGCTGTGTGATAATATGTGTTCTCATAATGTTACTATCACATTATCAATAGTCTAATGCGGTAACACCCATTCCCATATCATTATGTTCCAGGGACTCGATGGGAACGTTATGTTATTTGATAAGGGGCAAAAAATCAGCATGCTGTGTAGGTCCCCTGACACAAATGTAATTCTGCAAAGCATAAGGTTGGATTGTAACAAAGGCCCAGTGTTGCCTTTGCCCATACTCCTTTCTAGTCTGTCTTAGAAGTAGGAATGACCAGTGCAAGCTATTGAACCAAAAGAGCTAAATCTGTGAACTCCAGTACTTTACTGGGTATTTTATATTATTTATTTATTTATTTATTGCACTTATCCCCTCCCTTTCTCCCAAAATGGGTTACAATAGTTTAAAAAAACAAAAACACTTAAAACCTTTATTATGAAAGTTAAAGGAGAATTAAATATCAGTATTATTAAAAATGTGGTTAAAACAGTTAAAAATACATAAAACCTATTTACAACATAGATCTATTAAAAGACTGCAAATTTTTAAAAAAAATATAGCACACCACATCTCACACACACAACAACAACCCCATAACCCACAGGATACAAACCCAGGATGATATTGGCTATCTCTGTCTGAACACTTGGAGTACTCCACACACATCATGGTCTGCCTGTTGGAACTATGTTAGTGGTTCACCTAAATCAGGTTCCACTGATACAAACTTACCAGCACCACTAAGATCGCTGACTGTTGAAACTGAAAGAACCTTCTCAACTTCTCCAAGCCCTCAAACTAAAAAGGAACAAAAGCTCTTCTGCTCACTCTACAATGTGTTCTGTTTGCTCTTTGTTTCATTTACAGGATTGCCACCAAAAAGGATGTAACCAGGGTGGAGGGAGATTAAATAGCTTCTGATTTTGCCCCACAACACACAGTTCCATGGTGGCATTGTGCCAGATGTGAAAACCCTTGGCATCTCTTCCATTGGAGGCCAACAAAGGCATCCCCTCTCCCACAGGGTCCATCAAAGCCGTATTTGTTGCTAACTGCCTTCACATCGATCTCAACCCATGGCAATCCTATGGATGAGACATCTCCAGACCCCAGTGCTCTGCACCTGCTCTGCCCAGCTCCTGCAAACTCATATTTGTGGAAGATTATCTCATAAGGATATAAACCGGCTTACTTGTCCTAGATGGGGTCACACTTCCCCTGAAGAACAAAGTACGCAGTTTGGGAGTATTCCTGGACAGTTGTCATCTCAAGTGGATGCGATGGCCAGGAGTGCTTGGAATCAATTTCGGTAGGGCCAACTGCGCCCCTACCTGGATCGAAGGAACCTTGAAGCAGTAGTACTTGCCCTGGTAATTTCTTGTTTTGATTTCTGTAACATGCTGTACATGGGGCTACCTTTGTACCAAGTTCGGAAACTTCAATTAGTTCAAAATGCGGCAGCCAGGCTAGTCGCTGGAACATCTAGGGTGGACCATATTGCATCTGTGTTAAAAGCTCTTCACTGGCTGCCGATTAGTTTCCGGGCACAATACAACGTGTTGGTCACTATCTTCAAAGCCCTACGTGGCTTGGGTTCGAGTTACTTGAAGGAACGCCTCTCCCTACATAATCCACCCCGCACTCTCAGAACATCAGGGAAGAATTTACTGGAATATTATAATACCAGATTAAAAGTAACTTCCCAGAGATCATTCACAGCCGCAGCTCCTAAGCTATGGAGTGGCCTGCTGGAAGAGATCCATCTTATTACTACACTAGAAGCCTTTAAGAAGGCACTTAAGACGGAGCTCTTCCAGCGGGCCTATCCACCTGATCTCCCCAATTGTAACTCTGAAGCCTAACTGTACTATCTGATATGGCCTACCAGATATGTGAAGATGATGACCTATCTGTGCACATGATTGGGTATTGGATTTTATTATATGGATTGTGGGTTTTTTATTATTGTTATGATTTTATATATTGTATTTTATATATTGTATTTTTCTATATTTCACTGTAATCCCACCTCAATCTGTAGGGAGAGGCGGGAAAATGCAAATTAAAAACTATTATTATTATTATTATTATTATTATTATTATTAAACAGAGACAAAAATACACTGAAGCAATTACTTGTGCAAGAATGCATGTGAGAGACTAGTGCATTCAAGTCGCCTGTTGACTTCTAGTGATCTCATGAATTTCATAGGATCTTTTAGGCAAGGGATATTAGAGGCAGTTTTGCCAGTTCCTTTCCACTGAAATACAGGCTGTAGCAACTGTATTTGTTGCTGGTCTCCCATCCAAATACTAACTAGAGCTAATCCTGCTTAACTTCCAGGATCAGACAGGACCTTTAAAATATTTAGGCTGATAGTATACTATATTGAACTACCGGTATCCTATTCCAATACCTTCTGCCCTCCCTAGGAGATTATTGTATTAACAAATAATGCAACTGATCCCCGGCAGGATATAGTCGTTTTTCAGATTACTACCCGATTTTATCACATTTAAATCACCGCCATTGCCACCAGGCAACTGCAACCCAGCTGCATCCCAAGTCCCAGCCACGCTTATCTGGCCGATTTTCCAAAGTGGCAGGGGTGGTGATTTAAATGTGATAAAATCAGGTAGTAATCCGAAATGCGACTGTATCCCGTTGGGGATCAGTCACGTTATTTGTTAATGAGATAATCTCCCTAGTGAGGAAAAGAACATTAAGTTTTATTCATTTCACCTATTTTTTAAAAAGTGTGTTCTTTTCTTGGGTGGAGTCCTAAAAAATCAATGTTGTTAGTGTAGGCCTAATAGCTCTGTGTGTGTGTGTGTGTGTGTGTGTGTGTGTGTGTAGAGAGAAAGAAAGAGAGAGAGAGAGAGAGTCATATTAATAAAAATAAATATTTAAAAATTAAAAATATATTCAAGTGAAGATTTGACTAGGTGTGTTTTCCTTGATCACTTTTATCTTTGGGGATTTCATGTTATTTTTGTCTTTGTAGTCTAATAAAGCCTCCCAAGCCCTGACCACTGGCAACAGCGGGCGGCCTTGGAGAGAGGACTCAGGAGGACTCAGGAGCCAGGCGGTGAGAGTCTTCCCCCGCCTCTCCTTCCTTGGAACACCTGGCCCCAAGGGAGCTGAGCCTTCAAAGCCTCCCAAGCCTTGACCACCAGCAACAGTGGGCAGCCTTGGAGGGAGGACTCCGGAGGACTCAGGAGCCGGGTGACTGGCATTTGATGGAGGTGAGGATTACATCAGAAATTTTGGAAGAGAAATATGGCCTATACGCAGTGCCAGCAGCGCTCGGCACTCTTGGAGGACTCAGGCCCCTGAAGGACTCTCTTGCCCCTTGCCATCACCTGGGGCATCCAGGAGCAGCTGTGGATGGCGCGGAACTGGGGAGAATGCCGGTGGGTTTAAAATTATTGTTTAATTGTTTATTGTTTATTGTTTAATTGATTAATTGTTTAATTATTGTTATTTAATTTGTTTAGTTTGATTTGTTTTGGGGGGAATGGGTGGGTGTGGGAAGGAGGGATGGGATTTGAATTGATTTTATTTGTTCTCATGTTTTGAAATGTTGTACGCCGCCCCGATTGCCTGGCAGAGGGGTGGGATATAAATAAAAATTATTTTATTATTACTATTATTATTATTATTATTATTATTATTATTATTATTATTATTATTATTGGGAGATACTCTCTGTCGTTGGAAATGCTTGAAGCACTTCTCATTTGTTGTGCTGAAACAGATGTGGTGCAGCGATTTTAGTATTGAACTATAACGCTAGAGATCATAATTCAATTCCCCCCTTGGCTGTGGAGACCCACTGAGTGACCTTGACAGAGTCACAATCTCTCAGTCCCAGAAAACTCTGATAGGTTTGCCTTACAGACCATATGTATTGTGTGAAGGCACATAATGACAATAACAAAAGTCATATGCACAATGTTTGTCAATTGATGCCTTCTCCATTTCAATAAAATGTATGCAAGAATTTCTCCTCTCTCTTTCACTCTCATACATACACACACACCAATTTCAAAGTAGTTGCTCCTTTTTTTGTTTTGTTTTCCTTCTGCTTGGAATAAATAACTGTATTATGTATCATGAGAGGAGCAGAATCTAAGTGTATCAATAATAATAATAATAATAATAATAATAATAATAAGGCATGACTGTCACAAACTCCTGGGCCATTTTAACTAGACATGACAAACTCTACCAGATTCAGCATGACTTTTCTGAAGTCTGTAGAGTGCTGCATTGACACTGAGAATAGTTGACAAAACTCAGAAAATCAATTTTAAAAATGTCAACTTTCTGATGGACTGGAGAGAAGCATCCAGGAAAGCATTTCCTCCTAGTCATTTCTCTTTTTTTATGACTTTGATAAATTGGTTTTATTTCCTCCCTATGTCAACTTTTTTGTCACTGAAAACCAAATAAATGTAGCTCATTTTGGAGGCAAAGTCCATAAAGGTTACACAGATAGATCAAAGGGCACAGATCACACCTGGAAATCTACCAACAATGGAAATTACTTCAGTCTGTTTATATACTATGTGTGTGCTGATTGTCATTCTGACTAAAGTAGTGATCTGTTGCCTCAATGGTAATACCAGGGATTTGAGGAGCCCTCAAGCATAGCACCCTCAGCAAGTCCCTATTTCTTAAAGAGGCAGGTCATGCAAGGTGAGAATTCTCTTTGTCTGCATCTGAATATCTAATCTTGAATATGCCATGGATATTCAGTGGAAATGGTAGCCACAGACTTAGAGATGCAGTAGTGCATTTTACAATGCAACCATTCCTCATGATCAGGGGTAGGCAACTTTTTTGAGCCTGGGGCTGGGTTGCTGTCCCTCAGACAATTGGGGGGGCCGAAGCACCATAAATAAATAAATAAATAAATAAATAAATATTTTTTAAAAAAAATAAAAAAAAATATGCATGCACATTCTCTCAGCCCCAGAAAAGCCATGGCAAAACCCCTGTGGAGATTTTGCCAAAAAAAAAAAAAAAAACCAAGAACAAGTAATAACAACAATAATCAATGTCATCATGGCGGGCAGAGCGGCGGCAGGAGGGCGGTGGTGGCAGCAGGACCGGCCTGGGGCCAGTCCAAAGGCCTCAGGGGGCTGCATCTGGCCCCTGGGCCTTAGGTTGCCTACTCCTGCTCATGATAGTCTTCATTACCTCATTCCAAGAGAGAGAATGGGAGCAGCTGTGTTGATCCATCACAGCAAACCAGTTCTAGCAATTTTAATCTCCAGCGGGAGTGTGTTTTGTTTTTTTTTGTAAAACTAACCACTCTGAATTGCCCATTCAAGATCAAAACACCCCCATATATATTGCATTACAACAAGGATAGATCACAATATATTAATCCCTCTCCCTCATTACTGTCAATTCTGCATCAACGAAGGTCAGAACAGATGTGGTAGATGATATCATTGCTAATTATAAAGTCCTGGCACTTTGACCTTCCAGATCCTGATTCCACTACAACACTAGTGGGCCCCCAGCAGGGCCTTGCAAACATACAGTCCAGCCACCTTCTGAAGCTAGCCCTGGCTCCACTGCTTTAAACTCAGAAGCAACTTTGAAGGTCACCATATTTCCAATAGGAACCAGCCATGCCTCTGCAGGGTTCATACCACAAATGTTTTCTCCCTCTGCTTCCACAGCTGAATCTGCAGAAAGTGATAGTATCATTGGTTCCCCCAAATATTTTCCCCCCGGTCTCTCTCACTTTTTTTTATCCACATCTTTCATAGCGTGTTTCCCCAAAAATAAGACACCGTCTTAGATTTATTTGGCCTCAAGAAGACACACTATGGCTTATTTTCAGGGGATGTCTTATTTTTTTATTACCATAAGAGACCCACAGACTGTTGCTGGTTGGTACCGGTACCATACTGGGGGTGAAAGACCCACAGTGCTGAGCAGCCCAACTCTGTCCTGACTCCGTCCTGACGCACATCGCATGGTGTCAGGGCACCCTCTTGGTGCAGCGTCCATATACACTACGCCAAATGGGCACAAAAGAGCTGTGGTGTGGCTTAAAGGCCAGCTCTTTGACACCTCCAAAAGGAGCAGCCCTTTGAGCTGCTCCTTTTGGGGGTAGCAAAAACAAAGATGGGGTTGCAACCCTTTGAGCCGCAGCCCCAGGGTCAGCCCAGAAAAGAGCCGTGGCTGCGGTTCAATGGCTGGCACTTTGCTGCCCCCAAAAGGAGCAGCCCTTTGAGCTACTCCTTTCGGGGATGGCAAAGACGATTATCTCCTTTGAGCCACATCACAGCTCTTTTCTGGGCTGACCCTGGGAGCAGTGGATGCAGTGCTCCCAGGGGCAGCCCAGAAAAGAGCTGCAGCTGTGGCTCAAAAGCTGGTGCTTTGCTACCCCTGAATGGCCCTATGGCTTATTTTCAGGGTACGGCTTATATTGAGCCTAAGCTTACAAATCCTGCTACAGCTTATTTTCTGGGTGTGTCTTATTTTCAGGAAAACACAGTACCTGCTGGCCATTATATTGGGTGCACTGCTAAGCAGCTAGCAAGTGAGGGTTTGACTACTCCTTGATCACTTTTACCTTTGGGGATTTCGTGTTATTTTAATCTTTGTAGGATAGATTTAAAGACTGCAAGAGAAAAAACTATTCAATTAATCTATGAAAGTTCACATATAAAACGAAAGACAGTCCTGCTTTTCTGTAACATCTGAGTGGGTATTGCATTTTTTAAAAGTGGCTGTTGCTACTACTACTTCCGTAGTATTTATAAAGTATCTAGCATTGCACTAGGCACTAGGAAAGTATTAACAAGAAAAAAGGTCATGTCCAAGAACTTACAGTTTTAAGAAGAAAGACCAGCCAAGAAAAGCAAGGTTGAATGTATTTGTGTTAAATATGTATTGACTGTGAAAGCAGAGGGAATCAGGTGTAAGGAGGGAAGGGGACAGAAGTAGGAAACAGAACTACACTCTAGGTGTAGGTACAGCATTGCTATGTGTAGAAAGAGGATTCAAAGAAAGAATATACAGAGGAAGAAAAGCAAGAGAAGAGCAAGGTCACAGGGACACTAGAAACTTAACATTTAGATGAGAAGAAAGAACAAGACAGGGAAGAGAATGCTAGCCAAAATTTTGGTTGCATGTAAAATACATACCTTCACAGACATAGCTGTGTTAGCCTGGAAAATCAGTATGCAAGGGGATCTTGTAGCATTTTTGATGAGACTGACTGAAAGAAAGAAGCTGGTAGCATGAGCTTTCATACATTTGAGCTACCTCCTCAGATGCATAGCTTCACACTCCACCTCATACATCTGATGAAGTAGGTTTTTGTCTACAAAATATTATGTCATGACCCATGTGTTGGATTTCGTTGTGCCACAGGCCTCAATTTGTTATTTTAAAAGCTACTGACAGGTGAGTGTGGCTATATTTTTCTAAAATTAGTACAGATCTAAAGCCAAAGGCTGCGGTATATCCTACCATGCATAGAAAATGTTGCAGTATACTCTCAGCCTGCCATGCCCTCTTCCAGAAACCTCCTCAAATTTAAACAGGCCAGTTTCATCTTGATTTATATTTTAATGATACAATTTCCTAATAGCTTACAGAAGAGAAACAAAAAGGTGACATGAGCACCATTTCCAAATATCTGAAGGGATATTTTGTAGAAGGAATAAGCTTGTTTTTTCTGCTATATGAACCAATGGATTTAAATTACAAGAAAAGATATTCCACCCACACATTTAAAAAAAAAACTTCACAGTAAGAGCTGTTTGACATTGAACTGACTGCTGTTACCATAAAAGGTGAAGGACATTGAGGAATCCTCACCCACAATCCCAGTGTCTCCTTGAAATCTGGGGAAATTATAGTTCAAAAGGAGAATGGCAAGAAGAGGGTAACTGCAGGGATCATTTCACAAATGTATATCAGTAATAACTGCAGAAGTACCCCCAGTTTCAGGAAATAAAGCATTTAATTTAGAAATGTGGTAGGGTGCATGCAAACATACAAGAACCAAAATGGCCTTAAGAATCGTATAAGGCTACTGGGAAGAAAGGTGTGGAAGATTGGGTAGAGAGAAATAGAACTTGAAGGGGGTAATAATTACCAGTTCTAAAGAGAGGTCCATGGAGAACACAGAGTGGCTAAGACTGCATCTGAGTGTTGCACAGAAGGGTCCTGGTCTGTGAACAAAATGGCTAGGGCTGGGGAGGTTATTTATACCCTATTTCATATCTTTGAGGTGTGCATTGTGTTACATTTGGTGTAATAAAAGCCTTGATATCTTTCCTAGGGATATGACAAAAGGGTCTGGAACAGCTTAATGGCCTTAGCACCAAACTGACAATGCATTGATTAGATTTGAGACAATCCTTTGATGATTGGGCAGGGAAGGGGATGTAGGAACATCATCAGATGGTAAGATAAAGGGTATGGTCACAGACTCCCCTGTGATGGGACTCATTTTTCTTCCATTGTAAATGGAAATGCACAGAGCCTGGGGGGGTGTGTGCAAGGAGATCAGTATACCCATTTTATTAGTTTTATCTAGTTTTCTACATGCCTTCTGTTCAGCATGACTCCTGCATGTGTATAATTCTAGTTTACGCAGATCAACACAACCTCAAAACATGTCCAACTCTAGATATTAATTAAGAAACTACATATCCAGTGGGAGCATATGGTATGCTAACACTGCCTCAGAGGGTTGTAGAGTCTTCCATCTTTGAAGGTCTTCAATCAGAGTTTAGATGGCCATCTCTTGGGAGTCCTCTAGTTGTATATTCCTGCATGGCAAGGGGTTAAATGAGTCCCTTCCAGATCTATAATTCTATGAGTCTGTTCTGTGGCTCCTGGGAACCACTGAGCATGCAGACTTTGTATTTTGTTTTTCTTATTTTTCTTTGAATAAACAAACTACCTACCTAAACAGTTGCCCAAACTACCTACCTAAACAGTTGAAGTAATAACCATGTTATTTTGCATTAAATGTTGAAGCTTACCATGAATCTTTTAGAACTAGAAAATCTATTGATACACCAGTGTGTCTCTCTGGAACCATACCTAATTGATCTCACAGCTTCAAGAATTAAATTTTCCATGTCAGGACCATCCCAGGCCTTGAGATTTCATAATGAAAAACTAAGGCACAGGGATAGCCCTCAGGAAGGTTAAAAGAGATGGAGCTTGGTGACATTGGGCCTTTGAAGACTGCCAGAAATAGTGCAAATTGAGGCCACTTTAACTGCTCTGACTCAGTGCTAAGGAATCATGGAAACTGTAGTTTATTGTGGCACCAGAGTTCTCTGGCAGAGAAGGCTCAATGTCCCAGAAAAAAAATACAATTTCCATTATTCCCTAGCACTGAGCCAGGGAAGTTAAAGTGGACTCAAGCTGCACTATTTCTGGCAGTCTGCAAAAGCCCAATGTCACCAAGCTCCATCCCTTTTAACCTTCCTGAGGGCTATCCCTGTGCCTTAGTTTTTATTAAGCATATTCATTAAGAATCAACCACAGTTGCTGAGAGAATGTCATTCAAATAAAAACAGACAAATTCACAAAGCCTAACAGATGACACAATGGAGAGAGAGAAGGAGATTTCTGGAGAAGTTGTAGCAGCTTCTTCAAAGCAGATTACAGCAGTTGGGACAGCAACATCGTTGGAAGGGGGGTTGTTTCTTTTTCAGAGCAGTTCTGAGATTCCTTCCTTCATTCTGTGGCCCAGAGAAGAGGAGAAGGCCCTGAAATCTGCAAACTCTAGAAGAATCCATCCCATGTGTACCACACAATTCTAGTACCTGAAAATGTATTTATGAAGCAAATAGAAAGTATAGTGATTTTCATATTGTTTTTTTACGTATATCTTGGTGGTCCAGATTCATTAGGAGACAGTCCACTGTGTTCTGTTTTAGTTCAAACTTCCAGACACTTCTCATTGACATAGATTAGTAGAGCCTAATCTATATTCTGTCCACTTGTGCTTATAGGCAATACAAAACACACAAAGCTCTGAAAGGCAAATTTCTTAAGCTCCCAAGTGAAAAACATTTATCAAATTTTAGTGTCACATGAGATCTAGTTTTGTACTTCATTTGAGCTCTAAAATCTTGTCCCCTTCCCATCATGCTTAAATTTAACCATCCCCCCAACCGTCCTCCTTACCACCACCACCACTAAGTATATCATGAAATAAATTCCCACAATGAAGTCTGTATTTGAGGTATACAAAATACAGGAGGACACTTTTTAAAATCACAGTGGATAAAGAGTTAGGCACATGGATCTCATTAACAACACCCAGTTCTGAAAATGCAGATTGTTCTATGCATAACAGCACAACCTAAGAAGCTGTTTACTCATGGTTTTATCATTTTAGAGTGAATAAATTAAAGGAAATTGTGTGAATTCTGAACATAAAATATCAGAGCTGAAGAGAAATGTCTTAAAATAATGTTCATTATGCCCCTTACTAATGCTGCCATTACATGGGGTAAAACACATGCCAGAGAAAGCTTACCTGGCACCCTCCCACAGACCATAGCAGCACTATTGATAGGAGACCTTATATTCCATACATACAAAGGTGCATTGCCTATGTAACTTCAATTTCTTGGTCATGCAAGAAAGTTGCCAAGATCTTCTTTATGATTGTTTTGGGAGCACAGAGCTGAAAGTGCTCATTCTAGGCTACAGCCTATATATCCTTCTGGGATTATATAATTAAAAACATTAAAACAGATCAATGCGAGATTTTAGACTTGTTCTTGGATTATGATAGGTTGTAAAATGAACTTATTTTCTTTGTTATGGAGCATCTTTCTATTATATTATTGCGTAATAAGATACATAACCACATATTTATGAAGAAACTGTCTCTTTTTTGGCACATTTAAACTATTAGAGGAGAGGAGAATGGCTAGTCTTATTGTATTGTTTAGCAGTCCTTTATGACGGAAAATGCTGCTGCAACACTATTTAATATAGCAGCCTTATGCCACAGTATGAAATTAGATACAGAGCTGGTGTTGTTTTTTTTCTCTCTCCCTTTTTTTTAAAGGTGGAAGTGAGGTGCAATCTTGCCTTTATGGAGTAATAATGAACTGAGCCAAAAGGCTTAGCTATGATTATGTGAACAGTTTAGAACTAATCTGGATCGAAACTCAATAGAGGATTTCATTCACCTAGAAAATATGCAAGTTAAAAAACAGCTTGGAAAGGGCATCAGTGCATGGCTAAATCTATGAGAGATTTGCATACAGTTGAGACAATTAGGAAAGAGAACCCTACAAATTTAAGGATAGTTAAACTAATTGCCATGATCCGTCAAACAGACAATCTGAAATAGGAAGTTTTTCTTGGATTTTGCCAGAATTTGGCCATGTCATTTGTATCTGATAATGGCACTAATCAGGGGAGAAAAGCAAGAGGAATAAAATATGTCTCAAGAGCTGAGACCATAGTGCATCATTTTTGCTTTTCCCCCCTCCCTCAAGACAGTCTCATGAGCCAGACATTTGAATCATAAGGACTACTGGGATGGGATTTTCACTCAGAGATCTCCATTCTTACTTGGATTAAGCGGATTAAAAACCATTAAATGACCATCCTCTAACTCCCTAAAGCAGATTTGCCTTTTCTTTTCTTTTTCCCCCTCCTCTATCTTTCTCCAACCATGGCAGACTTGGGGGTAAGAAAGTACCACACAAAAGAGGTCCTTAGCATGACAAAAGGCAAACCTATCCACTGAACTGCCAACGTATTAAGACAATGAAGTCCAGGCAGTCTACCCAGATCATTTTCCCTTGGAGCAAATGGTATCGAACTTGGCAATGGCATTGTTTCTCAAACTTGAACATGGGGCTGTATTTTTTTATTTTTTTATTTTTATTATTTTATTTTCCCCATCCAAAGCTCAAGGTGTCATATTAATTATTTAAATCTTCAGAAGATTTCAGCTGTATCCTCCAAGGCTCCGCTCTGTGCCAGAAGGTCTCCAATCTGCATTAGCTTTTGTTAATTAGAGCTGAAACAAGGGCTTTGATCTCAATGAATATAATAACAAAAAAATAGAGCAAAACTTCCTGTGTGATTTATCTTTTACCTATTTTCTGCCTTTGCTGTTTTTCCACTCTATTAGACTTTGATTTACCTTGTCTGAGTAACATTAAACAACTCGTCTACAAAAGAACTTAAGCAGCTTCAAAAGCCTGACAGAATCAGTAGTTAAATGCTACATGACGTGATCCCACATCTTTAAAAGAAAATGACACTTATTTTTATTTTTATTTTATTATAATTTTTAGTTGCAATGTGCATGATGCAGGGGGAGGGGGGTTGATTTGTACCAGCAGGGATGTATGTCTACTGATCTCAAATATCACAGGTTTTCCTGTTGGGATTGATCTTGCCTCATTAAGAGACTTGTTTCTAGAACTATAATACTGGTCGAACAGAAGGCCAGTGAGATTCAACAAGATGGTCTCCGCATATTCTGACTTTGCCTGAGTTTGCAGCGATGCTTAGATCCAAGGGGGTCACTGCCAGGGCTTGCCTTGTTAAAATTTTTTCCTCATTAACATTTTTTCCCTTACAGAAAGCCCTGAAAGGCAAATTTCTTAAACTCCCAAATGAAAAACATTTATCAAATTTTAGTGTCACATGAGATCTAGTTTTGTACCACTTCATGCATTCAAAGTCTTGCCCCCTTCCCATCATGGTTAAATTTAACCATCCTCCTTACCACCACCACCACTAAGTATATCTTGAAATAACTTCCCATAATGAAATCAGTATTTGAGGTATACAAAATACAGGAGGAAATTTTTTTTAATCACAATGGATAAAGAGTTAGGCACATGGATCTCATTAACAACAACTCCCAGTTCTGAAAATGCAGATTGTTCTATGCACAACAGCACAACCCCAAGAGACTGTTCGCTCATGGTTTTTATCATTTTAGAGTGAATAAATTAAAAGAAATTGTGTGAATTCTGAATATAAAAATATCAGAGCTGAAGAGAAATGTCTTAAAATAATGGCTGATATTACCTGAAAGAAGGGCACACTAAATATATTTTAAAAATACAAGCTGAAGCAGGGTTAAAATGAAAAAGTTGGTCAATAAATGTCAGTGTGCCAGGAAAATTTTCAATGTGCCCCCCAAAAAGAACTGTTTTAAGTTCTTCTGCTGTTAGTTTAGAACCCAGAATTGGGTTGCACCTCAACTAAAGGTTGATCACATCAACATTGCTATCATGTTGCCCAGTGGCATGACTACAGGGATTCAGGGATGACACCACTTCTCCTCAAACACCTGCCTTTTGGCAGAAACATCACATTTTACCAAATTTTCATGTTAAGCACTTTAAGTATACAAAACTATAAAGCATGTAAATATATTTAGGCTGTGTGTATGATATTATAATTTAAAAGTATAATTTTTAATTTTGCTAGTTGTTTATGTCACAACTATTACCATTACACTCAGTGATATATGGGAATTATGATTTATGAGTAACATTAGTACAAACATTCCTAAGGATTTTGCATGGTATGGTTTAAGAGAAGGTCAGTGGAGGGGGGATGACACCATGAGTTACCACACCGGGCGACACCAACCCTAGTGATGCTACTGATGTTGTCTGTTTTTTTAAACAAGGAGTAAGAAAATAAGGAAGAGGGAGAAAGACTGAGAAGGGTCGAAAGGACCCAGCAGTAGACATGAATGGCTAAAATATAGCTGCCATTTTAAGTGCCTAAAGATTTCTTTGTTCCTCACCCCAAATGGAATATTACTCAGTTAGTGGGCAGGTTAGACTTGCAGAGTGTCAATCTGCTTTCAAATTACTGTTCAGCTATAAAAATCACCGCATAACCTTGTGCAAGTTGTTGTCTCTATTCCATCATTAGTAAGAAAATAATAAGCAAACCGCTTACTTCCAAACCAGTATTTTTTGCCTGAGATGAAGAACAAGATGGCATCTCTCCCTATGCCATGCAAAACAGCCAACTGGGCTAGCAGTTGAATCTTACTTCAGTTCAGGTGACATGAAAAATGTTCTCTATCATGTCTAAAGTGGCAGACTAATTTAGGGATCCTAGGGGAGATGGTGTGGCATGCACCACACTGTATTTTAATGGGTGGGCCTGGCTATGGGTTGAAAAGGAACAGCACCCCAGTATCTGTCACCTAACTGTTAAAGGTAGCTCAAAAGAGAAGCTAGTTCCTTCTTCCTTTCATTCATAACTACTGGTTCACCCACTTTGGATCTGGGAAAGTGCTCCTTGCTTTGCTCAATCCTATCACATTCTTCTGCTCTCTCAAACACACTGAAGCCACATGGAGTGAACTGTGTAATGGTAACAGAAGTCCCACTATCTAATATTAAATTCTACTAATGGAAACTCACTGGGTGACTTTGGATGAGTCACACTCTGTCAGCCCCAGAAAACCCCACAATAGGATTGCCATAAGTTAGAAACAGCTTGAAGGCACATACCAACAACAATATTGATACAGTTCCACTTCTGGGTGAAAGGCAAGCTATTCAATAAGTAAATAAATAAACAAATAAATGGATGAATCAGTTAACTGTTAATGGTGCCTTCCACTGGAGTGCTACAACCACCAAATTCTCACTAATTTAATTGTTTATCATTGTATTTGTAATGTCAGGGATAAGGAGATTTTCTGAGTCAACATACACCTGCCTTTAGATAGAACATCTATGGGCTTGAATTGAGAGTAGGAGTGAATGCAGCCAATGAGTTGTCTTGGGCCTACCCTAGCTTGCATAGCATCTTTAGTTGCCAGAATGATAATTGTTTTAAGCATTGAAATGGCAGAGGTACTTTCTGGAATTTTCATTAGCTACTTTGAGTCCCTATGTCAGGGAAAGGCAGGATATAAGA
>JAIPUX010001232.1:70919374-70932423 GCA_020142125.1 Phrynosoma platyrhinos | reverse complement strand
TTCCAGGATTGATGTCCTGGATTTCTTCACTGGTTTAAATATCCCTGATACATAATGCTATTCTTCTTCCTTTCCTGTTTGGCCTGTTTCTCTTGAAAAGGTTATACCCCTGTATTTCTACATTACAGTCATGAGACTCATCCCACCAGGTTTCAGTGATGCCTATTATATCATATTTGCTTTGTTGTGCTAGGAGTTCAAGTTCATCTTGCTTATTTCCCATGCTCTGTGCATTAGTGTAGAGACATCTAAGACATATGTCCCCCTTACTTGCTGCCTGTGCAAGTTTTTTTGCCTCCCACGCTTGGGTCCCTGTACTGTTTGCCTTGTTTCCTCTATGACAGTTTGACTGTTTTTTCCAGTCCTTTTGCCTTCAAAAACACTGTCTCCCTTCCCCACATAACTCAGTTTAAAGCCCTCCTGATCAAATTCTTGAGACTGTTGGCAACAACACTTCTTCCAACTGGCGTAAGATGCAGCTCATCCCTTGCCAGGAGTCAGCCCTCATGGAACCGCAACCCATGATCTAAGAATCCAAATCATTCTTGATGACACCATCTGCGGAGCCAATTGTTGACATCTGCTATTTTCCTCTCTCTTCCTGGACCATGCCCTTCAACTGTCACAAGAGACGAGATGACAATCTGTGCCTCCATTTCTTTCAGCTTCTTACCTAGAGCCTCATAATCCCTTTTGATGTTCTGAAGGCTGTGTCTTGCTGTGTCATTCATTCCCACATGGACCAAAAGGAAGGGGTATTGGTCAGTAGGCTTGACCAGTCTTGTCAGCCTCTCTATCACATCTTGTATCTTTGCCCCAGGGAAACAACACACCTCCCAAGACATCTATCAGGCCCACAAATCATTGCTTCTGTCCCCCTCAGCAAGGAGTCCCCCACCATGACCACACACCTCCTCCGAGGCTTAGCAGCGACTGTTCCCTGTGGGGAAACTCCCAGGGTCCCCTGATATTTCTCTTTCCATACATGGTAAAAGTCTTTCTTGTAGAATTTTGAATATCACTTTGCTTGCATGGGAAATTAATGCAATGGTCCTCTGGTCACTGCAATCCCTAGTATCCCCCTTCTTGAGGATTTGAATGCATGTTGAGTGTACAACACAACCTGGCACAAAAATGTAGTGAATTAATGAATTTGCAATCCTATGCAAATTTAAGACTCCTTGTATCCTCTGTTTCATTGGCACACATTGCACAAACTTTATTGGCCATGCTTAACGACCTACCTTAAAATTACTTGTACAAATGACAAATACTCCTTAATTCCATATGTTGGATTCAACTGTTACTGTTTGAAAATCCATTTAATTAAATATATTTTGGTGCCTATAAATCCTGTTTATAGTGCTGGATTTCTCCTTCTTGCTGCCAGTCTTCACTTCACTTCACTTCAGTCATTGGCTCTTCCTACATGTGCTTGAGGAAGCACCAGCAGGAACTAAGGAGCTGTTGAATTTGTAGTTCTCAGACCAGCATGTCATGTAGGATGGTACATATTTCTCTGTCTGTCATATTTCAAAATTGAAAGTTTCTTGGGAAACTTTGCTTTTTGTCTTTTTCCCTGTTTTCGACATGATACACAACTTGGCCTTATTTTGTCTCCCTACTTGGTAGTGGAGTTACAACCCATGTTGACTCCCACCCCAGATACAATGCACATCTTTCTCAGTGCTTAAGCCCTCTTTGTAAACAGGTTTTTAAAAATGGTAAAAGTATTCCTCATTGACAAGTTGTGTCTGACCATAGGACGCGGTGCTCATCTCCATTACTAAACCAAACAGGCAGCGTTGTCAGAGACTACTTTGTGGTCATGTGGCCAGCATGATTGCACAGAACACTGTTTACCTTCCCACTGAAGCGGTACCTATTTATCTATTTGCATTTGCATGCTTTCAAACTGCGAGGTTGGCAGAAGCTGGGACTAGTGATGGGAGCTCACCCCATCATGCAGCACCTGCACCTCAAACTGCCAAACTGCCAATCTTGCAATCAAAAGAGACAGTGTCTTAACCATTTGAGCCACAACATCCCCAGGCCATGATGGTAATTTCTATCTCTTATTCCCAACCCCCGCATCCAAAGAACAGCCATACATTGCAGACTTTGTGTGAACCTAAATGTTGTAATTTATCATGAAGGCATGAAGGAACCATAATACTGTATTTCTGAGAATTCTTGATTAGAAATCCCTACTGCCTCCAGGGAATGTAACACCTTATTTTGGACGATGGTACTTACTTAAGCTTAAAATGGATTTACATTTGCACTGTGAACATGTTATTATCAGGGTTATTACAGGGTGAATATCCCTTATCCAGAATTCTTTTTTTTTATTTTTATTGAAACCTTATCCAGAATTCTGAAATCCAAAATACTACAAAATTCAAAATTGTCCACATGGGTGGCTGAGATAGTGACACCTTTGCTTTCTTATGGTTTACTGTACATATATCTTGTTTCATGCACACAATTATTGAAATATTATGTATAAACCTACCTTCAAGCTACGATAATAAGCTATATATGAAACATAAATGAATTTCATGTTTAGACTTTGGTCCTATCTCCAAGATATCTCATTATGTACAGTTGGCCCTTCGTATCCATGAGGGTTCCATTCCAGACCACCACCACCCAGCACAAATAACAAAAATCATGGGACATCAAGTCCCATTGTTCCCAGTGCCAGCATGGCCGCATGCATGATCTAAAAATGGCAAACCCGTGGACAGCAAGAGCTGACTGTATATGCAACTATTCCAAAATTTAAAAAAATCAAAACACTTCTAGCCCTAAGCATTTCAGATAAGGAAGACTCAACCTGTATTGTTGTTGTGTGCCTTTCAGTCTTTCCAATTTATAGCAAACCTAAGGCAAACGTATCACATTTTTTTTCAGCAACGTTTATTCAGAGAAGATTTGCCATTGCCATCCTTAAAAGCGGAGAGAGTGTGACTTGCCAAAGACTGAGTGAGGATTCAAACCCTGGCCTTCCAGATTCCTAGGCCAACACTCAAACCAACATACTGTCTCTTAAATGATGCCAGCTCTCAGGAGATTATTGAACACAGAAAAACCAGCAGGAGAGACATGGGATCTATAAGATGAAAATGGATGTTATCGCATTTACCCGTGACTGGGCTGTAGGCAGCCTGTATCTACCTGGGGAGCCCATCTATAACCTGGACTTCTCCCACCGCTTTTTCAAGAACTGGAAAATCCAATTCTTGAAAAAGCGGTAGGAGAAGTCTGAGCTGTAGACAGGCTCCCCGGGTGGATATGGGCCGTCTACAACCTGGGCATGGGTAAATAAGACCCATTTCTGTTTTTTAGATCCTGCATCTCCCCTGCCAGTGTGCAAAATTCTCCTCAGTAAAAGAGATAGACTGACTTTGAAAACATGCACACAGCTATCATCATGATTAGTATCCATTAGCAGAATAGGTTTATTCTTCATATGTTCATCTGATCCTTTCTGAAAAACATGTTGACCATTAGCTATCCTATGGCAGTATGTTTTACACTATACAGGGTGATTAAAAAGGAATAGTGTAAAACTGAGTAAGAACAGCTTTACTTTTGCACCATTCTTTTTAAATCACCCTGTATAGTATCTATACAAACTATATAGAATCTATAGGCTGTGTGTTATGTTGGGACTAAGCTGATGAATTTGTGTCTCCTTTCATCCTGAGGGATATAGTGGTATCTAAATATATTTAAATTTATAAACCACATATCCTTCAGGCTTAAAATGAAACATAAATTCTTCACCTTTTTCAATCTCAAAATGACAGGGTCACTGTTCCATTTAATATTTAAAACCAGGTCTCTAATTCATTTTTCTAAGCCTCGTTGAAATAACATGCACATACATATAACTTGTCCCAACTAAATCAGGTTTGTATGTAAATTTCCCATTACCCATTTAGATTTCTGAAAGGCTACCACCTTCTTTTTCAATTTCCCCTGAAATATCAGTTACTTTTTCATCACTCTGATTTCCCCACTGTTCCCAACTTCTAATCATGACCCATATCTGATGAAATGAAACATTTGCTGTCTAGATATGCTAAACAAAGCAAGGTTCACTTGCTTTTGTCTTATTAGTTACCTGCCCACCTTTCAGTCTCACTCAAGCAGTTGTCAGCGAACTGAAGGATACAGAAGATTAGCTTGCAAGGCTTTTGGCTAGCACCATCCTCTTTCGGAAAAATTAGTTTTGCTTGTTGTGCATGCCAATCTCTTGCTCCAGGATCCATCTCTGCAAGGAAATCTTTTAATTACCTCTTTCCACCCCCTGTCCCCCAATGACAGCTTTCACCACTGGGGCTGAGTTCTTGGACATTAGCAATTGAATAGGAAGCCTTCATACTGTATATCATTTTAATCTTTCATGTTTAAGTAAGCCAGATGGCTTATTATTATAAGCCCTGTTTAAAAAGAGAGAGAGAGAGAAGAGGAGAGAAAGAAAACCACACAAACTTTCTATCAGAGGATTTGTAAGATGATGGAGGGAAGAGATAAAAAAGGGATTTTGCATCACACAAAATAGTCTGAATTTTAATTGCACCTCATAGTTTGGCAGTAATTTTGCCATAATTGCCATTCCTGCTAAATGAATAGGTGGATTAAATGGATAACTAAAATAGCATTGAAAGTTCCTAGTGTGCAGATTTGTCCTTAAAAGATGGAACAGCTAACTAAAGTTGTCATTGGCTCATGTGTGTAATTTGCCGACCTTTAACAGTTTCTCTGCGGCACAAACACTGCTTTGCTTTTCGTTAAACCATTGGTTGAGAAAAAAATATATATAGCTAGCTTTGCTTCTCTCCTGCCAAATGCTCTTTATTGTGCTGCATACAGAAGCTTTTGATTGATGAAGCTAAAATATGAAAGCTGTTTCATTTTTGCTTTGGATGGCATTCTGTAAATAACATGCAAGGACCCAGCCAAGTTCTCCTGGCTGAAGGCCCAAATCTGCAGGTTCTCCTCCCCTCCACACACACTTGGGAGCAGTGCCCATTTACACAAATAATCCATAAAAGCCAATGGGACTACTCAGGTGAATTAAACTCATGCTGTGCAAAGGTGAGTCACATGATTCTTCCAAAGGCATATTGCCATTGCAATCTTCAGCAAACCACAGCTAAATCATTTTTTAATCTCTTGAGGCAATAGGTTAGGTTATTGCTTAAATAAGTGTTGTGTTGCCCTGGTAAATCCTTGTGGTGCATATTATTTTTTAATTACATCTGGTCAAATATTATTAACTGAATCCTAAATGTTCCCATTTCCCAATTAATGTTAATCTCTATGTAACATTATCTGTTAAAGCCCAAGATCTCCAAGACAAAACTGTCATTGATTGCAATGACATCAGGCATAGACAGGCAAGACTTTAAATAAGGAGCAGATGGCAGTGTAGCTCAGGTCCAAATCATGATATTTTACTTTGCATTACTAATAAAATATGTGTTGCATTATGTTTCCTATGGAGGTCCATGCCACTATCTACTTACATTCACTGGGGGAGGAAGGGCAACATTTTCCAAATGTTCATCATTGACAGTTAAGAGCAAATCCATAATTCCTTGCACAGATACTAAACTGGCATTATCAATTCCATGCTGGTTGTTGGAGAAGGCAAGGGTAAAATATACTCCTGTGTTGGATACAGAGAAGGCTTTTCCTGGGGGGAAAAATCTGGGAACTCTATATAATATTCAACCAATGTCAGGAGTCACACTTAACTCAAAGTCATAACCTGCAGCTTGGATATCCATAACCTAATCTCAGATTGGCTGCTGTTCTTCAAGAGTGTGGCAAGACACTCTACCCATGCATCAAAGCACTCAAAACCTGTTACCATATCTCTCAAGAAACAATGACATTATTATCTAGATCAGAACTGATCCTCTTATTTCAAGACAGGAGTGTAAGTGTTTGAGTTGAAGAGGCAAGGCAAACTGTCTGAAGAGGCAAGACTTTAGTAAATTGATAAAAATCTGGTATAAACAGGTTCCTGTCTCTTCCTTTGCATTGTCATATTGTAATGACAGCTGACAAATATTAATTTTTCTTTGGAAAGCATAATTGTTTTCATCTCTTACCATATAAATAATCTGTATTATTATTTATTTTTCCTCAGTCAACAAATTATTTTGAGTTCCTGAATGGCAGGAAGTTGGACTGTATGGCCCTTGTGGTCTCTTCCAACTTTATGATTCTATGATACTATGATTCTAAGTGACAAACAAGCCTATGTGATATATCAGTTTACTCTCTCTTGGATGCTGCATTTCACTGAAACCAAAATTATTTCAAAAATAGTTTATCCAATTTAATGAGATTCTATCATTAAAGTTATGGGAATATATTTAAGAGATATGTATATAAACTGTTTGTGAACTATATATATATATATTATTTATTAATATAGAGCTGTAGATTTACACAGCAATGTACATACAAGCCTGAGATTCAAGGAGGCTCTCACCAAGAATAACTTTCAAAAATATAGATAAAAAACATGAATATTAGAATTATAGAATCATAGAGTTGGAAAGGGTATTCACCATTAAGTCCAACCCCCTGCTTAATGGAGGATCTCCAGGTAAAGCATGCCCAGCAGGTAACTGTCCACTCTTTTTTTTCTTTTTTCTTTTTAGTAAGACATCCAAAGGAGACCCCATCACCTCTCTAGGCAATTGATTCCATTGCTGAACCACTCTCAGGGCCAAAACAGACCAGCAAAAAAAATGCCAGCTTTGGGGTGGTGTGGGGGCGTGGCATATGAACAGTGCACACCCCAACGCTGCCGCCAAGCAAGTGTCATGCTGCCATACTGACCACACAGTGGGCAGCATCACGGCATCTCTGCAGTGCAGTGTTTACATGCACAGCACCACAGAAACGTCAAAAAGCCACCGCTGTGGCAGCAAAGTTGCCTTTTTTCCAGTGCAAAAAGGAATGGCTTTCTGCCACTTCTTTTTGTCTCAGGAAAATGCTGGTTTGGGGCATGGCATGCGGTTGCCACAGCCCCAACCCAGTGATAAAAAGGGTGGCATTAAGCTCCCCCTTTATAGCCATCTGTTTCAGCCCTTACTTTCAAGAAGTTCCTTCTAATGTTCAATCAAAATCTACTCTCCTGTAACTTCAACTGGGGCAGAAGAAAGCAAACTTGCTTCCTCTTCTCTGTGACAGCTGTTGAGGTATTTGATGAGTGCAATCTTGTCACTCCTAAGTCGTCTCCTCATCAAGCTGGACAAGCCCAGCTCCTTCAAATTTTCCTCATATGTTTCATTCCACATACCTATTATTATCCTGGTTGAAGAGTAACAACACTAGAGCAGAACCCTGACACACTCAAGACTGCCTTCCATTTTGAAGTGTACCCATTAATAATGGCTTTTTGAGCATGGTTTGCCAATCATTTATGGATCTATCCTATGGTGTTTCCACCTGTTTAAACAGGTTGCTGATCAAAATATGAGACACCTTATCAAACGCTTTCCTGAAATCTAGATAAATGACACCCACAGCATTCCCACCATCTACTAAACTAGTAACCTGATGTTTTTTAAAAAAGATATAAGGTTAGTTTGGTCACTGTGCTGTCATCAAGATACTTTCAGACAGACCCCTGTAAATCTGGTCTAATGTCTGACTAGTCTGTAATTTCCTGAATCTTCTTTTTTGCTTTTTTTGAGGAGAGGGGCAATGCTTGCTTGTCTCCATTCTTGTGGCACCTCATGATATATCAAAAATTATGGCAAATGGTTCTGCAAGTACATCAGCAAATTCTTTCCATACTCTGGGATGCAGCTCATCTGGTCCTACAGATCTGAACTCACTTAGGTTATTTGATTCCTGACTAATTTATCATCAGTCTTTATTTGCAGTCTGGATTCTTTGGCAAGGTCTCTGCAGATGCATTGAAGGACACAGTCCTGTTCTTTGTTCTTGGAGTGGGATGGGCTGAAATAAAATAGGTATTGAGCAGTTCTGCCTTTTCATTGTGATCTGTTAGCATTTGCTAATCCTTGTTGAGCAGTGGTCCTACCATTCCCATGTGTATTCTTCCTTGGTGAGTCATCCATCCTTCTGTTCTTTATACATGCTCTTTTTGCTTTTTACTTCCTCCTTAAGTTTATTGTTCAACCTTAATATATATAGGATTGAACAGATAGATAGTAGGTCCAGGAACATAGTCCCCATGTATATGGGGTCATATTGTATTTTACAAATAACTGAGGTGTGGTTTTTGAGTTTCTTGTTCCAATCTCTGAGTCATGTTTGTGGAATTGCAGCTGAGGGAATTATGTGTTTTCTTTACATTTTTATTTATTTTCCTTTCCTTTCCATTTCTTTGTATTCTCATTTCCCTTGTCCTCTTTTACTTCCTGTTGTTATTTATCTACTTAATCCCACATCTCATGTGTTTTTAGTTACAGGTGTATAACAGCAAATGAAGATATGTAGAGTAATATGGTGGATTGGAGTATTTTTAATTCAGGTTTGTTGGGTGCTTTGCTAATACATCCATCCTGCAGAGACAAACTTAATATTCACGGACCTATTCCTTTATTGATAAACCAGTGAAGATGAATGAGAAAAAGGAATAGTCATAGAAGTAAGAGTAGAACAGCTGGGAGAGATTTCCTGTAAGAGTGCCTTCCATGGAAAGCATATTAAAGAGATTACACAATGGTTCCTTATTCCTCCATTTATAGTTTTGGAATCCTTCTGGCACTCTCCATAAGATGAAGTGATCTGAGATCAAGCATCAAGGCTTATAGTTAGATAATAATTATGTATTGACAACGTCTTCCTGCTCTTGAGTTTTAGTGGCTGACAAGAAAATAGAATGAAAATTCCTTTCACAAAATCAGACTGGTTGAGTAGGCTTACATGAATCTTAAGTGCATGCTGAGGAGGTTATTCTACTCAGTAGAACTACCCATGCCAAAGCCAATATATTACAGCATTATGACGGGACAGTGGGAGATGGGCGTTGCAACAGATTTTAAAATATACAATAAAAATAAAGGGGGGAAACACAGGAACTAGTTGAAGGAAGACATAACTTTCAGACATTGTGGTGCAACCATTTGACCCTGACACCCATTACTTGCAAACAAATGTGACAGAATAAATCAAATGCAGTTAAGGGCTAAGAGATGTGATTAATACTGAGGAAAAATAACATATAGTATCCTCAATGGGTGTATAACTATCATCTTAAATGAAGTTTCCTGATATTTTAAATGAATTGTGTGGTTTATTTTGGCAGCAGCTGCAGCACATAACTAATGTTTCACATTACACACAAGAATTATTTTGGTGCCATTGTTAATGTGAAACATTTTATTTTGCTTTAAAAATGGTAATTGCAACACTTAAATATGATCATTATTAGTTAAACAACAGAACAGACTAAAACTTCTGGACTACAGTTAAAAAGAGTAAACTTCTTGGCTGTTTCCTCTATTACTGCCAATGTCTTTTTATTGTCTGTTTTCATCTCCATTTTACTTTATCTGTGAAACTACTTTGCATTTCAAGACATTTCCACTCACCTTGAGTTCTTGGTTCAAAAAGAAACAATAAAGTTTAATCTTTTCACTTGACAATGATGTATGGGTTTGTTGAAAAACAGTTTTCAGGTATTAGTTTTTTAAAAGTCTCTTTCTTGTTGTTGTTTTTGTTTGTTTTTTCTCTCAGCCTTTTGATGCACAGACATATATAAAATTCAATACACATGAAAGTGGTTTATCAAACTTTTAAATAATACTGCTTAATTGGAAATTAAACACAGCTGATTTTTTTTCCAAGTTCACTTTACCAAAATTGTTTTTTATTGTTCACATGCACAGAGCTTTGTAATGATCTGACTAGAAATTTCAAGCAGTCAGAAAGGATATAGCCTTGATTCTGTTTACATAGCATTGGTCAAGGAGTTTGCAAACTTCCATCATGAAACAATAAGATTCTTCTTTTTTTCCTTTTTTATTTATTTGCTAACACCTGTCAGTTCAAATGTCCCTTTCTTGTCTTCACTGGTTCTTTAAGGATGACTTCCACTTTTTAAAGGCTCTTCATGTCTATTTAAAATGCTCTTCAACGCAATCAATAGCATTTTTTCCCGGCAGGGGGACAGGGTTTTGAAAAGGTGAATGTGTGGTCCACTAAGGTGCAAGGGAGATCAAAAATGGTGCCTGGACTTGCCAATCTTGCCCACACTTTCTTTAAAGCCAAATCAGCTTTCTTCTGAGGCAACAGAAATAGTAATGCTGCAGAGTTTATGCTGGGTCTTATGAAGCTGTTGCACTTCTAATAATATTTCCAACATTTGGGATGATTTGGAGCTAATTTTATCTTCCTCCTTCCCTCCACACTTTCCTCTCTATTTCACTCACACAGTCATGTGACACTTAAAGCTCAATTTTTGAGGGGTTATCACTCATTGTAGGAAGTGAATAGACAGGAAGTGTGGTAAGTATTTCCTTCACACCAACACATATAGCACTATGACTCCATTTTAACTTCCATGGTTCCATCCTGCATAATCCTAGCATGTTCTGTGCCTTCAAGTCATTTCCGAATTATGGTGACCCTAAGGCAGTGTTTTCCTGGCATGTTCTTTCAGAGAGGGTTTGCCAATGCCATCTTCTGAAGCTGAGAGATCCCCCAAGGTCACCCAGTGGGCTGAGCCAGCATTCAAAGATGGATCTCCAGAGTCATAGTCCATTGCTCAAACCGCTACACCAAGCTGGCTCTTTAGGGCGGTGCAGTTAAAATTCTCAGCCAGAGTGCTCTTGTGGCTCAATAGACTATGGATACTAGGATTCCCTAGGATGAAACCATGGCAGTTAATGTGGAACCATAGTTCTATATCTGTAGTGTGGAAGGACACAAGGTGACATGTAGCCTCTTTGTAAGTTTGACCTCTGGTGGATCATAGACTCACACAAGTTGCCATGATGCAGCAGATTATAAGCATGCATGTGTGAATCCACCCTCCATGGAAACATTTACACATTTTGCTCACACTCTGCTCAGTATCTCAAGCGGAGATGTAATACTTCACTAATTTTCTTCTTCAAGGAAGCAATAAATAAAGTTAGCAATTTTCTTCCTATTCTGGAAAAGTCTGAAAACCAGCTTCAAAGCTCATTCACAATTCAATCCTTATTCTGCAGAAAATTCACCATGGTTGATTTACATAAAAAACAGCATTTTCTGGAAACAGTTTTTTGTGTGTGCAGAAAATAACATATCTGTGCAAATGTTTCCTGTGGAGAAAATGCTGTTTTCTGCATGAAACAATCATGTACAAATTTGGTCCAGAATAAATCCTGAATGGTGAAGATTCTTACCAGTCCAAGATTCGTCCCATCATGCTTTCTCAACACTTGAAAAACATGTTTTTTGATCATTTTTTTAAAAATATTTTTAAAATATTCTTTCCATTCCTCATATCAGGCCATATCTGCAGTTGAAACTGGGAACATTTTAGCTCCTGGACATCATGCTGACAGGCAACAGAGGACCTTTATTGATTTCTCTTACAGCTTGCCACTGGGAGACACTGTTGCTCTGGAAACATATATCTTCATGTAACAGATTTCTTCCCACCAGGAAATATCTTTGTTGTTTTGTGTCTTCAAGTTGACTCTGGCTAATGGTTACCCTATCATATGGTTTTATTGGCAAGATTTATTCAGAGGAGGTTTATCATATATAGCTTGATGACCTTTAAGATCCATGATATCCTTAGTGTAGGTTGTCTCCCTACCAGTGTAAATGCTGGAATTCCATAATGCTGTGCAAATAGTTTCTCTGACCTTATCATGTGGTAGCCAGTTTTCTGGTGATTAGCCTCTCAGTTCATAGCTAGTCTGGTGCTCTGGTGAGATATATTCTGCCACTAAGACCATATTCAGAGCATTGGTCTTGGCCAACCCTATCCAAGCTTGTAAAAGAATGTGGAGGAGACAGTTGGTAGGAGGATCTTCTTGCTTGGGAAACGATGCTGGATTAGAAGCACTCCTTATATAATTTGGTTCTAGAATTTATTATTTGCATAGTCTGTAAGGCCAATTCTACCTGTATTTTAGCCTTAAATCTGATAATGGTACAGCCAATCATATACAGAGTACACAGTTGCTTAACCTAGACTAAATGGGACATGTCACTGAGAAATCTGGAAACTACTAGTACAGATTATTTACCATATAACAGTATGATATATCTTTTAAATATTTACTTTCTCCCTATACATACAAAAAGCTTGAGCAAAATGTGTAATATATGTGTAATACACACACACACTTAATGAAGCAGGATGAAGCAGGATCAAAGTTGTTTAGGCTGTGGCATATATATATATGCCACAGCCTAAACATCTTTGATCCTGCTTCATTCAAAGAACATAGGGCAGTGTACATCGTTTCCCCCCGGCCATTTTTCCTAATAACCTTATAAGTTACAGTAGCCTGACTGTCCCAGGGTGAGCATTGTAGCTGAGTCATGAACTGGGGTCTTCCCAGTCCCTAATTTAACAGTCAAACTATTCTGCTGCCTCTCAACAACATTTTGCTACTTTCCTTAAATTCACAATATATATATATATATAAATAAATAAATATTTAAACTCAACCAAAAAGTTGTCTTGTACTGGCTCAATAGTCCACCTAGCCCACTTTTCTCTCATGATTGATATGGGTCTCCAAAGTAGTGGAATAGTGGTTGAAGTGCCAAACCAGAACCAGGAAGTCTAAGTTCAAATATCACCCCCCTGCCATTAATCTCTTTGAATGACCTTATGCTGAACACAATCACAGTAACACGTCAGGATGAAAGTGCATGGAGAGAGTGTTCGGTTTTAGTGGAGTAGTGTGCTTGTAAATCCAGCAGAACCAGGGAGCAAAAATCCAAGCTTATAAAAGTTGAGTTTTATTGTTATTGTTGAAAAAAAGAATAACAACATGCAAAGTAAAATACAGTCCACTATAGGATCACATCTT
>JAIPUX010001232.1:70900822-70913102 GCA_020142125.1 Phrynosoma platyrhinos | reverse complement strand
GTGATATGAAGCGGTATATAAATAAGCTGCTTTGCTTTGCTTTGCTCTCCTGTAAAAGCTATTAGTATTATTTACTAAAGGAGTCCTGGTGGTGCAGTGGTTAAATGCCAGTACTGTAGCCACAAGGTTGTGAGTTCAATCCTGAGGGGCTCCAAGGTCAACTCAGCCTTCTATTCTTTTATAGGTAAGTAAAATGAATACCCAGCTTGTTGGGTGCAATTGGTTTACACATTGTAAACCACTTAGACAGCTTAGTTCAAAATGAAATGGTATAGAAATGTAAATGCTATTGCTATTATTAATGTAAGGCTGAGCAAAGTGTGTCCTGAGGTCCACATGCAACCTGCAGGGCTATATTTGTGGATCCCAGGGTTACAAAAAATCTTCAAAATATCCTCTAGGGGACATGGGGATTTCCCCCTCCCCCCATATTTTTGTCCCTATCCCTCCAAAATGGCCCAGGAATACTGAAAAACATAGCAATGCCTAGAGGGCATTTGGGAGGCAATTTGGAAGGAATTGTTTGTTTGTTTGTTTGTTTGTTTGTTTGCAGTGGTGGTATGGTGAAGAATGCTTTTCTCCAAGTTCTCTTGAGGGGCTAATATGGCCTCCCCAGCCTTCAATAGATGCCTACCCTTCCTTTGAGTCTTCTGTAGGACTAGAAGTAGTTTCATATCCAGGTTGCTGAGTTATAGTAGTACTGCAGACCTGATATTAGTTCAGAACCAGCCTATCTTTATAATCAACAGTGGCCCCCTCCCCCCAAAAAACTTTGCTTTCTGCCTCTCAAAAATCCTTGAGGACCAATATTAAGTCTGTAAGCTGTTTTCTTATTTTTGTCCTTTCAAATTGTGAGTCATTTCTTTCATCTCACTTCAGAACACAGCAAATAGCATTTAAAGGTTTTTCAAGATGACCCCTCTATGGTATATTTCAGATGCTGGCATTGGGTTAATAGTAGCTTCAAGTGGGTGAGGTGACTTCTTGTACTGACGATCAGATAGCAAGAGGAATCTTTTTGTGTCTTTTTGTAAAGTTCACACAGCAAGGCAAGAAACCCATCACTTCCAAAGCAGGAACTGGGGAGAAAAATGGGTTTTTCCCAACAGTTGAAATAGAGAATGTGATGCTATACTACATTTATAATGATTGGTAAATCAAACTATGCATTTAACTCTCTGAGTAGATTTCAGGTGCACACAGAAATTCACTCCAGGTTATTCTCCTCTTCCCTCCAAATGAATTAACAGCCTGAGGGTAAATCCTCTACCAGCTTGACACTAATGCAGACTTTCCTAAATAATACTTTTCACCTATGACAGTCACAGGTCAATCCCAGCACTTGGCACCTTGTATAGGTACAGAATCAACATGAATTTTCAATTATGGTGAATAAATAAGACTGTTGTGGAAATTTTGCAGGGCATTTTGGATGGAAATGGGTTTCTCTCAATGGGCAAAGGATCTGATTCAGTGGTAGATATAGATATAGATATAGATATAGATATAGATATAGATATAGATATAGATATAGATATAGATATAAACACGTTCCATATAGCAACTTTGCTGCTGCAACCAAAGCTGGATTTCAATCAGTTTTTAACCCATTATTATAAACAATTTTCCCACATTCATGTACTTTTGCCTCTAAAATGACAGTCAATGCTATTAAACATAACAATTGTTCACAAGTGAGCGCTGCTTATTGTCCCTCTTGATTTTTGTCTCTGAAGCAGGCTTCTTACTCAGCAGAAGTCAAGGGTCACCTGCTAAATCATGCATACCCACAATCCCTTGTGAATTATGTAGTTGACAAACTGCCGTTAATGATTAGTACAACCCGCATTAAAACCCTGGCACTAAATTGATATTACTTGAGTGATGGATTACACCTCTAATGAGCAGATTATTGCCACAAGTGACCTTGTCGACTGAAAGAGTGTTTCAATATAACTCATATATCTAACCTTCTCCTGTCATAGCAGTGCTAAAAATATCTACACAGAGACACTTTTGAAAAACTCTAAATGTTTCTAATCTTGTAGTGTGATTCAAACAGCATCTCTAATGGGGTTGCCTCATGGCCATACCCCAGTTAGTATGGCATAATATGCATCGTGTATAAAGCGACTAAAAAATGTTATAGTTCTGATTTTTAAAACATATATCATTTTCTCTGTCACCCTTTGAGTGCTCCAAGTTCCATTATGAGCTACTAGCCTGTCTGAAGAGGTGACAAAGTGTTTACTGTGATAAACGTGGACCAACAATACACAAGACAATGAAATAAAAATAAATAAAACAATACATAATTCTGTTAAATGTGTTCCCCCTAAAAGCTTCATTTATGGCTGTAAATAGTGGTGCTGCCCTTGAAAAAGAATGATAATTTTTCAGGAATCTCTCCATTAAAATATAGGTAATCTTAGAGACAGAATGAACTGAGAACGTATTCTGTGCTTTTTTTTTTATTAAAGACCTATTTGATTATCACATTGATTTGTGTACTTTTTCATATAGATGGTTTTGACATTTGGCAATATCTAGGAGCTGTGGTTTACCCTTAAATCAATTGCAAATAATTTGCAAAGGGGATGACAGCAGTTTTATCTGGGGTTTCAACAAACAAGAAAATCTTGCCAAACCAAAATAAAAATTTAAAAAATAAACATTATTCTGTGGCATAGATGAAAACTGGGTTTGCCTTTTAGTTTAATAACCCTTCACGTGACGTATGCTCTGGCCTTTGTCCATGCACAGTTAGCCGTATATTCAAAAATGCTTGTCATCCGACATGAGGACAGATGAGGTTGAGCCAGAGGGATGCGGGTAGGGGAGATGAGGCACTCTTTAATGATGGAACTAATTGAGCATAAGCCATGCTGACTGGTAAGGGAGGGGAAAGGAAATCACATGAGAGGAACAAAAGACATATGCTTTGCCACTAATTTGCTTTTCCATGAATGAACAGCTAAGAACAAATAAAGAAAAGATGTGACGCAACAGGGGATAGGTTGAGGGTGGATAGTGTTATTATCTGTCACAAAGCTGTTACCATCTATTAAATTCCAGAGCCAACAACAAACAATTAAATACATCGCAGCCAGGCTGGTTTGAAACTTGGCTCATGTCACAAAGAACAACCAGGTCAAGATCCTGATCTGAAGAGAGGGTGTGTAAATTTATGCTCGTAGGCTTATTCAGTGCCACCTCATTCATAAATTGCAATGCCATATTGAAATGCCTACCTGCACGCTCATGGTGTGATGTGCCACAGCAATGTGCATCAATCCACAGGGTGACCAGACATCCTCCTTTTCCAGGACATGTGCTACCTTTCAGTCTTCTGTCCAGGAGGAATTTCAAAATGTCCTCCACTTTGAGCATGACTAAGAAGCATGAATTTATATTTATATTAGTGGTATTAGCTTTTATTTTGTAATGTCCTACATTTTTGTGAATGTCCTGCATTTTTCACTGCCTTGTCCTTCTTTGCAGTTATATCTGGTCAACCTGCCAATGCACAATATACAATTCACATCTGTGACCATGTAGATCCATGCTCAATGGCACTAGATTCATAACTCCACCTCCGCAACATTGACCTGAAATATGGCCATTCCCAATTGAAAAATGTCTAACTGCTTCCACAGGAGATGTTATCTATCTACCAGCACCAATAGTATGCTGGCACCAGTTTAACCCAGTGACTAAGAACTAATTTGATTCCAGTTGCAGTCTTGTCTATTCTGTATTCACTCTTTAACAGACTCAGTATTTCACAAAAGAAGTAAAATCAAAGTTAACTTTAAAGACTGTACTTCCTTCCTATCACTGTGAAAATCTCTGGACAAATAAAGCTGAAAACACCCAAGGGTACATATCTTTGTAATGTAGAAGGGAACATGGAAACTGAAATATGTGGATGGCAGAGAACATTCAAATTTTGTGCTCTGTTCCAAAGATGTGTCTTCCTGACACCTTAAGGGCTCTTCTGTGTGTTTACAGAGGGTGGATGGTGAATGAAACAGGCCTAACATAAAGCTTGATCATCAAGAAGATATGATAGGGATGTCAACCTTGTGCTGCATTATTTTAAATAATTCAAACAATCATCTTGATATGACATTTTAAACTCTATGATTAGGGTAGAAAATATTCATACATGGGGCCTTTTAATTTGGATCTTAACAAAGGAAGGAAATGTCCTGTTCAAAGAAACTCCCGAGGGGTAGCTCTTTATCATCACATGGCTTGCTAACAGGGCTTCAGAGACACCACGGGGCTAAGCAATCTCAGAATATGATGGATGTTATTTGAATTTGCTATCAATCATAGGATTTGATGTGGAAGCTCATTTCTAGACTTGGCATTTGTTGGCATTGAACTTGGCTATGTGTGAACAATAAGAACATTTATTTACTTATTGGCTTCTTATCCAAATACAAGAAGATGGTATTTGATTTGTTACACTGGCTAGGGCAGGGGTAGGCAACCTTTTTAAGCCTGGGGCCAGGTTGCTGTCCCTCAGACAATTGGGGGGGCCGAAGCACCAAAAATAAATTAATAAAATTAAAAATTAAATAATAATAATAATAATATGCATGCACACTCTCTCAGCCCCAGAAAAGCCATGGCAAAACCCCTGTGGAGATTTTGCCAAGAAAACCCCAAGAACAAGTAATAACAACAATAATCAATATCATCATGGCGGGCGGTGGTGGTGGCAGTGGCAGGACCGGCCTGGGGCCGGTCCAAAGGCCTCGGGGAGCTGCATCTGGCCCCCGGGCCTTAGGTTGCCTACCCCTGGGCTAGGGGATTCTGGGAGTTGCAGTCCAACAAAATAATTCTTCCACACACTGATTTATATGTTTATATGCCATCTTCTACCTCTAATTTGATTCCAGTTGCAGTCTTGTATTAAGTCAACTAATTGTGGAAAATAGCTTACCTATTTGATGCTTATTTTAAGAAATTATTTAAAGACTCTTAAAATTATTGGAATGCCATCTTGTCACACATTCTTAAAAGGTATATAAAATATGGCTTTGGTTTTTAAAAGAAAGTATATAATATTAAAGAAAAGGATCAGAGTAAAGAGGAGAAAAGGAATTAACAGTACTAAAACTAGCTAGACTAGGGAGTTTGTTGCAATTAGAATATAGCAAAATTTAACAAGGAGACACTATCAATACATAAGGCAATTTGGTTTTGATAGCTTTCATTTTATATCTAACATGTAGAATCTTATAGAGCAGCTGTTTGCAAAATTATATGAAATATATGGAATACTTGATATTAGCAGTTCTAAAGATAGTGCACTAGAGCACTAGAGGTGTAATGGTTTAAGCACTGGACTACAACTCTGAAAACTAGGGTTTGAATCTCCACTTGGCCATGGAAACCTACTGGTGACTTTGGGCAAATCACATTCTTTCAGCCTGAAAGGAAGGCAACAGCAAAGGCAAATCCCTCTGAACAAATCTCGTAAAAAAATAACCTGATAATTTTACCTTTGGGTCACCATAGGTCAGAAGCGACTTGAAGGCACACAACAATGAGAAGACAGTGCTGTAGTTTTAAAAATTATGACAGAATATCTCCCATAAAGCCATTATTATAGTCTCAAGTGCCAAATTGTGTTCACTGTTAACATAACAGATACACATAATAGGCATACGCACAGGCACTTTTGATAGCATGCTGCACAGCTTTGTAAAGAACTGTTAACAAATCAGTCACCATCAACAAGCAGGAAGATTTACAAAAGAGGGCAGTGACATATCAGCATGGCATCGGGAACATCAAATTCCAAGTAGCTGACACTTGCTTCAAAAGCCCTAATGACATGATCATTCTAGTGCAAAAAATAATACTTGCTTTTAGAGCAATTCAGGCAAATTTCTGCAAAGTTCCACAAAAGCCTCATGAATGATCAGGAAATGTGCTAGTAGTCTGATAAATCACAACAGGTACAACCATTGTTAAAACTGACTTGTTACTTCATTTCCATACACAAAGAGACATTCTCACATACCAATGGCATAGATATGTCTATCCCTGGTTTCCACTCCACTATATGCATCTGAGGACATAGACTGAAGTCTATGAAAGCTCATGCTGCCAATTTCTTTATTTCAGTTAGTCTCAAAGGTGCTACAAGATCTCTCTACATACAGGTACTATACTTGTTACACATACTACACTCAATATAACTTATAACAAAGAGCTTCTAGGGAGTTCCTGTAAATGGAAGGTAACTCATTTCTATTACTACATGTATTGGATTCACGTCATAATTCGTTTGGATTTGCCAGCTTTCAAAATAGAATAGTATTTATAGCGCAGTAGCCAGCGTAGTGTAGTGATTTGAGTGTTGGACAAGAGATCAGGTTTCAATTCCCTGCTCATCTATGAAACCCACTGTATAACCTTGGGCAAGTCACATTCTCTCAGCCTCAGGGGAAGGCAATGGCAAACCTTCTCTGAGCCAATCTTGCAAGAAAATCTTGTGATAGAGCCACCATAAATAAGAAATGACTTGAAGGCACACAACCCAAGTAGCAAATGAAGACACAAGGCTGCAGAAAAAAATGAGGATCTGTGAAACAGCAGGAGGCTTGGATTCACACAGAGCACTACATTTGGATTCAAGCCATTTCACAGATCCTCAGGATCTTTCCAGTCACATCTCTCTCAACCTTCACAAATGCAGTACGTGGTATGCTACTTGTGTTATGTGTTGTATATTGTGTGTGTGTTGTTTGCTCAAAGTCATTTCTGACTCATGGCAACTCTATCACAGGGTTTTCTTGGCAAGTTTGTTCAGAGGCGTTTTGCCATTGTCATCCTCTGAGGCTGAGAGACTGTGGAGTTCATCACATGGGAGGGAAGCGCCCAAATCCTGTGGATAAATGGTGTTTAAACCTGGGAATATCCCACAAGAGCGGGATTGTTTTCAGATGATGTCAGGGTGATTGGGCATTAATGCGCCATTAATTCATGCAAAAAGAGGCAACATTGTGCCGCCTTTTAACTTCAGGTAAATCCTGAAGTTAAAAAGCAGCACAATTTTGCCACTTTTTGCATGGGTTAATGCCACATTAATGCCCAATCCACCTGGCATGTCTGAAAACAATCTCACTCTTGTGGCATATTCCCAGGATTTAAACCCCATTTATCCATGGGATTTGGGCACTTTGCCTCCCATATGATAAATTCATGACTTGCCAAAGGTCACCCTGTGAGTTTTTATGGTTATGCAGGAAATGAGTGTGTCTGTTTCAAAGATGCTGGTTGATATTTTCCCTACTTAACATTCCAATAAAATTCCAATAAAAAATCTGGGAAAAGAAAAGAACAGCATAGCAGAAGAGAAATTGTATAGATATGTGTCTTCAAGTCACCTATCCATATATGGTGACCCATTAATTTGATAGGGTTTTCTTAGGCAAGGACTAATCAAAGGTAGTTTAGTCAGTTTCATCCTCTGATATAGCCTATAGCATTTGATATTTGTTGGTGGTGTCCCAAAATTACTAACCAGGGCTGTCTCTGTTTAGCTTCCAATATCAGATGGGATCTGGTGCCTTTAGGGTATTTACAGAACAGGTTAACTGATGAAAATTAGTTAATGAGTGTACTCTCCCCCGATACAACCTCCTAATCAACACCTTCTTGCATACTGCATGGCCTGAAATTTAACCCACACACTCCATTAATACAGTTTAAATCCTAGCTTTATATATGAACGTAAGGATGTATGAGGGCCCTGATCCAGATCTGCATCACCATGCACGGGTTGAAAGGGTTTAAAACTTTCCACACACACTTTAAAAATCTAAAACCCTTAAACTGCACAAGAACTAAGAGCAACTCTATTGGCATTGAAGGAGCTTCTCCCAATTTCCTAGCCCCCAGGGGTGAGTACAAAGGATAAATTCTGAAATAAAAAAACAAATTGGCAGGAGGAATGCAACGTATACACAGGAAATGCATTGGGATGTTACTAGGCTGATTGGAGGTCACATAAAAGTATCTACTCCTCTGACTTGATTCATCAATTGTAAAATGGACAACTTGTAGAAGTGGCCCTGGTATTATGAAGGTGAAGCAGTAGGTGGCACTTGGGGTATAGAGGCAAGTGTGTACAAGAAATATTTGCCTTGTGGTCCCTAAGGTAGGCCACTCTTGTAAGGTGGATATAGTCAGTACTGGGGAGAAATTCAGCTGCCAGGCAGTGAAGGTACAGTTTGACCTTTGCATCAGGCAGCAATATGCCTTTGATTTTGCATGAACTACATGAAAAGGACAGTCCAAATATGATCAAATTAAAAAGTTATGCCTTGAATCCAGAATTTCTACTTGGTGGGTGATCTAAAGAAAAAGAGAACCTACAGAAGGCATGATGAGGCCTTTGTTCTCCACCAGTAAGAAAAAGAATTGCAGATATTTTTCTGATTTAAAAACATTTTCTGTTGCATTTCATATTTTCAAGAAGTAGGTCTGCACTGTACAGCTTTGAACATAATTACTTTCCACTGTAGTCTAAGGGAGTCACTAAGCAGCTGATGAAAGGCAAAGGAATCAGGACTATTTTCAAACTGAAAAAAGGGTTTTTTTTATTGGACCTGATAACTCTCACCAATGGCTCCAGGCTTTTGTTACATCAATTTGAGGAACTCATAATATCTGCATTATGAATGTTCAACCAGGCTATTTCCTGCTGAAGCATCTGGCACACCTTGAGCATTGCTTACTTCTGTTGTCATCATTGAGTAAACAGATTTTGACACATTTTCAATATGATTACATTAGAACAAGTGGGCCATGATTGATAACCTAATATTCTAGCCATGCAAATCATCAATCACTGGAAGTATATTAATTATTCAATGTAACCATCTAATGCAAGAATCGATGCTGGAAATGAAGAAAAGAAACTCACAGTTCCCAGTAGAGCCTACAGTAGATAATAAAAAAGGAATACTAAATAATTTGAGTTTATAATCATCTTTTTAATAAAATCCATTTATTTAGCTGTCAAAACCATGGCACAATTAGATTTTTAAAAAGAAAAATAGGATAATGAAAATCATTTTTTCCTTTTAAAAAAGACCTTCATGCTTTTAAACACTGATTACATTAGTGGTTTAAAAATAAGCTACATATGAAAGCAGAGATGGATTTGAGGCTGAACTGTATCACAAGGAAGTATTGATAAAATATAAGTGTATGGACTTTCTTTTCTCTATCAGAAATAGAGGGCCCTTCAAAAAGAATTCTCATTTGACATTTCTCATAAAACTAACAAACCCTTTAAAAATAAACCTTAGTGTAAGGGTTGTCAGTTACATGACGTTACACACACAAGGCAAGGACAAGAGATAAGATACTGTTCAATTCAATGATCCTCTTATCAACACTTTCCTGTAATATTTATCCCCATGTCAACATTGGCAACAATTTGCTAGTACCCTATACAGTAAATCTGACATTCTTCAAGAGAAAAATATTGAAGTCCATAATTAAGTCCACAAAATATATTCTGGAAAAAATAGTGGTATTTGCATGTCATATCGTAATTAAAAGAGTATGAATTGACCGTGTTAAACAAAGGTTTAATATATTGTGTCTACTTATATCTATTTGACCAATTATATCTGTTAAGTCTATTAAACAGATTGAAAGTGTCTTGTGCAGCAAGTCAGAATTATTTTCACTTAAGAGATGGCCAACTATTCTGAAGGATCAGACTGTTCTTTAGCTAGGTGTACAGAGACAAGATGTGTTTTTTATCACAGAAATTTTCATGTTGTATATTTAAACTGGCACTATCTAAAAGTAAAGGCTTTGCAGTTATGGAGTATTTTTTGGTGGAAGAGTAAATTTGATGAAGGGAGAAAGCACTGGAGAAGAATATGCCCTACCCCAAATGTACCCCATATGCAGACTGAAGGTGGTCTTTAACCCTTCTTGAATGTATACAAGACAGAGAGCAATGAGATATCCTACAGTCTGTTTCCGTTTGTCTCAATTTTTGACTAAAAACACAGCCAAGGTTTCTGCAACTTGATTAAACTTTGGCAGCACCTTCAGGATTCAAATGCAATGAATTGTGTTATGTGAACTTAATATGGTGTTCAGTGAATTACTGTTGTTATAAGATCAGCCATAGGAGCACTGTCTGTTAAACGAAATCATTTTCTTTTTCTCTTTTAACAAATAAAGATGTTCCATTTTACCTTCCCCAAAGACGTTGGTACTTGCTCTGTGAAGATGGCTGAGGAAACATACCCAAATGTTGCCTTCCTTTGATTGTACTGCCTGCCGAGTGCAAATACACAAGACACCTATCAGCAGCTGTTGTATAAAGGAAAGTTATTATGCATATGCTCCCTCTTCTGCAACCCAATTGAACATTTCATCAGTCCTCCAACAACTCTCCTTATTCTGTTGCCAATGTTTTGTTTCTGATGCTGGACTTGTCTTTTTATATATATTCATCTGATTAAAGATTTCTGAAAGGGTCTACCACCAAGGAAATCTTCCTTCATTTTAAGTCTTCAAATATTTCTGAAATGTTAATAAATGTTTTTCCAGGGACAGAATAATATTAGCAAGCTAAAAATCAAGCTAATACCTGTATATTAAATGTTAAATAGGTTTCAAGGTGACTAGCAACTTTATAAAAGATTGCAGTCAGCTGCTTCATTAGCAAAAATGCAATAGATCCAATCTGAAGGCATAAATGAAGATGGAGAACAAACTATGCAGTGACACAGTGCATCACAAAACACAATGCATAACTGCTAGGGAGTAACAGCAGAAGAATTCTTGTTTCTGCAACTCTTTTAATAAATATGGTTGGACATTGTGGGAAGCTCAATCCTGAAGTAGATGGTCTAATCATGGCTTTTGCCTCCTTGTTGTTACATTAAAATAAATGCTTGTTCTTATGGAGATACATATTCTTAGACATGACTTCAAAAAGAGCAAAGACATTATGACAAGTGGAGAGTAGCCCCTTAGACAGATATGAACATAGATCTCAGAGACCTGTTTTTGCTATGAAACCATTTGATTAATAGGATTATATTTCACTTTATTCTATGAAAGAAGTCAAAGGCAGTGTTGGTGGGTTCCCAAGCAATCTTACATCCAAGATTCAGAGTGAGGCCCACATAACTTCAGCAAGTCATAAGCATCATGTGCTTTCTAAGTATGTCTTAGGAACAGAAGCAATGGAAATAGGGCTGGCTCTGCTTTTAGAGACAACAGACAGTGCTTGGGGCCAACAGGAGGAGAGCTGAGTGCCAGACAGCCTGGTCTGTGCTCCCTTTAGCTAATCTCTTAACTTCAAGTCATGATGATGGATGTTGTTCCATCCTCTTTCTTGAAGAAAGATTCAACTGCCAATCCAGTCAGCTTTTGCACTTGGAATGGAATGGAGTATCAGCTTGTTCTTTGCCATAGACAACAGAATATATTGAGATGGCTTTGCTGGAACACTTTGATTAAACACTGTAGAACTCAGAGGGGTTTAGCCTGAAGGATGAACTGAAAAATATTCTGCAAGTTATAAACTGGGAAAGCCATCCACAGTCTATGTCAAGGAAAGCTTGATACAGATAAACATGCACCAGATGGGCATTTGCATCTGGTAAAGCACAGATTGTTCTGCCTTATATCAGCTTCAGAAAAGGACATTATCTCCTGTTCATGCCAAAAACATGTCAACTCCACATCAAACAGCTTGGAAACAAGAGGTGGTGTGTGGCTGCATTGTGATTTGGATGTGCTTATGTCATGCGAACCAATGAATACATCAGAGAGTATGATTTAATGATAATTGAGCATCATAAGTGGCTGAATAATTATGTGAATAGCTATCAATTGCATGATTAGAGAATAATTTACATCCTAGGAGTTCTGGTTCAAAAAATTAACCTTTCTCACCTCTAGGGCTAGGAAAACCAACATGGCATAGTGGTTTGAGTGTTGGACTATGACTATGTAGACCAGGTTTTGATTTCCAGCTTGGCCACGAAACCCACTGCATGACCTTGGCCAAATCACACTCTCTCAGCCTCAGGGGAAGGCAATGGCAAACCTCCTCTGAACAAATCTTGCCAAGAAAACTTCATGACCTTAGGCTCACCAAAAATGGGAAATGAATTGAAGGCACAGAACAACAACAACAAGGGCTAGGAGCAGTGATACAATTCACCTGTCTCCTTGGAAGGTGAGGGCAGACTGCCAAAAGGCAGACTGACTA
>JAIPUX010001232.1:70827080-70853877 GCA_020142125.1 Phrynosoma platyrhinos | reverse complement strand
AACACTGTCATAATCATCTTTTCTAGCAAGTCATGTCGTCACAATAGTACAATAGTATCACTTTAGTTCTTTGGGCTTCTAGGGAAAGCTTATACTTCATTGGTACTATGACCTATTTATCTGTCTTTGTGGCAATCTGTGGCATTTGTAGAATTCTCATCCAGCACTACATTTCAAATTAGATGTTTGCTTCCCATCAGCTTTTTTCACTACCCAGATTTTACAATCATACATTGAAACTGGATATTTATATTTACACTTATATTTATATGCATTTACATTTATACATGAATGAAATGAAGTGTTATCTGCCTTAAGCCTTCTTGATATGGTCAGTTTCCAGGCTAAAACAAGCATAATTAACCTGACGCTGTTCTGCTTTCAAAATTATGTGTATAGTGTGTGTGGGAGGGGGAGGGGAAGGGGGAAGGGGGGCATGTACCGGTGCCTTCATCGAGTCACCTATTGACCTATGATTTTCTTAGGCAAGGAATACTCAGAGGTGATTTTGCCAATTCTTTCTTCTGAAATATAGCCTACAGCATCTGGTATTTGTTGGTAACCCTGCACCACCTGAATTTTTCTAACCACACCAGATGGTGGCATTAGAGACTCTTGGAACACTTAGATTCCTTTACATGATGTAGATTTCCCCATGGGGGACACAGGTTCCTATATTGTTATATTAGAAATGAAATGGTTCCCATGTGTGATGAGCTGCGGTTTTCCACTAAACCACATGTACTAGAGGAAATAGGTTTGAGTCTACAAAAGATCATACTACCAACTTCTATATTAGTCTCAAAGTTTCTGTAAGATCCTTTTGCATATTGTGGATCAAAGGGGTTACTAAACTGGAGAGGCTACTGCTTATCTCTCATTGGAACAATATCCTAGCAACAATTCTTCCTTGGATTTTCAAAAACAATTAATTAAACAGAAAACCACCTTGCACACACACTAGACACCAGTAGAGTCTACAGACTGAGCCAACTGGAGCATCACAAATGCTGGAGTTGGCTCTGCATATAGAACTTTAATCTGAGTTTTCTGGTGCTATTCAATTGTTGTCTGCACTATAGTACTATCTGTCATTGGAAAAGAATATTTGAGGGGGGCAGTGACTGTGGGATTTATGGCTGCTCATACTAGCCACACATATTAACCTACATAACAGGACGTTCCCAAATAACCTGCCTTGACACATTGGATCAATATACAGCTAGCCACAAAGGGACACATTGGATCCTGTATAGATAGCCACAAAAGAGAAAATAAGAGGCAAAATAATATATTCCCAAATATATAGTTGACTTTCTTTGTTAATCTAGATTGACTAGGCATTTTTAAACATTTCCCTCCTCAATCTCCCTATCCCATTTTTTGTCTATCATTTGCCTCTTTAGTTATCTATTACAGTTATGGGTTCCATTTTATTTTAATTTTTTTAGAAGTTTTCAAATTAAATAAACATAGAAACAGAAACATAGAAGAGGAAGGGAACAGTTGATTTCAGTGGCAGGATTTGAAATAACTGAAGGAGACTTAAGCACATGTTTAATGCAGCCACTGAAACAAATGGAAATTAAACACCTTTAAATGTGGTTGGATGGTTTCCATATAGAGAATCCTTTACATACAGACCATGAGAAATGTTTGCTCCATTTACATGTAAGAGAATCCAAGGCTACAGTCCTATGCAATAAGTCCCATTGATGTGAATAGACATATGGGCTGTTAGAAATAGATCACTGACATAGCATAATCCCATTCTATGTCACATGTTGGTTGGTTATCATCCATAAAAGGGGGATGGTGTTGTCAACCTTCTCTTGCCATACAGGCAAATAAGTTCTTCTCAGTGTATAAAGATGTTCCAACAGATCTTTAGGCTTTCACATTTGTATACCTATGCTATTGTGATTATGATACTTTGGGCTGTTCTATCTATCTATCTATCTATCTATCTATCTATCTATCTATCTATCCATCCGCCCCTGTCTATCTAGATGAGATTAAAAAAAGGTTTAACTGTATCATTACACTGCTTTAAGAAAAGAAATAATCCTCAGTTCTGATAGTAACATTGACTCCTTTGTGTTTTCTTACTGTTTTCCCAGGCAAATTTGTATTTGACAGCCATATGTCCTCTACAGCAGATCCATAACTCTTCAAATAGCGCAGATCATTTTTCCTCAATCTTTCTCCCTCTCTCCTATCCCCTCAATCTTTCTCTGTCTTCCTTTTTAATGCCCACATCTCCACTATCAGGAACAAATATGATTTCTGATTGAACATCACTTTATTTGCCAGTTCTGTGGTCTTTTCTTATCTTGTTCCACACTTCTCAGGCTTTGTGGTTAAATTATGTATTAAGGTCAATGTCAAAACACGGAAGATCTGTAATCTACAGGGAGCTCCCTTTTATTCGTTATTACAGTGAAGGCTGCGCACAACTGTCAGGGAGCTTGGGATGTGCTCAGCATGGAGGCTTGCTACGCAGCAGGGCTCTACAAAGCCTCTCTCCTTGTTCTCCCAGGACGAAACCCTTGATAGATTTACCCAGATAACCCATCTCACTTTAAAGCTCTCTTGTCTCTGCTTCAATCTGAAAGCTGTCAAGTGCACCTATATAGTAATGTCATAAATCAAACGTAAAATGTGTACACTGGAGACATTGCAAATGTCATGTATTCACTTGTACTTTGAGATTTTCTAAAGTAAAATGGTGTCAGAAGAAAGAAGGCTGGGAGGGATGGGGGGAGTTATCCCCCCCCTTAAAAACACCAGACTGTTTGAAAAGGTACGCTGTAAACTTTTTTAAAAAATATATTGGGGGGTTGGCTTTTGTAGTTACACATTTTTTATTTGTCCTAAATTAATCAGGGACATCTATTTAGTAAACAAAAGAGGGAGAGAGAAATGGCAAGATATCTATCTCTAAGCACTGTGATTTAATGCAAGACTGTGTATTGATTTTACTTCTTTGGTTTTCTTCCTGACAAGCATTTGTCAACATGGATTCGTATTAGTTCCTAGGTTTGTTTATTAAAGATACATCCTTCTTTCCCTGCACTAGAAACAAAGAGTGCGTCTAAAACAAGACACCAGGCATGGCAACACAGAAAGTGAGTCCTTGTTGTGCTTAAGTTTTCCCTGGGACACAAATAAAAGCAACTTTCATTTTATATTGGAAGGAAAGTTGTACTCAGTTGCTTTCATAAAATAGAGGATAGTAGGTTTCTTTTCCTAATGTTGTGCTTGTAATATGGAATGGCTTTTATAACCAAATAGCTCAGAGCAAAGCAATTCTTCTGTTCAGATTCTCTTGACGTAGACAGTTCAGTTAACAAGCCAGTTCTAAAAATCTCACAAATTGGATACTCTCAGCATTTTTAATTTTGAGGGAGAAGGTTTTTAAATTAAGTAGCACTGTGGTTACATGTTACTGACTGTGAGTTCTATAATAGCAAGATCATAGAGTCTGATCCAACCATAGTTGCAATTAAGTATCATTTAAATTGTTGCTTAAATTCCCCTGGCTTCCATGAAACCTAAATTTCAACCAACCTTTGCTGGATTACATTCAGCATTTTTCACTGAGAGTGGTTCACAGCACAATCCTACACACGTCCTGGTAGAAGTGAGTCCTATTCAGTTCAGTGTACATAGGTAGACAGGATTACAACCTTATGAATTCATTTTTGTGTTATCCAGTGATGAAATAAGTTATGTGAATATCTCCAGAAATTAGACATAAATCAGGGACCTGTACATAGTTTAGGCCTAAATACAATTGTTATTCCCAATAAGGTCAGACCCATTGAATAATTAAAGAAGTACAAATGTGTCAACCTACAAAGTTCCAATTGATTCAGATGATCTACTCTGAATCCAATAATTGTAACATGGGGATTGATGAATCTGTCATTCAAGGTATTAGGAAGTCTCATTAAATTCAGTAAAACTTAGATCTAATTGATACGACTAAGATCAGGCTGTGTGTGTTTAATTATGATATTAAGGACAGTTAGGGATGATAAAGAAGCTTTCCCTGACGTTCTGGGAAGATTTCCACAACAGGCTATTCACTTGATAGCAAACTAAGTGATTTCTTGTTGCGTTATTGTTCACAGAACATGGGAGGAAATTGTTGGATAAGGCTTCTTCTAATATTGCTAGTTGTGCTCAGTATTCCAATTAGATGTAAACAGATTATTAGATATAAACTCCACTGAGATGTCTAAAGATGACAGACTAAATAACCTCTATGTTACAAGCATACTATTACACCTTCCAGGTCATTCAAGCTCCCAACAGCCTGGTAGGATTGCATTTCTCACTCTTTTGGCAGTTAACCATGATGACAAGATGGAGTGGGGGGGGGGAGGACAAACCAGAAATTATCAAGAACAAGATGCCTAGGGCTATCCCTGTTCCCCACACATTTAAAAACAAGATTAATTCTCCACTAAGTGTTTCCCAGATGTTTAATTGCATGTTCCAAATATGGAGCCCATCAAGCGTGATTCTCCACTTTACTGCAGTTCAATATGTGGGAACACTCCAAAAAACAAAACAAAACAAACCAGCTGCCACAGATTTATGGATTCCTGTTTTATCAAGGAAAAAGCAGTTCTTTCTCCTCATTGCTATCAAGTATGTTCTTCAAATTAAGCCAAACCCAACTAATCAAGACTTCAGAGATCCCATTTGAAATTCTGTTTGCATTTTATCATAAGAAAACTGTCTGGAAGCAAATAATAACTTTAACGTTCTATTCAATGTGCACACAGTCCTTATTACTTGAAACTGGAAATCTATTCAAACACTTCAAATTGGTGTAATAAAATATTGGGCCTTTTATCATGGGGAAGAAAGTTGCCATCATAAAAAAAAAAGGTTTACTGGCAACAAAAGTAAATCATCATCATCATCATCATCATCATCATCATTTACTTATATAGTGCCATCTATGTAAATGGCATTGTACAAGTAAGACCACCAAAACCAGTGAGATTTTGCAAAGGTGTATAATCGAAAATATATGTATATTTTACACCCAAGTGCACACACTGATAGAGGGGAAGAAGGAATGACAACATTATAAAACAATATTAAATTAAAAGTCCAAAAGCTTTGAAAAACAAAAAAGTTTTAATGAGATTTTAAAATAACGAGGAGGAGCAGTCCACAAATGATCAGGGAGGCAATTCCAAGAGTATGGTGCCGCAAGTCAACAAGGGGTGTGTCCACACTGCAGAAATAATCCAGTTTGACACCATTTTAACTGGCAAGGCTCAATACTATGGAACTATGGGAGCTGTAGTTTATTGTGAAACCAGAGTGCTCTGTCAGAGAAGACTAAATGTCTCACAAAATTACAGTTCCCAGGATTCCCTAGCACTGAGCCATGGCAGTTAAAGCAATGTCAACCTAGATATTTCTGCAGTGCAGATGCAGCCAAGGACAAAGCCAAGCCAAGGAAGAGGAAACCCTTGGTTGGGTGAACAGTAAAGTTTCCAGAATGCAGATATTGGGCTGGTAAAAAGAAATAAGATAAGAGGGAGCTAGGCTGTGTTGGGCTTTGAATGTTTAAACAAGAAGCCTGCACTGAATCCTAGAAGAAATGGAGAACCAATGAAGAGATATCAAATCTGGGGTAACATGACTGAAACAACAGGCCAAAAACAAAGTCTTAGCAGCAGTGGACTAAGGCGAGATAAAGTCAAAAGGAGGCTTCAATAATCAAGGCAGGAAATGACCAAGGCATGAATTAAGGTCTTAGCAGAGGAAGCAGGGGGCGGAAAGCTTTGATTTTGACAATTTTATAAAGAAAAAAGGAACATGTCTTTCTATGGCCTCAGTGTGAGGAAATAATATAATAATAATAATAATAATAATAATAATAATAATAATAATAATAATAATAATAATAAATTTTATTTATATCCCACCCCTCTGTCATGCAATCGAGGCAGGAAGAGTCAAACAAGAGTCAAAAATAAAGTCAAGACTGTGTGTTTCCTTCATAGGATAAATGGGAACCAATTAGCAACAGATTTCTTAATGAGTGGCTTATTTATTCCTTATTAAAATAACATGTTATCATAATATTAGTGTTCAGACACTGTATTATGACCAGCTCCTGTTTGACATTAGAAACTAAGTGTACTGTGCGTGAGAAGCAAATCTTGAATTAGTTATTGTGAATTATTATTTCTCTAATGTGATTCTTGTGATTCTTGTTGCTGTTTTTAAAAAATACTTTACTTGATTTTGTTATTGATGGTCTTCCTATTCAAGTTATTATTTATATGTTTTCTTACTAATCTTTTCTTAATAAAATCTAAAATTGCTAAAAGACTCATATCGTTGAAAAAATCAATAAATAGTTCCTGTGCAAAGTCTGTCTTGCAAATGCTGAATATTACTGAAATAATTTTATGTGAAATTGCTTTGTCTTACAATACCAGATAAAATCATGACATGGGAAAGACCAGTAAGGTATGTTTTATAATAAATTTTTAAAATGTGATCTAGATATGTAATGGGAAATATATAAAGATAAAAATATTTTCAAATTTTTTCATTAGTATTTTTTTAATTGCAAATGCAAAAAAAAGAGGAGGATAGAAAAAGGGATGAATGGGGGTATAAAGTTATAGTTAACAGCATGAACATGGACAAATTAATTCTTGCTTTAATTAATTGTTTGTCTTTTACTTATAACATAGGAGGAATCTTATAGATTGGACCAAGATCCTGCCTAATACAGTATGCTGTTTCCACACTAGCCATCCCATGCATTTCGGAAGTCTTCAAAGAACATCTTTCTCCTGGTGCTTCTCCTTAGCAGCTAGTATGTAGAAGCATATATCTCTGGACCTGACAATCTTCATCTCTTGTGTGAGAAAAATATTGCCATTAAGTACCAGTGAAACATATCTCAGTATTATCAACAGTAAACAAAAATAACAGCTCCAGCCCAAGACACCCAGCCCTTCTCAGTTCAAGAGGCATAATACCCAGTCAATTTATTTGAGCATCCAAGGTTAGTGTAGCCAGGATTTCCAAACAGTAATAACAGACAACCAAAATTCATGACATGACAATGCAGAGTTGACAATCAGGAAGTAGCTGTTAAGAATTTGTTCTGCCTAAATACCAAATAAATGTATAGATTTCCCTTAACCTAGCCATGTGTTTTGTTTTGTTTTGTTTTGTAAAATTAACATATTGTCCACATTCATAAGTTACATGATGCACACATTTTTGGCTGTATGAAGAGCCCATAGCCAAAAGTACAGGATTTGTTTTATTTTATTTTATTGACATTTTGTTCTGTTTGTATAAAAGGAAAAGCATCCCAATCATCAAACAGAGGCAGTCCTTTATAGTAAGGGACACTTGTTGGCCCTGTGAGAGGGGCAACTTTTTAACCCTCAAATAAGGGACATCCCTTATAATAAGGGACACTTGTCAGCCCTCATGGAGTCACAAAAGCATCATTGTTCATCCCAGCAGTAAAGATCTGTAAAGCATTCGGAATCAGTTGTGTATGTAACAATAGTATGGCTAAACCCTGAAAATAAGGGATCTTTGGAAAACACTTTAATAAACAGGGTTGTTTTTACAGTTTCTGTCCCCTTCTATGCCTAGTGCTCCAGCATTTATGGGAGATCTCGTTAAGATCTTAAAGTCATGTTTTTATCACTAAGCTCAAACTGAAAGTGAAATATGTGCTGAGAAAATGATGCCACATCATTATCTAGCATCCATGCTTTCTTTTTAAAGTTTGTTTCAGATATTTACTTAAGCAGTAATTGTAAAGAATTGGCCCAGAAACATTCTCCACTTTCAGAAGATCACTGAAGACAGTGTACAAGTTTGGGCTTTCTTTCAGTGCATAGTTTTAGATTCTTTAGAACACCAAAATGTCGGCTTCACTACTACTCTGCTTTGCATATATGCTTGCATTTCACAATTGAAAAGCCATGGCGTATCTGAAGCAAAATCCATTTGAAGAACCTAAAAAATATCTTGTGACGACTAGGCCTAATTAATGCCTCCATGGTGACCTCTACATCTAGCCCATATCAAAAATATTACAGCCGAGTTGATTCAACATGAACTTGAGATCAGGCAAGACCTGGTACTAATGAATACTAATGAAGAGTAATTACTGGAACTCTGCCACTGAAAACCATGGCAGAAACATATGATAATTGGATTAATACAATTATTTGCAGAAGCTCATGCTCGGGGTGGGGGAGGAGGGAATGTGTATATCAAAAGCAGGAAGAAATGCAATTCACACAATAACCTGTTAGTATTTATTCCCATGTCTCCATCCCAATCCACTTTTCTTTCTTTTTGTAGGGTCAAAAGGAGTTCCTTAGATATACAGGTCTTTGCTAATACATTACTGGTGAGTGATTTGTGTTACTGTTCTGGATCCTACCCCTCAAACACATGCATGTGTATGTGTTTAACCTAAATATAAAATACAATAGAACATGGACAATGGACCTTTACAAAGCTCCTACCAAGAACAAATGGGAGAAATAAAGATTTGTGAAACTGTTGCTGATAATGAAAACTCTACATGTCTTCAGGAATGCTGGCTAGGTTAAGCCTTTTGTTCCCTGCTCCCAATGAGCTCACAATCTGAAACAGATGGTGAGGACGTGACAGGGAGAGGATCCTGCGATATCTTAAAGATTAAGTGAAAGGTTTTGCTGAATGTCGAGCAAAACATAATGGACCATAACACACTTGGTTGCTTTTACATGATGGAAGACTGGAAAACATTCCCTTGCTCTTTGTGCGTAGCTTATGGTCTGGGTGCCCTACACCAAAATATTGAATTGCACAGAAGACTCACTCATATAAGTGACAAGAGCATGGTAGAAGAGAGGGTTGTCTAACTTTGCAATATGTCACTTCTGCATTTTTGACTTGAAACAATTTAACCAATCAGGTACAAATCAAGTGATGTACTAGATATATTGGAGTATTCTAATCCTCAAATCAGTAAAGTGTCACAAAGCTCTTCCTTTTTTTATCTTGTTCATCTGTTGTGGACTATTCTGACATCAGAAAAAACAAAAAGAGGATTCACAATCTGATGGAGTTTTCTGTTCAAAGTGTAAAGGTTGTCAGATCTGCATTCACCTGTAGCTCCCCTCAAAACTGCTTCAGATGAGATAAAATGAAGTAGGCTTCATAAGGTGTGCCTTTCTCTTGTATTTCATGGTCTCAGATTTTCCAATTGCATCCAAAATTAGGCTGCATCTGTGCTACATAATTAATGCAGTTTGACACCACTTTAACTACCATGACTCAAAGCTATGGAATTCTGGGATTTGTAGTCTTGTGAGGTATTTAGCACCTCTGGTGCTACAACAAACTACAAATCCCAAGATTACATAGGATGGAGCCATGACAGTTTAAGTGGTGTCAAACTGCATTAATTCTGCAGTGTGACAGCAGTGTCTCCACATCTTGGAACCCCACCTTCTTTGGCATGTGCTTGAAATGGGAATTAAAATAGCCCATTGTTACTGGAATGTTGGAATCCTATTTTTACAAAGTAGTCCATAAACTAATAGCATCTTAAAGTTGGAAAGCCCAACCACTTGTCATGTGGGTGTACACAACTAAAGCACTCCTGAAAGATGCCCATCCAACCTTGGCCAGTATTCAGTATGACAGTTGCAGATACATAACCTGGAGTAACTGCTCCATATTCACAATCTCTACATAGGATGTAATCACACGTGGGCCAAAAAGTGAAAATAAAGTGGAAATGAGGCATTCCGAAAATAAACGGAAAATAAACCTCAATTCCGCAAACGTCATTACCTTAATTGCGAATTTACAGTAAGCGCATTGAACGTCCACACACAAGCGAAAAAAGCCCGTAAATGTATTAGAAATGAGCTTCTTGCACATGCGCAGATAGAGGAATGCTCGCTGGAACCATGGCAACAGCAGGGAAATGCTCCCAAATGCGCATTTGGTTATCACATTATGGTAAATGCGAAATTACCGTAATTGAGCATTTGCATTTCCTCCAAACAACCGAATTTCAAAAGATCGTGGTTAACACCAGTTTCTGTCCACTTTCTGTCCAGTTTCTGTGCGATGTCGTGTGAAAACACGGGGCACTAATCCAGTTTCTGTTTGGGTTTTGTGTGGATTAACCAGCAGATTTGCCCCCATGTGATAACGTCCATAGTCTTGATCACAGCAATATTGGCACAAACCTACCATACCTACTTTATCTGGTACCAGCCACACTGAGAGGAGGTTCATTCTGCTGTGTGGGTGTGGATGGATGATGTTTCCACCACCTTCCCACCAGCAAATGAAGCTGAAATCAGAGGCAGGGCCCCTGTTGTAATACCTTGTCCCAGCCTGGTTTTCTGGCAAGAGAGGGCAGAAACATCATCCACCACACCCCAATCACCAACAGATCATACCTTCTCATTTCGCTGTGGCAGGTGTCAAGCAATGTATGTTGGGGGGTATTGAGCCAGGGTATGTCGCTTTGTTGCATACCAGCCCTCCTTCTTTACTGGTTGCTCAATACTTTTCAAGAATAGCTCACTGGCTGGTACTCATTGCTCTTACCTAGCATGTGTCTAAAATGTTATTTGCTTGCTGACATTTTAACTTCCTGTTATTTTACTTGTTATCTTTTACACTTCCTGGTTGTTGCTTTTTTTAAAAAATACACTTACAAAAATAGAAAAATGGCATCCGGCACATGGCACACACATGCACACAGACACAAAAGCAATATTTTAGAGCATCAAGAATATGCTATTTCCTGTACTAAAAAGTATCAACCTTTCCAATTGTTACGTTGTTCTTTAAAGACAAAACATTGTTATGGCCTTATTACAGGGGTCGGCAACCTTTTTTGCCAATGGGCCGGGAGGGGGGGGGTGAATGGCATTGGGGGCCGGTGCGCGCTTTCATGCGCTTGCCCCCCACGCATGTGCCGCCATTTTGAAAAACAAAATGGTGGCCACCGCCCCCCGCGTCGTGCACACAGGTGCATGATGGAGGGTTCCCCCCAGGAGGGCTCCCTCAGACATGCCGGGCCTCCGAGAGGCCCAGTGCTGCCACGGGGGCCCCCCGGGAAACTTCGCTCGGCAGCACCAGGCCTCCAAGAGGCCCAGCGCCACTGCGGGGCTCTTCCGGGTGCCATTTTGGAATCCAAAATGGTGCCCCAGAGGAGCCCCGCAGCTGTGAAAGGCGGTGGCAGGACTGGGCAGGGGCCGGTCTGAAGGCCTTCGCAGGCCGCATCTGGCTCACAAGCTTTAGGTTGCCAACCCCTGCCTTATTATCTCATGAAAGTAAAACATTCCAGGTAATTTTGTAACTTCTTACACATTACTTCCAAGCTTTAAGGAAAAGCACAGTTGATCTCAAGCCAATTATCAAAGGTTCTCTGTACTGCTCACTATGCACTGACTCTGATTCATTCAGAAACTTTAATAGACTCATAGAATCATAGAACTGGAATAGACCACAAGGGCAATCCAGTCCAACTCCCTGCCATGCAGGAACACACAATCAAAGCACCCCCTGACAGGTGGCCATCCAGACTCTGTTTAAAGACCTCCACAGTCAAACAGCTCTTACTGTCATGAAGTTCCTCCTAATGTTGAGGTGAAATCTTTTTTCTTGTAGTTTTAATACATTGTTCCGGCTCCTGTTCTCTGCAGTTGCGGAAAAAAAGCTTGCTCCATCCTCAATGTGACATCCCTTCAAATATTTAAACATGCCTATCATGTCATCCTTTAACCTTCCTTCTCCAGACTAAACATACCCAGCTCTTAAGTCACTCCAGTATTGCTTGTCTCCAGGTGAATATATGTCCTTTTTTCCACCTCTGGATTTTCCTGGCCTACCTTGTCTTTCCTAGACATGATATACTGGTGGGCCTTTCAGTTGTTTACTGAGAACCCTCTGGCTTCCGTGTTTACAAAAACAGGTGCTCATTTTTCTTTGGAGCAGAATTTTAATCAAGTGTTGCTCTTTCTTTTAGTCCAAATGTAATTGAGCAATCAATTCAATTAAGGTGCCTTGGTCCAAACAGGCTATTTCTGGAAAACATCCTCAGTCTCTTTAATCAGTGACTGCAAGGCTAAAAGAACAAGTTCAGTGTTTCTCTCTGTGTGTTACTCTTTATTCATTTACAAGGACAACACTCTCATATCCTACAATAAATGAACTATTTGGTTCAAAGGCTTCTGCAAGTGGCAAAGTATGACACAATGTTCTCAGAATCAAAGTAGAATTATAGGCCTAGAATAAATATCTCTCTAGATAGCATGATCAATCAAGTTTTTCCATAATCTGATCTAAAGGAGCACCACATAGTCACTAAACACAATAAAATTAATGCAATTGGAGATGGGGAACATATGGGGTCTTGCATCTAATCCATTTCTTTTCAAGTCTCTGAGCTAAACTACATCTGTTGATCAATATACTGCAGTTGTAAACTCCGCCTGTTGCCATTGCCACAGAATTTATATCATGAGGGATTCTTGTATCGCAGTTCTTTTGAAGAGGCTGTCTACAGATACAGAAAGTCAATCCTCTTCTCCTCCCCCCCCCCCAAAAAAAAGAGTCACCAATATAAGAGGACATTCATTTAATACAGTTTAACTTTCTCATCCTATTGCCTCAGGTGGTAGATGCTAAAAGCTGTGAGCATTGGCAAATGGTATAGGAGGCAGGGATACAAAGTTTTGTGTGCCATGCAACCTGCCTTGAACTCCTTAAGGTAGCTTGCTGCTTCAGCTACAATGAGTGATTCTGTCTTTTCATCAGCACTGAAGTAAGATTCAATTACCAACCCAGTCAATTTCTATACCTAGAATAGGGAGAGGTGCCATTTTCTCCTTTGCCTCCAGTAGAAAGTGTCTCAGGCTAGCCCCCCAGTAACGTTGTTAACAGAAAGATATGTAAAAAAGATATGTTATTTCAATTCTGCCAAACATTTAAAGAAAATTCCAAGTCTGTAATGTTCAGACCTATGACATCTGATACAGTGGGTCCATGTTATCTGCTGAGGTTTGGTTCCAGGACCCCCCCCCCCATGGATAACAAAATTTGTGGATGCTCAAGTCCTATTAAATACAATGGCATAGCAAAATTATGTCCCTTATATAAAATGGGAAAAGAAGATTTGCTTTTTGGAATTTATACTTTTTTGAATATTTTCAAGCCATGGATGCTTGAATTCATAGATACAAAATCTGTGGATAAGGAAGGTCGTCTGCATCCGTTTGGCTCTGAACACACACTTCACATTGGCAGCACTGTGGTGTGGCTGTATTGTGTGTGTGCCTTCAAGTTACCCATCAGCTGATAGCAACACCATGAATTTCATAGAGTTTTCTTAGACAAGGAGTAGTCAGAGTGATTTTGCCAGTTTTTTCCTCTGAAATATTAGGTGCCCCAAAAGAGATCTTGTTACTCTCCCTGTGTGAATTTCATCTGTGCATGCTTCCAGATGAAAAGAGGTTGCGCTCAGAGCTTTGACATAAAAAGAGAGGGAATGTGGGTTCCTCTGTAGTTAAGTAATTCTTTCATATCTCTGCATTGCTCTGGTTGGTGAAGGCACACCCAAAGCCACCTGGGAGCATTTAAGTTTAATTCTTTAATTAATTTTTAATTAATTCTTACATTCTTTCTTTTTCACTGCATGCTTCTCTTTAGAATTATATCATGGCAGCCAATTTGTGAATTATTTCCCTAAGAAATCCTGACAACAATAGTCTAATGCAAAGAATGTCACCCTCAAAACTGCAAATCCTCCAGCTATAATTGGAATACAATCTCCCAGTTATGGGTGGAACTCACAGGCTATATATAACTGGAATGCCTTTTGATTTCCGGTTAAAGACAGCCTTCCATTTCCCATCGCAGCTCCTGGTAAAGCAGCATCAATGGCCGAGGACTGATTTCCATTTGCCATGGCTGCTGAGCCACTCAACCGGCATCATTTGGGAACAGGAAACAGAAAGTATTCATGAATTCTCCTGTCAGGTTATTATGGTTTCCCATTGTCAGGTTCCTGTCTCTATTTTTATCACTTTTTGGACTGGCTGAGTGCAATTGCTTTATCCTCTGTTGGGTTTTGTCAGCTGCTACAAGCATTCCAAGGAAAGGTCAGATATAAATAAATAAAGGTCATAAAGATGTTAAAACCCAATTGGCAGACATCATTCAAAATGTTTTTCGACTTAGCACTAGAGTGTGCTGTGGCCTCCTTTCTCCACGATAGAGTACAGTATCAAATCCTTGCTGTTGTTTATATGGTAGAAAGTTCACAGGTGGGCAAACTGTAACCAAAACATGATTTCAAAGATACGAAAAGCTTCTGCTGCAGAATGGACATGGCTCAGATAAGCAGGGGAAACATTCCCTAATAAGAAGGATTACATTTTTCTGGCTAGAAAAATAAATAAATATATGACTAAACATTTAGTTGAGGCCAAATTATACATTATTAAGACAGAGATACAGAAACATAGGGCCTTTGCAGACTGCTAGAAATAGTGCAAATTGAGTCCACTTTAAGGGTTAGGGTTAGGGAATCATGGGAACTGTATTTTATTGTGGCACCAGAGCTCTCTGACAGAGAAGGCTCAATGTCTCAGAAAAAAAAACAATTCCCATGATTCCCTAGCACTAACCCTGACCCTTAAAGTGGACTCAATTTGCACTATTTCTGGCAGCCTGCAAAGGCCCATAAATGTATTTCTTCCATACTTCTGCAAGTAGCAACTGAGGGAAATTTCAACTGGGATCACAACCCAACACGTGTGTTAACTTTTTCTCCTATTTTCTGTATGTTCTATCTAGTTTGGGGAGGTTATTCATTGGAAAAGCAGTAGCAATGGAAAAGTATAACGGCCCTGATTTTATATATCAGTCATGAATTAATCAATATATAAACATAACATACAGTTCATTGAATTCCCTGATTTTAGGTCCCGTTCTGGACTATTTCTGCACCCACATGGATTTTGTCCAACTGTATCTGTCTTCTAGCAAACCAGCATCCACTAGTGGATTGGATTCAGCATCCCTCCTGCAACCCCAAGGTAAGGTTTTGAAGAAAGGAGAGCAGCAAGGGAAAGAGAGAAAGAGAAAGACCTGCTATGTGAGTGGAATTCTACTAACCTGACATTAGATGTCTCACAAAAGCTTAGAATCATAGAATTATAGAGTTGGTAGAGACCACAAGGGCCATCCAGTCCAAACCCTACCATGCAGGAATATACAATCAAAACACTCCCAACAGATGGCCATCCATTCTGTTTAAAAGTCTCCAAAGAAGGAGACTCCACCACATTCTGAGGTAGAATATTCCATTGTCCAAGTTCTTCCTAATATTTAAGTGAAATCTCTTTTCCTGGAGGAACAGGAAGCAAGCTTGCTCCATCCTGAATATGACATCCCTTCAACTATTTAAACATGACTATCATGTCCTCTCTTCACCTTCTCTTCTCATCTCTTTATTGAGATGTATTCACATTGATTCCATCATAACATGTAGTTTGAATCCTATTGAGCTAAGAGAAGAGTTTGAACATGGTGTTCTTGGAAGATAAAACTCAATATATTAATTAGAATTTTGGAAGGACAAAGAAAGAAATGTTATACAAAATCCTAATATTACATGGTAGAACTCTGTTGGGGGGGGAGGTAATAATGAATTTCAACTGTTTCCAATTATGGGCCCTGACTATGAAATATTTGCTTCCAACACAGCACAATAGATTCAAGACTTTTCATATCTGACCTTCCTCCACCCTACTGCCAGGCCATTGACATTTAGTGTCTCTCGTCACATTCCCATTGCCTCTTAAATCTGCCACAATGGTCATTTTATTGAGTGTGAGTGGTTGGCTCAACAATGGAAGATGTCAGCAAAGATGATGCTCTCACTGGGTCCCTACAAATATTTTTTTAAAATGCTTCTAAAGAAGTAAAAATATGCTATGGTGTTGCAAGTAGTCAAGATAAATGGATCTTCAGAGGTGATTTGTAACACAGAACATGCAGGCTGTTAAGAGGTGATGGATAAATGATGATGAGATAAAGGAAACGAGTCATGCTTCCAGTAGATTACAAATCCCAACCAGGGACACTGAAAATACTGGATTCCCTAATTCATGGAAAACATACCCCCTCTTCAAAGTCTTTTGAAGCTACTGGATAGGCTGCTGAGTACACTGGAGAAATTCTTTCTCCTAAATATGATAGAAAGCCATGTTATGAGTGAGGTTAAATAATGCTTAAAGAGGAAACTACACAGGGACTATCTTTCTATGACTTTGTGCCACTGGTTTCAGGAAGATTCCATAATTACCACATGGTAACAAATCTGGTAGAAACTAATGTATACATGGTTGTTTAGCTTCTGCATTCTCAACAGTGTAGTCTTAGCAATAGATTTCTCCATCCTGCTGTCACTGAACAAAAGATTAATGGTCGATTGGTTTGTTATATTCTGCCTTTTCCAAACACTAGGACTTGATAAAGTGGCTTATAGATATTAAACAATATGGGGGGAAAGCATGTAACAGTAAGAACATACAATTAAAGGATGAGTAAAATTAAAAGCAATTTTAATTGGGAGAGTTGAAATTCAAAAAGTAACTTTCCCAAATTCTGCCTTTCCTTATTCCCATTGAATGATGGCTCCAGTAGGATATAGTCCTTTTTCCTGGGAAGGACTTTGAGGAAACAATTTAACAAGACTGGCTTTTACACCATCTGTTTTCTATAGAGCATTTCTGATTGTCCACCTTACAGATAATCCCCATCATCAAGAAAACCAGTGCTGTTGCAGAAAATTCAAAGTCTAGAATGGGACACTTTTCTCCCTCCAGATGTTACTGGCATGTCTCTGGACTGCAGCACTAGCCAACATAGGGAGAACTGATGGGAGCTGCAGTTGTATTGCAGCAACCTCATCTGCTAGCAGTGGCAAAGTGAATGAAACTACTTGGCCTCTGGTGATAACTCCTCATCTGTCCTTTGCATTTAAGACATCAGGTGGAGGTCCTATTTTTTTCTACTTCTTCCATGACAGATTTGAGCTTTCCCAACATTGTTGCTCCTTTGTCCTCCAGGAGGATGGACTCCCCACAGCTTTTTGCTGCAAAACATTTTGAATTCAGAAAACCTTCAAATTCTGAGATTCTGGTGTGAACAGATATTATAGCAGCTCCACTAGAATCACTTAATGTGGTAGATGGAAGTTTTTTTTTCTCGCTATACTACAAGAACTTGTGCTAGGTTGATCAAAGGAGATGAAAAAGCCATTATTTTACTTCTCCTTGCCAACAGACTTTCTGCTATAATAGGAAACGTTTTTCCCCAATCAGCTGGCTGCATTATCTAATATAATTACAGTTTCTCATAGTTATCTTTTGTTGTATTTGTTAGTTACCTCATTATCCTTCCCATAATAACCTGGATCATTGCGTCAAATGGAATTTCAGAAATCCTTGGTCCACTTTTGGAAGTTTCGAGTAGCATTCGTGCTCTTTCAGTCCTTTTGGATTCTGTTTTGATTAGTAAGTGCCCTGTCCTCATTTAAGTATGCTAAAACACTCACCTCTTCTGATTAGCACTGTCTGCCATGCAAATCCTTTGTGTTGCACTTTCTAATGACTGGTACTGCATTGCACTCAGATCCAAATGTATGCCTACTCTTTTTCTATTGAGCTATTTTGTCTTTGATGGTCAGCCTCTCATATGCATTTGGTGTCAAGTGCTGGTGAGCAAAGTAGCGGCAAAGAAGAAGATGCCTCCATTCCCCTATTGCCTGCCTTCTCTTCCCCCACCCAACATTTGAAGGTGTTGCAGATTTGGCCTTTTTCAAGCTGGAAACAGAATCACAGGTAATTATCGACAGCTGAATTTGAAAACATTGTGCCAGACAAAAGAATTCTTTTCTTGACAATGCTACCATTGGTGGGATAGAAGGACCCAAAGAGATGAAAATGAGACCATCCTCAAACTACTACAGCAGAACACAGACTATAGCTGAGGCCTTATCTACTTTGACTAAATGCCCCAAACTCCCCCCAGGTTCACTGCATCCTATTTACATGATGCAGGCTCAAAACCCCAAATTGGGTCCAGACTATCTTCATGGCACTCAGATTTTCACCCTCTAACCCACATTTATACAACTCATCTTTTGCTGTGGGTTTCCCAGTCACTTTGTGACAACTACAGAGGCTGCCTTCACTCTCACAGTCCCAAGCCACACTGCTCACTCAGTTACTGTGGGTGTATTGTACTGAGATCAGAACAAGGTACCCCATGTTGATAGCATGGCTGGGGTACCCATTCTAGTCTCAGAGCAATGGTGGGGGCAACAAGTGGCTCAGGACCATGCAAGTGAAAGCAGTGTCATCACTGTAAAGAAAGTAAGTGGTGATTTCAGGGCCAGAATGCTCCAGGGAAAAGAGCCCTGGGACAAGAGGAGTCTAACCTATAGGAAGAAGATATAGCGGAGAAGATGATCATACCTGTTCTACCTTTCTCCTGCTTTATATGTCTGCACTGACAAAGCTATGAGTGGACATGGGAACATAAGACTGCTAGGCAGTTGCAGCTGGTGGCTTCCATGTCAATGGGACAGGTAAACATGTGCCTGGTTTTACTTTGAATTTTAGAGGCACTTTCTAAGATACTGCACCCATTTACAGAATAGGTTTCAGCACATTAGATAGCTAAAATTCAGACTAACATTTGAAACTGATTAATTGTTCAATGTCATGGTAGTCACATGTCCACCACCAAGGATGGGTATTTGTGGTGTCATAACTAGAGAACTGATTTTGAGAATATCAGGCAGTGGTTCAGACTCTCCCAATTTCAGTGGTCATTGGAGGTATTTTGAATCACTCCAGGCAGATCATTTTATAGATATCTAGTTTCAATGTTTGTTCTATATAGGTAATATTTATATATTCAGTTTCTATCTTCTCCCTTTCAAGACACCCAGCTGTGCTTGAGGTTTTCTCATTTTACTTCTGTGAAAAAAGCAAAGCTATACAAAGCTATCCTCAAAGTGAGTATTTGGACCAAGTCATCCGTGTTCACATCTAAATATTACAGAACAATTCTTCTCATTCCATTGTGGGATCAGTCTTGGATTAAAGTAACACAATTCCTTTTCTCACACAAGGTTGAGAAATGAGATAGCTGTAATTCTTTAGCAATGGATACAGCAAAAACACAAAGTAGAACAACAGCAATTAACTAATGATTTCTTATATGGTGGGCCATGTATGTATAAGCCATGTGCTGCAAAATGTACATCAGCAAAGTGGGTCAGGTTCAAAACTGGGGCAAAATTTGGTGTGGGCCACCAGTCTAGAAGCTCTGTGTTCTGCACTGCCTAGTGTTACTGTGGGATTTGGCAGCTATAGGTCACATGATTACCCTGCCAACGGTAAGTCTTCAACTTTCACTTGGAGTTATTGGATGTGAAAGAGATGGACCTAATGATCCAAAGATGCATTCTTCCCATCTATGAGGGTTTGATTCCCAGGGGCTCTGTGAATAACAAAAAAAGCATGCATGCTTAAGCCCTGTTATATTCAGTGGGCAGCTGGGCAGCAATGGGCAGGTTGGGGTGATCCATGGACACTCGAGTCTGCAGCTGGCTAGCTCACCAATATGGCACTGTACAAGCTTACCTTAGTTATCTGGAACACATGTATCTCTACTGGATGACCTAAGTGTGTTCCTCAGAATTCACAGACACTCAGGAAAAACTTCCTCATCTGTAACCCAACTTGAACATCCTCCCTGTCTTGATTCCTCTTCATGGCTAAAGGATCAATGCACATTTTATAAACTGTGACCCAACTTGAACATCCTCCCTGTCTTGATTCCTCTTCATGGCCAAAGGATCAATGCACATTTTATAAACTTACACTTATAGACTAGGAAGTCAAGCACAAGTCCAACTGTTTGGGGTGAGCTGTCCACATTTTAATTGTTTTGTTAATTGTTTTGTTATTAATTGCTAAGTTTTCATGAATGTTTGTTATGCTTTATGTCAATTTAGAAATGTGACCTTTTTAGCATTTTTGGAAAGTTGCTTGCAGAATTGATTTAGTTGGGAATGTTGAAGGTGGCTGTAATGACTCAGGTAAAGAGCAAAATGGTGCCCACTCCCATTCAATGGGCCAAAACCAGCTGAACTAACGTTTGAGTCATTCTTCAACTGTGCGGATAGGGCAGCATCCTCTGCCACATCCTCTGCCACACTTGAAGCCAGTGGACTAGATTGGGAGATATAGGACAAGCTGCTTAGTACACAGTCCTTCCTACAACACCTTGCTGCTCTTTGCCAGCATCTTCCACCTGATTCAGCCCCCACACTCTTCCTCCTAGTAGAGCCAGCCTTGATGACTAGTGTTATCCCTTTCAAATTCCCACAAGCTGCAGGTAGATTTATTTCACTGTCCCAGTCACTGCCAGAGGCAATAATGTTCACAAGCACTGCAATGCCTTGAATTAAGTCCAACTAAGTTTAGTGAGATTTACTTCTGTATAGAAGTAATTTACAAACACGCATAAAGTTGGGCTGTGAGGTTGCAATCCTATGTATACTTGGATATGTCTCATTTACACTAGTAAGATTTTTTTTTTCAGAGGATCACTGATGGGATAGCACTGTAAGTCTGAATGAGGCAAAGGTGCTTCCAGACCACCTTTGTTGCTTTACAAATATTATACCTGTCTTCACCCCAAGATGACTTTTCTGCAATCAGTTCATGGTGCTGATCCATGTGGATCCTGGTCTTGTAAACAGCTCTCCCATTAAACTGCCTGAAGAAAACTGTTCTTTCATCTGATATTTGATACGCAAATGTACTTCCAAGTTCTCTGCTGGATGGGGATTTTTCAAGTTCAGCCCTAATTTATTTATCTTAAAGCAGGCAACGTACCATAATTTTACAATAAAGGCCTCCCAATCAAAGCTTACCTTATCCAGAGGTAATTAATACAAAGATTGTTGAATTAAAGATGTGAGTCTTGACACTTTGGCAGGGGGTAAGGGACATGGTCTCAAAGGCCCAAATTATGCCTGAAACAGACCAATTAACACCATGTATCTTCTTTTATGTTAACTTCAATTAAGGTTTCTTAAAATTTTTGAAGTTATTTTCTTCTTTACAGTCTGAGAATGTCAGAAATGTACATCAAAGAAAAACGCTTCAGTGCGAACACCATAGGTAACGCTCATTTGCACACAAATCTGCATATTGCAAAGGAGTTCAGAGCCCATTTTGCATGTATTATTGCAGGATCTGAGTTGATGAATTAAAAGACTTAAATATAATAGCCATGTAAAAAGACAGAGTGCACCTACTTCTGTGTACAGAATGAACTTCAGCAAAGGAAGGTAGAGCCAGAAACCATACATGGGCATAAATCAAGGAGAAAGAAAAAGCAAGAAGGAGCACATTTTGGAGACCTTTCTTCTTTGAACTCCTTTTTGCAAATTTACAGAGCTCATTTAAAGGAAATACTAGAGAGACATAAACTGGATTAATAGCCACATTCACTCTAGGGGAAATCTTGAAATGGTAGCCCTGCAAGAGATTCTTGAAACTATAATTTCCAGGTTTCCTGGGGGAAACTAGACAAGTCAACCAGTAAAAAATCAATAATAATTAGTAGCACTGGTATGCCCTCTGAGATCATCAGTCAATTGTCTAAGAATAATCATTCTTAGTTCAAGGAAAGCTTTGTCCTTATCTAGCACCACTGGTGAATTCTGGCACACAGTGCCTTTTGTTAACAATGAAAGTCAACTACCATAGTGTTACATATTGTCATTCACTAAATGAGAGCTGGACTTTCCAAGTTTATGCTAACTTTTAACCTCCTATTGCCACCCCTTCCTATTAGCCAGCTCACAAAAAATTACTAATCACGCAATTCAGCCACCTTGCCAAAAAGGGAAAAAGCTAAATCAGCTGAAATTGCAAGAGCTCAACTTCCGTCTGTTGGAGCTCATTTTTGGAGATGTCAATCTTTTTCTGCAAGACCAACTGTGATAAACCTGATCTTTGATCAGCAGTTCTTAACATGTTGGATCTTGGCCAGACCTCATCTCTTGCTCAACCCAGGCATCATTCTGTATTGCCATGAAACTTCTGAAGAACTGCAACTACCAATGGAAAGATATTAAGCCCAGACATATTACAGTCTAAACCTTACTATCTTTTCAGCTGAGCTAAGCAAGAAGCTAAACATTCCCCATGGAGTTCACCCCTCTGGGGGTGGGGGAAGAGATCATTGAGGAATCATTCTTTCCACACATATTAGGACATTCCCCCAAAAAAATGTTTCAGAGGGGGTGACATTTTGAGTCAGAATAAAGGGGTATGCCAAATGCTATAAATGTAAATTACGGAAAAAATAACCCTTGTTCTAGGCACTAATACTAATAGGGAATATGTACAGAATATGAAATATCTTATTTGTCATGAGATATTGTCAGAGGACCATGCTAATCAAACTGTAGCATGAATGTATTAAAGATTCTAAGCCAACGTTCCCCACTGGTTGTTCTCCAGGTGTACTGGACCACAGGTCCCATCACCCCAGCTATGTGTTTCACTGAACAGAGAATTATCTCCAGATATGGGTGTCATCATTTTCTGAAATCCAGAAATGTTGCCAAATTGAGCTTTAAAAAAAAATGAACAGTAAGTTTAAACCTTGGATCTGGAAGACCTCAACACTTTGGAGGACACAAACTGAGGCAGTCTAAACCAGTGATGCAATGATATATTTTGAAGTCCTGATGCTTATCATGACAGTTCCCATGGCCATACCCCAAAGGACAACCCCAAAATGCAGGCATTGATCAATACCAATAATTCATTTTTATCCATTTTTATCTTGACCAGGAGCAGATACTTTCTAAACTTAATGGGTCTCAATTGATCACTCAATAGCAAGCTGTCTCAAACTACTTTGCATTACAAGGATAACTCATATCAATCTTTCATGAGTTCAGACAAAACAGGGAAGCCTGAAGTCTAAGGCAAATGACATTATTATCCCTGTCAATTTTTTTTAAAAAATCCTGCCCCTGTGACCCTATGAGATTTGCCTCCACTATAACAGTGGTCTCACCATTACCTTGATAAACTGTATCTCTTATATTTCACAGGACACAGTCTATAAACTCATAATCTCCACTGGCTGCTCAGACTGGAGAATCTAAAGAAGAAGTGTCCGATTATGATCTTTAAAAAAAGAGGTAGCTGAGTCCATTCTTGATCATTTAATTTATATGGCATTGTTATGTTTCTTAGCATGCTTTAAAGTAAAAAATGTCAAGTAAAAGTTAACACATCAAAGTCAGCAAAATATATTTGCTCAAATGTTGTCATCTTTGCATAAAACTAAAAGGACATCAAGCATAGGAAATTCTATCCATCTGAGTAACTTTGAAATTTTGCATACCTTGGATCAGAATTATCAGAATGGAGAGTGCAGTCAAGAAATCAGAAGACTAGGAACAGGAAGGGCATCCATGAAAAAAGTAGACAGGATCCTAAAATATAAAGATATATAACTGAACACTGAAGGTAGAATTGTCCGAGCCATTGTATTCCTCATTACCCTGTAAGATGTGAGAGCTCAACAGTGAAGAAAATGGACAGAAAGAAAATCAACTCAGTTGAGATGTGGTGCTGGAGAAGTGCACTGAGGTTATGTGGACAGCCAAAAAGACAAACAAATAGGTCCTTGAACAGATCTAGCCTGAACTCTTCCTGGAAGCCAAGATTATCAAATTGAGGCTGTTGTACTTTGGCCACATTGTGAGAAGGCATAACTCATTAGAAAAGACAATAATGTTAAGAAAGGTAGAAGGGTGTAGAAAGAAAGGAAAACCATGTGCCAGATGGCTAGACTCAATCATGGAGGTCACAGGCCTGAACCTGCAGGACCTGAGAAGATAGGCTGAGAATAGGGAGTTTTGGAGATGCCTCATTCATAGGGTTGCCATGGGTTGAGGTGAATTGGAAGAAGTTAACAAGAACATCTTTAATCAAGAAAGACAGTAAATAGCAATATAGCAATAGCAAGTACATTTCTATACCACTCATCAGAGCACTTAAGCTCTCCCTAAGCAATTTACAAAGTGTAAGCTAATTGCCCCCAACAAGCTGGGTACTCATTTTAGCGACCTAAAGAAGGATGCCTGGCTGAGTCAACATTGGAGCCCCTGGTTGGAATCGAACTCACAACCTTTTGGTTTGTGAATGAGTGGCTGCAGTACAGGCATTTAACCACTGCACCACTAGGGCAGCTGCACCAAGAACTGAAGCTTAGAGAAAATTGCAGGATACCCAAGAAACTACTTTCTCAATGAGTATCTTTATCTTTTTTGTGGTGCAGCAAACCCCACATCTAGTACTGTGTAGCTTGCCTTTTACTGATGTGAACGTCTCACAATCCACATTTGGTGTGCTGTTAATTCATGTTAAGCTTCTAGCTTGGATGTCTGGATAAGAAGGGCACAATTTATGGAGGATATATCTATTATGAGCTGTAAGAGTTAAATAGAGCTTGTGTGCACTGGGTTTTCTGGTTCTGAAGATTTGATTCTGAGGATAAGCAACAGGAGATGGGCCCATCACCTTTATGTATTGCCATATCCTTCCAGAAGTATTCAAGTAGCTGCTGTTATAAACAGTATGCTGAACTAATAGCCATAACTATTGCTTCCAGTAGTGAGGGCCAGAAGTTAATCATATGTTGTGTAAATTTTATTTTCCATTAGTTCTGAGCAATCAAATAGATCCCAACATCTAGCATTAAAATTTATGGCTGGACATCTTGTTAAGGACATATGACAACATACTGACATATATCTTATTGGGTTGATTGTGGAGGAAGGATTTCACCACTTCCCTTGCACTATGACTCCCACCCTCTCAAAATCCACTTTCCACCTGTGCCCTGCTCATTGACATGGCCATTCAATGGCTGGCAGAGGCTAGGAGGCAGTCAATGAAACTCTATAGCCTATTGCATAATGATAACATCAACCTGGAAGACTTCTGGAGAACTCCTGGGAAGTCCTGGAAGATGCCTTTATCAATGTGCATTTATCTACAGGAACAATGCCAGATGCTCTTTTGTCACTCCTTGCTACCCACTAGCCACAAAATGTCCCAGAAGGCAACAGATGAGTCCTGTGGGAGAGGACTGAGCAGACAGAATGCAGTTTTACTAAGTCAGAATTTTATACTCTGTTCCCCAATGGAGGATCTCTGACATAATCTTCCTGATCACTGCTCCAGTGTGAGATGTTGAGAGTGTATACAGAGTTAGGTGACTCCATCATGTTAACCAAGCAATGCATGCATGCATTGACCAGTGCCCTCTTTTCAGGATTAATATGGGAGGCATCAACATTGTGATCAGTGGGTGGCAGTGCAGCTACCAGGTATGATACATGTCTCTTGGTTCTACTGAATTGTTGTTTGTTTCTACTGTTATAATGCCTCTGGCTTAGCATATTGCTAACTATAATGTATGCAACATCCACATTTATGCATCACAGCATTATCTGCATAGCAAGACAATAGGACTTCACATGATACACAATGATACTAGTAATGCAAAGACTGTCTTTTTCTTCACATTACTATACAGCAGGATGGGCAACTGTGGGACCACCTTGGAGGATACCCCCGGTCAGCAACTTTTTTTAAGTCCCTAAATGCCCCCAAACATATTCTAGGGAAATAGAAATATTTTCACTATATTTTAGCTCCCACCCTTATGCCAATTTAGTCCTAAGAGAGGATGTTTTAAAACAAGAAGTGATTGGAAGTCACATATATCATCTCTTTAAAAAAAAAAAAGTAGTGGAAATACCGCCCGTGACTCCTAGATGCATTTGAAGGCATAAAAATAGCCCTGGGGGCTGTCTTTGCCCACCTCTGCTGTATATTGTCTAGTTTCACATTTATGTTTTTACTAAGAACATCTGATCCCTCTTTAGAGCTGTCCAAGGTGGCAGCCATCACTACTTTGTGTAGCATTTCTTCAGAATCCATCATTTGGTTTTAATACATGACCCATGGATTCTAGTACTATGAGGATAAGATTTATCCTCACCAACTTTCTATATCTCATATATAATTATCTCTCCTTTTCCTCTTCCGGCAGGCCTTCATCGATTAGATTTCCCAGCCTCAGGAGTCCCCTTATCCCTTTTCTATCTTGGCTGAAATCGTTGCCCTTCCTATTATTCGTTTGTCTGTCCCAGGACTGTTTATTTTAATTTAATGTTTTAATTATCATATTTTAATGTTATTATTAGTTTATACACTTATTCCAGAGAGTATAATAAATTATTATTATTATTATTATTATTATTATTATTATTATTTTCTAAGCTAAACAGCTCCAAATGAACATGAGTCAACAGTGTGATGCAGCAGCTAAAAAGGCCAATGCAAATTTAGGTTGCATCAATAGAAGTATAGTATCTAGATCAAGAGAAGTAATAGTGCCACTGTATTCTGCTTTGGTCTGGCTTCACCTGGAATACTGTGTCCAGTTCTGGGCACCACATTTCAAAAAGGATGTTGAAAAACTGAAGCATGTCCAGAGGAGGATGACTAAAATGGTGAAGGGGCTGGAAACTATGCCTTACGAGGAACGACTTAGGGAACTGGGTATGTTT